>JAUCMT010000002.1:9385180-9425541 GCA_032357475.1 Enteromius thamalakanensis | reverse complement strand
TACTCACTCAGACACACTCAGTATAACCACATGAGAATATAAAGACATAAGGTACAAGTATTATACAGTTTTAAGATTTATTACCATGCACGTCTTTTCATCACAATTATTATTTACCTTTAAAACGCATCAAATATAATCATCTTACTCAAATACTCGGTATAGAAAAATAAGCAAAAATGCAGGTTTGTGGTAGTTTTTTTTAATGCAAACTAGACCAAAAAAAAAAAAAATACATATGAACAGTATTCATAGAGAAGCTTTTGGAAAAGCTTTCGACATCGTAGCAGAGGGAGGCACTCAATAGCAGGCGGAAACCAACAAGAGTGATGCTACAATGGACACATATCATACAAATGGATTATCGGTTTGTTGAATGTCTCATTATAAACACTTCCTTTTGAATAAAAATGTGGAACCATCACAGCTGACAAACAATACAAGAATGCAGCACCGTTTTGTGTATATAGTGATAAAAAAGGAGGTCAAATTGGCACTTCCAAATGGTAGATGGTAGTTGTAAAGCTCTGGTGTTTCAGGATCAAGATAATATGACCCAACAGGAAAGCTAAAGTAGTTTAAAAATCAAGCAGAACTATTTCTCCCTGCACGATTTTCAATATAAAGCAGCCTCAGTGTAAGATATTAAACAATTAAATACTTACAGTTTGGTCATAATAAACTCAGCATACCATCGTACTTGCTTAAACTGTATTTGGCTACATCAAGCATTTGAAAAACATAATAACTGGACACCGTCTAATTTATCGATATTGTTTAGTTTCGATTAGGTTGCTAATATCGGTCTAACAAAAACAAAGAACAGAACAATAGTGAGAATGACAAACTGTAGTGATGGATAAATTAAAAGCTATTTGGCTCTATTCCCGTAGCTAATGCATATTGTTTAATTATATCATAAATTCTGTTTATATATTTTCATTTTTCCAGACCCTCCCCAAATCCACCCATATACATAATCTCTACAAAGATTGGCTCAATGACAATTTTTTATTTTCCCAAATGGTTTACTGTCCTCGTTTAGAAGGAGGCACAAGGTGTTCAGGAAGATCAGCAGGTAGCTCGTGGCCTTCCAGTTTAACCTTGATGAGGTGGTTAGCTAAGGCAAACTCTTCGTCGTCAAGGTACCCATCCTTATCCACATCGGCTAGCTTCCAGATCTTTCCTAGAACATTGTTAGGCAGCTTGGATTTGACCATCTCCTTCTTGGCCAAGGCACCAGAGACCTTCCCGTTGACAGGTGACAGGGTGTAGAAGATCTCGTCGTAAGTTGGCTTGTCTTTCGCCACTACCCACTCCATCTCATCAATGCCTTCACTAGCGCCCTCTCCATAGCCATGCCCGAAGGGTCCATTCATGGTGCCTTCAAAGGCACCACCATGGACAACCTGGCTGGGCATGGCAGCCTCCTCCTGCCGAACGAGGGTCATGAGTTTGGCGATATCATTAGCCAGCATATCCTCCACTGTTTCCAGCAGCTTGGGCTTCAGACTCTGAAACTTAGTGAAGTCTTGACCAGCGAGGACTTCCTAATAATGATTAATGATGAAAAAAAAAGTGTAAAACTAGTATTTTATAAGCTTATAACATGGGATACATACAATAAAATGGAGGATAAACTGTTACAAATAATTTACCACTTTACGATTATTTTAAAAATGATCATTTTCAAGAGGGGAGGCCACTATATCCATACCTGCATTTTACTGAGTTTAGGGAAATCACCAGGGGAGATCTGATGTTCTTTTTCAATCCTGGCATAGATTTCACCCAGATTAGCAATGAGCTCCTTTTTCTTATTCTCTTTCCCAAAAACATTTGGCATTTCTTTCTTCAAAGCACTGATGATGTAGGCATGAACCTAGAGTTAGAGAAAACGGTTTTGTCATAACGCATATAAAATAATGTGGACATATGAGCAATATGTCAATTTGTAAAATTAGTAAAAGTTAATAATATTAACTGAATGCGCTGTAAAAATAGTAATAACATTCGGAATAATGATGTTTCTTGAAATGTGATATGCATGTATGTATGTATGATGTATGGTTTGTATGGAGTCTGAGGGTGCAAAAAAATAAAAAATAAAAATAAATAAATATATACATATGTCAAAATGGCCTTTAGAGTTGTCCAAATGAAGTTTGATTACAAACCAAAAATGTTTTGATCAAATTTACAGTGGGAAATATCTTCATGGAACATAATCTTTACTTGATTGATATTGATATAACCCATACAATGTATTGTTGCCCATTAATAAATATACCTGTGCTACTTAAGACTGGTTTTGTGGTCTAGAGTCACATTTGACATTTTAAAAAGATGTTTCATTTTGTTTAAATAGTAATAAATAAATAAATAAATAAATAAAAGGTAAAAAAAAAATAAATATAGAAAGGAAGAGGCTGCAATGAAGAAAATCTTGGAGTGTGTGTGCGCGTGGTGATTACAATTTTTAAAGTGATCATGTGAGGGCAGCATACACCAGGCTACTTACCTAAACAAAAACCTTAAAGTACTATTTTAGGTATGTGTCCAGAAAACACACCTTACATTACTTGAAAGCTAACAAATCACCTATAAAAGTTTTCATTTCTTACTTTGGCTAGACGGGCCCGTTTGATAAGGTCGTTTAGCTTGCGCAGCGCTGCATTTCGTGGAAGTCCCTGGATGTCACGGAAAAGGTCTTGTTCCTCTGCCTCAAACAGTTTCCTGTTATCTGCAACCAGGAGAGGCTGAGCCCAGAAAGAGCCAATGTAGACTCGGATGACCTCTGGGGTGTTGACTATTTTACCAAGCGACCACATGAGGGCGCCATACACCCGCATGAGCTGCTGGGTCCCGATCTGATCAGCTTTGTTGAGCACCACCCGCATCTTGTCCTCGTGATTTTTCAGAGCTCGGATCACCTCTGAGAACTCATCTGAGATGTCCAACTTGTGTGCGTCAAAGAGAAGAATAATGCGGTCCACGCGTTCAGCAAACCATTCGAGCACGGCAGCAAAGTCATAACCTGCAACAAAGAGAAGACATTTTTCACATTGAGCACTCACTTAAAAAGGAAAAAAAATAAATAGTAGTTTAATTTATTGCACAAGGAACTTGTTTGTGTATGTGCTCCTCTCTGATACCACAAGCCGACACTTTTCTTTCAAGCCAGAAAAAGAGTAGTACAACAGTCAACAGATGTGTAACCCTAGAACTTCCTGATCTCGCCCACATCACTCCACAAAACCAACTACACACAAAACACACAAATCCACAAACAGGCAAACTCACACAATACCAAATAAAATGTGGTTTTCCTGTCAAAGGAAACACTTCACGTAACAGAACCCATCTCTTTCTCATCAGTCCTTTTGCATGACAAAGCTCATGAGGGTGGAGTACAGCAGGCCTTTACATGAGACACAAAAAAAAAATGATGAGGCGTCTAGTTCACTACAGCCGAACTGACATCACATCCACTTACGCTGACAAACAGGAAAGAGAATGAATTGTCCCACAGACACTCTTTCCTCTCCCATGGTTGGTTATTTTTTTGCATAATGGTTTAAAGGGATCACAGGGAACAATGGAAATCCGAGTCAAATGTTTTGAAAGCAGTCAAGGAGATGACGATGTGTCAAATTATTTTAAGATGCTGGGATATAAAACTAAAAAAAATTTAAAAAGTATGTGTACGCCATAAAGAATGCCAAGAGATATTCTCCTGGGTATTTTGACATCTTCAAGAAGCACAAGCCAAGGGCCAGCATAAATACTGCTAGACTCCATGAATTCAGCTCATTTAACTAAAAAGCTGCATATGGGATCTTGAGGGCAAAGGTTTAATCTTGAGAGATTTCTCAATATGGAATAATACACATGCTAAAGTCAGGATTTCCGAGACAGAAGTTACCAATTTATGTTTGGATTGTGTAGAGAGTGTGTGGAAGACAGGAAGGACTGCGTCCCAGCACACAACAGTTGTGTCAACGTCAGCAGGATGTGAAATCTGGATCTGAATCCAACAGGGGCGTGGTCTCATTGATTTAATTTTGTGCTTCATCCACTGTTATCCATAACACTGAGGGCAAAACCAATGAAGCAAGTGTATTAAATTATAATATATGACACTATAATCCATTATATAAAATTGTACAAGAAAAGAAGCAAATACTCTACCCATGAAACCTGCACTTCTTTGGTAGATCTACATAGAATGTATTTTTCACCTTCCCAGCAGTTTAAACAAATTTACTGTGGGGGTATATACGCAACAAAAGAAGGCTTATTCAAGGCTTTTCATGCATATAAATCTGTACTCTTCTTCAACGCTTCTCTATTTTCTCTGGGAGTTTCTTTTCTTTGAGTGAAAAGTTGTCTTAGTCAGCTTATCAGTGTCTGCTCTAATAAGTATAGCTGTGTATATATACACACATCAGTATGGCAAGACAGTGATAATGAAGCTAGCTCATAGGAAAGGTATTTTACTCTATTTTTCCCTAATGATATGGCTTTTCCAGTTCTTTGCTTGCTTTCCTTCTAATACTTTCCAAAAACACATATCCTTATGTAAACAAGGATATCCCATAGTTTACACAACCATGCCATAGTAATTATCTTTGTTCCAACACTGAAATCTGTGCAAGTGGGCATACAAATGCTGCAGTTAATAAAAAACTAATTAAAAATCACATCGCTGATAATATCAAGATAATTTTATCAAGACTTATTTCATTTCACTTTTGCTGATTTACTGTTTAAAGACGCAACTATGGAAACAGAAACCACATAAGCCGTCTAAAAGATGCCAGTCGTGTGCATATTATGTACAGTTAATACAAGGCTGGCACGTAAAGTTTACAACCAACACAAAGATCTAACCAAGTACCCGTAAATAGACATTGGGTTCATGCTGGTCTGAAAGTTGGACCAAATGTCAGTTTAAAAAAAAAATAAAAAAAAACCAACACTTTGGCTCAATTTGGAGAGCTGTCATTTAGAACAAAGGTTAATCTTTAGCATTACCTCCACCCTGTGCTTAGATCAAATCCAGACATTGACCCACAATCTCTCAGACATTACACAAACACAATTCTGAGAAGTTAAAGCATGCATAGCTGTAACTGAACAAGGTTTTAATAAAAGGTGGAATCTGTTAAAAAAAACAAACGATTAAAACATGCTAATGCTAATAAATAACTGAAAAGATATACCCCCAGTTTCACAGACAAGGCTTAAGCTAATCCTAGAGTAAATTGCATATTTGAGCTATCTCAGATGAAAATGTCTTGTTCTGACATATCTTAAAACATGTCAGTGTCATTAGTCTGTGTTAAGAAGCACACCTGTAATATTTTCTTATAAGGTATTTATGTTAAAGTTGCTTAAATATCTTAATTAAATTAATGCCTAGTCCTGGCCCATAGTGATTAGTAATGGGAGACCCTGCAGCATCTCTGTAAAAAGGTTTGATCCTAAAATAATCATTAATAAGCAGCAGCTGTTTCTAAAACAGATGTTACTTAGCAGACATTGGCTGTATAGTTGATTCACACCAGATGATTTCAAACTGAAATGTCCTTGCAGCTTGACATTGAAATGTCTTGCACTTTCATCTTAACATTATGAATAATAAGCTAATAATAATAATAATAATAATAATACTACAACAACAACAACAACAAGTAAATACTCCTCAAAAGTATCTCTTTGTAATACAGGTCATAAATTAGACCGTACCACTGCTTTGGCGGTGCTATAATTTGTAAACTAATAACCCAACAGCTGTCTTCATGATAACTATGCTAAGTATTTTTTTCTCAATCCTGATCCATCATTGATATAACCTGTATTTGATCAAAATCATTAAACCACTGATCTCCTTTGTCCACCTTTCAAAACTAAATTAAACATACTTTGCTTAGTAATACACCAGCAGAAAAATGTGTGGCGAATACGGAAGGGGGCCTGGAAAAGCTGTGTGCATTCATTTGTTCATGGAAGGAAATTATCCATTTCCAGTACCAGCCCTTTTAAAATGTGGCACCTCCACAAATTCCTGGAAAGCACAGGGAGAGGAAGAATATATAAAACTCAAAATTACTATAATGATCTCTGTAAAACAGTAGCATATTCTTAAGAGATCAAATCACACTGAAATCAAGTAAAAAGAAAGATCACTTAGGGATTCCTCATAAACAAAGCATTTCTTTACACAGAAGATTACAGCAAGTAATTGTGTCAAGAAATAATGTATGCCCTGAAACTGAAGTGTCAACCAATCCAGCCTACTGACACAGATGTGATTAATTATTAACATAAGTCTAGATCTCTTTATTTATCTTTAGTGTTCTGAGTCTATATAGTAAAGCATCATGAGATGCCATCAGTGAGGAAATTCAACACCTAGCCAAAGCTACTCAGCCATAAAGAATTACATGCAGGCACTGTGTACAGTAAACAGGACAAGTACTAGAATAGAGCCCTGTGGAACACCATGCCGTTCAAGGCATGGACACACAGCACAGAATTGTTAACTCACACACAAAAAAATGAAAGTTTCAAAAAGAAATGTACAGTAAATGATTTGTGTAATATCAAAACCATCTCTAGTCTAGATAAAACAAGATCTGAAGATATTGGGGAGGAAAAAAATCAAATACAGAAGTGGTGTGAAAACAGCCCGGTTTGAAGCAATCGAACTTAAAGTAGATCTGCATATTATGAATATTCATTTTTAAGTGTCTTGTCATTAACTTCTTGTAAAGCCTAGCTGAACTCAGAGGGAAGGAGAACCCATGTAAAGTCAGCAGACTGTAGAAGATTATTAACTGACCTCACAAGGTTTATGAATAAGCAGGACATTTTTGAAGGACAATGACTGAACCTGTAGGATTGCAGGTTAAAAACATGACACATAAATATATAGTATGCGTGTATATATGCCTTGAATCAGGGCTGTAGTACTCGAGTGCGGTCTTGGACTACTCTTTGGACTCGGTCTTGACTTGGACGCGACAAAGGTGGTCTTGACTACAGCCCTGCCTTGAATATTATATTATAGCGATCTTATTTTAAAGTTTGTTACTTGTAAGAAGTCCTTCGTGATTCATTGATCTGTTGTTCTAAAGTGCAGAGGTCTAGAACCACAATATGGAAGCCATATTGCTGTAAAGAATGAAGTGGGAGGAAAAAGAAACTACAAAAAGTAGAGAATCAAATATAGAGAGACAAATAGACTAAATTAAAATAGCAAGCCTGCTCATTCACTTTCAAAGAACAGAAAATCTGTGGCTAGATGACCAAATAGCTGTCATTCCTAGCTGAATATCCATGTTTTTCAGATCACTTACAAAACCACTCATCCCATCATTCTCAAACAGGCCCAGATTTCCTTTTAAACTTATTGCTGCTGTATTGTTCACACATGCCACCCAACTGACCCCTGGCTACATGCCACGCTACGATCCATGACCCGGTGATGACTAGCACTTTCCCTGTGTGAATGATTATACAGTATGCGTACGTTTCTTGCCAATTAAATGGGTTTTCTTCCCATGTACTTAATATGGGAGTCAAACATTCACATTTTCCATGTTTAGATAATGACACTAGCAGGGCTTTCCTTACATTTCCCTCCGACAGCATTCAATTACTGTAACATTGGAAAAGAGGAAGCTTCGAACACAATGGAGCCGGAATCTTTAAATAAACGCATTTCGTGAAGAAACATACTTTCCATATGTACCACAAGCTTTTAAGAATAGCTTTTATGGGATTTGAAAAAACAAAAAACTGGTTAATCAGAAAGAACTGAAAAGTATGCTTTTAATTGTGACAATAAAATTAATACATGATTATGTAATTATGTATGTCTTGTTTGAACATTTCTATTCAGTCATACTTTTATAAATTATTTAATCTTTTAACCGGCCTCCCATTAACTAACTAGCAGAGCACACTGTACAAAAATTTATTGAAATCAGAGTTCTGCTGCTTAAAAGATAAAATTCCCTCCAGAATGCAAGTGCAAGACCTTGTTAATCGATCTTAACATGGACTTATTTCCATCACTTCCCAAATCATAAGAACGATAAAAAGAAATCCCAACATTTCAAGTTTCACTTCAGCCACCACACCTTAGACCATCACCGTCATTACTATCAGTCTTTATGACTTTCATTCTGCCTCAAAGTGAAGAAGAGGGCAAAGGGCAGTCAAACACAGACTGTGAAAACTCACTGGAGCATGTTTGGTGTGCAGCACATGGGATACATCTCATATACTATGATCTCACATGGCCATATTTCAGCCTGGAAATACTTTTGCCATTCACTAATGATGTTTTTACACTCGCCCGAGGTACTGCCAAGCTCTGGGAGGAGGAGTTGCTTATCAGAGGCCATAGGGTGTGGTCCACTTGAGAGCAAACCTAAATAATCAACTTGTGAGATAAAGCTATACAGTATGAAACGTAAGAATGCTCTAGAACACCTGGTTAGTGTCCTATACTCATGTCTGTGCTCCCTCTTGAAGCTCACAGGCAATTCTCGTATACGTATCCTTTTACCAGATCCCATCAGTCTACAAAAATGTGTCTGTACCATCTTACAGTGACGCATACAAAGGTATTAAATGATTATCATCTATCATGTAAAAGTTATTATAGGGTACACAAACATACATACACAAAAAACATGAAACTAATTCTTCTTCAGCTTCATTAACATGCTACATGAGATTATGACTTAATTTTAATAAATTAATGACCATGTCCACATTACTAAGATATATTTTGCAAGTGTGCTTTTGATCGTGTCATGCAGACAGCAGGAAAGCCACGACAAACTAAGTGTATGGACGTGCATCTACGAACTCATATACACTGACTCAGTAACACACAAATGAATCTTTGAACATGGAAACATTCACACAGTCATCTTTACCGCACCCTCTCAGTTCTGTCTGTTTCCTGGCCTGAGCGGTCCCCCCTCTTTGTCAGACTGTTATCTGTAGATGCCACTCACCCTCTGATCACATTTACACTGTCTTTGGGGAAAGACAAGGAGAGGCCCACACACACGCAACACGGCAGATAGACAAGCACAGGAAAAGTCCTCAGCGTGACACCGGTTACCTTCACACACAATGCTCTCTTAGAGTTTTCTCGAAAAAAACAACATACCAACATGCTCCATTGTAATTTCTGGGCCTGTAACAGGTTCAGACTAGTCAAGAACACTTCTAGGGAAGCTTTAAAAACAAAAAAAAGAAAAGAAAAACCGAACCTTACTCTCCTGCAGTGCTCAATTAAGCATGAAATACACTGCCTAAAGAATTGACTGAACATTTTTGCATTTTTGTTTTCAGCGAAGGCTCAGATACTCATTCTGGCCAAATCATAGTGTTTGATGGGAATGGAGAGTCCACATGGGTACTACAGATTAATTAGGTTTTAAACTTCCCTTCCTTCCTGCAGGAAAATTGGCTATAGAAGGAGCATAGGTTTGTTTAACACTAATGTAAACAGGAGAACTAAAAATACTTCCTTCTTAAGACTGCCATAATGCAAAAATTACCGAATTAACCTCCTACTTCCTCTGCCTAGAACAAGTGCTATGCATTCACAGCTGTCTATGGAAATGAAGCTTGTATTAATAGTTGTGGTAACTCTCGGAAGGAAAGTCAGGGGATGGTAAAAGAAGTGAAGTTGGTTAATTATAGAAAGTATTAAAATAAAAAACAAAAAAACACTGACCTCTGCTGATACGCTGTTTCTCTCCGGACAGGATTCCGGGAGTGTCTATGATGCTGATGCTGTCCAAAACTGGATTTGGCATCTGAGCACATATAAACCTGTGAAAAGAGGATCCCACAATTGAAACAGGGCCAAGTAATGTTGCAGTAATGTTTTTAGTGGAACATGATTGATTGGAGGGGACTCCCAAATCTTATCGTTCCTGCTCTTACCTCAGCTTTTCCATTACCAAAAGCTTGCAGCTTATCTTTCGGTGTTCCTTATTTATGTGCCAATCCATATGTTATCATTTTCATGTCTTTAAAATACCTGCACATTTTAGTCATGCAAAAACATTCCTCGGCCCTCCTTATCACCGTGTTCCCCCTTGTGTGTTTTACTTACTCCCTCCCTTTCATTTTTCCAGAAAGTGAGCCATCACTTATTCCTTCCATGCCGCTACCTTCTCTACTGCCAAACGTATCCCACATTTCCCTTCTCCTTGCATTCCACTCTTTATAAGACTTGCTGCCAGTTGACATCTGTGTCATGCAAGTCCGAGTATACGGTGCCAAAACAGTTACATGTGTCCTTGCATGTATCCAGACATCTACTGAACAACTGTAATTTTACTTTTTTTTTTTTTTATTTGCCTGTGCTGGGTCACCAAGGCAACAGTACATTTGAAAATAAATAATTGTTTGAAATTTAGTTAAGAAATACTTGAAATTCCAGATCCTTCCAGGATGTTATGTTCTAAGTACACCTCTAAAAAAATATCATGTTATTGCCATATTTACTGACCCTTTTTGTACTGAAAATTCAGATACCAAGCTGACAAGCACATAAATCTAATTGGCTACACAACGATACATATCAGAAGAAACCCGTTTAGCGAGATAGACAGCAGTAACGGAGTACAGTTTGTTGCATAACACCAGAGAACACCACCAACCACAACCACAGCAATAACCGTAAATGACTTTTCTGCCTAGTAGAGGTAAAAAGACTATATATGGCTTAGATGCATGAATGCATTTGAATTTTGCTCTTGGGAAAACAGTTTGACAAATGTTACACAAACTAGAATCAGCTATACGGTTTACTACAGGCCAGAGCCTATGGAAAATGATGAAAGCAGCTGAATAGGAGAAAGTGGTTGCTCAAGTTACACAATCAGGAGTTGCAGGGAGAGTGGGGATGAGAGCACCAAGGGCGGAGCATGCATTACTGAACTACTGGAACAGTGTTAATATGTAGCCTACTAAAATTCAATGGTCACAAGGCCCGCTCACACACACACACCCTTGATACCTAGCCAGTGACCTTCAATCCACCTTTGAACCTCTCTGACAAGGTCAGAGTGAAAACACTGGGAGGGAAACATCATGCTGGATAAGCAATAAAAAAAGCATAATATAAAGGAAGCAGAGGTTAGAGATTTGCAAACAGGGGACACTTTTGAACATGAACGCTCAGAAATTGCAGAGTCAGTTCCTCAGATTACGGTCCAGTTACTGAGTCAGTCCTTTTTACCTTTTGCTAATCTATATTTAAAAAAAAAAAAAGGCACAAATCAACTTTGACTGCCAAAACACTAAAACCCTGTGTTTAAGAGCAGCACCTATGTCTCTGATCAATTCATGGCTGCAATGAGAATACACTGCACTTTCTCAAGAAACCTTGATTTGACCTTAAAATGACACAGACCGTCAAGGTGAGTTGAGGAAGTGAGGAGGAAAGCCGTTAACTACTCTCCTCCCATTCATGGGTGACTAGTGAACTCACTGCACAAACCAAAAAGCATTCCCAGATTTTCTTTAAAAGGACATTTTTGGGGAATACACGCTTGCTTCTGCCAGCCCAGGCCTGTTGGGGTGCGAATATGATCTGTGCATATGATCCCTCATGTTCAAGCATTTACCAGCATGAGGTTCTTGTTAAGTGAGGCGTTTTGTAAAGCTCTGGAAGTCTTCATATCTACAAGCAGCACAAAAGAAAAGTGTACTAGTGCTTGGGAGAAGACACACCCACCTCTGCTCAACATATATCAGCCTGCTAAGTCCAAAATGCACCACACCACACATATGTGAAATGTTGAAAAGATAAGCGTGGGCTGAACTGATGCACCATTGTAAACGGCAACTCATCTCTCTTCATGGCATTCCTTATGGAGGGCCCCATTCCCAAGAGCTTGTTAAAAAAAAACCCTAAAGGCCTCAGCAGCTGTCAAAACCAGTGTCAGCTGACGTGCCTCTCAGAAGGGGAACCAAAGACTAATGAGCAAGGAGTTAAGTGCACACAAAATATAGACTTAATATCCTCAATAGTTAAAATACATTAAAAAAATAAAGTTTTGTAAGGATTATAAGGCAAATAGTTGTCTTCAAAAACTTACAGACATACTGTATGTTTGCAGGGGGTGAACTTCTTAGGAATTTTACTACTACCAAAAGCTCCACCCTTGCAATACTAGCACTAGCTGGAAACAGCTGCATGCAGAAATAAACCTAAAAAAAACAAACGACGACGTTCACTTTTCAGTTCATGGACACCCTCCTCACCCTAATGACTAGTTTTGGACGTTTCCATCATCGTCAAAGTAATCCTGAGCTCAAATGAACGCAAAACTTGACAACCTCTTGACAGATCAGGAAAACGACGCTCAAGCACAGCTGTAACCTTTGAGAAGAACACCTGAGATACAAACTGCAAAGACAGGTCAATAACGTGAACATTGTTTTTGTTTATTTCTAAAAAAGAACGAAAACGACGTTATTAAAAATGAATGAAGATCTCACCTGTTCAGAAAAGCGTTTCCAAAGGCGTTGAGTTTTCTGAAGGGTTTCTTGGGGTCAACCACCAAAGCGTTGCCCGGGATGAGACCCTCCTGGTCGCCGTGCATCACCGCTATGAATGAATCGGTGGTGGGTTCGGGGCCTATGCGCATCCCGGGGAAATCCTGCTCCATCAGATGCCGAATAAAAGTGGTTTTCCCCGTGGAGTACTGGCCCACTAAAAGTACCATGGGCTTGTTATCGAAATCAGCATCTTCCAGAGAAGGAGAGTGGAAGTCGTGAAAGCGGTAGGTGTCTTCCAGGGGAAAGAGTTTGGTCCGGTAGAGTTTCTTCAGCCCGTCAGAAACCGTCTGAAACAGTTCGGGGTCTTTTTTCTTCCCGTCCTTGTTCGCCCAGCTGAACATCTCGCACGACGTGTAAAACAAACTTCTTTCTTAAAGAAAAAACACTTTCGGGGTTGTGTAAAAGATCTTCTCTGGTTCTAGATTGAATTAACGGTCCGGTGTCAAGCGGCGGACTGCCAGCGTGGTTGGTCGGTCCCGTCAGCTGTTTCACTAACGTTAACTGTTGTTGTTTTTTAATTCACTCATTTAATTTCATCTGACTTTGCCTTGTCTGAAAATCAGACTAAAGTTAGTTGACTCTTCAGTCGCGACCTTGCAGCAGACTGTTTTCTTTTGTATCCGCTGGAGAGGCAGAGCTCAGTCGCTCTCTACAGTCCCACAGCTAGGGGCGAGCACTCGGCACTCTGCGCGTGACAGTGGGCGAGCTCGCGCAACACTATATTTTATTACGTTACTGTGGACCGGAACTCAAGGGAAATTTCAAAATAAAAGGCATCACCTCCTTAAATTAGCGAAACACCTGACGTTAATTACTCAACAGAAAGGTATATATATATATATATATATAGAGAGAGAGAGGTTTATATAATAACAAAACTTGTCTTTTGCGTTTCTTTAATGCTGAATGACAGAATTATGGCATTCAAACTAAATTAATGAATGATTAACTGTATAACATGATAAAATATAACCCTGGCTTTAAATCATTGCCAACTGTTCAGTACAGTACGTTACAACAATTATCATGTAGAATTAACAAGATTCTGGCATGCAAACAACTAAGTGAATGAATGAGTCAATAAAGTATAACTGCATAGATGTTTACCTCATTCCATTATGTATATGTGGATAGATAGATAGATAGATAGATAGATAGATAGATAGATAGATAGATAGATAGATAGACTAATATAATAATATAATAATATTGTACCATATACAGAAGTATAGTATGTATTTCATATGACAAACTTGCAGTACAGTAAGTACATTAATAGTGGGAGGATTTTTATTTAAAGTGTGACTGCTATATTGGTCTTGGACTTTCAGGAGAGTGACATAAGGGGATAGTAAGTGAAGAATCTGTAAGTTTCTTTCAATCTGAAACTTTAGGTATGAAAAAAAAGATTTGAATATTTTTTGTTTGGGGCTTACAATGAACGAAAGTAAATCACCCAAAAAAGAACACGAGACCTCTTTATATTGCAGCAGCAGAGTGAAAATGAAAGTCTGCAGAAATCTCTTTGGTTTCCAGGGAGTTCCCAGTGCTTTAACTGGGAGTCAGAAATGCAGACAAACCAGATTTTCCTTTAAAAGAAAACAAAAACATTATTTTACTAATTTAAGCATGTGTTGTTTTTTTTTAAATCAGCAATTTTATAATGCAACAATTGCAATGATCTGTCCCTATGTTGTTAAGCTGTAAGCTTATTTTTGTCTTAGACCCATTGCTCTAAATCTGAAACTCCCTGGACTTTTCTGAAACAAAACTGAAAGTGAAAGAAGTCTGGTATTTACAGGAAATCAGGTTGTTTAGGTGAAGTGGCATATTATTTCAGGGATCATATTGTCTTTCTATAGCTCATTCGAAATGTGACTAAAGGCCCATTGATACCAAGAAAGATATTTAAAGTTTTAATAAACATTATATACTATTCTATTGAAAAGGTAAATCCAGGTCAAGCATTTAAAGCAGCAGATACCGACCAATAATAAAAAGAACTTTATTGTGCATTAGTGTGGATGCTAATATATAATTATATAGTATTGTTATATAGCTAATATATTAGTATTTTCACTGTTCTTGGTGTCAAGTCCCAAGTCATGATAACATTGATTTTGGAAAATAGTGTATGTAAAAAGATGACAAAAAAACATGATATATCATGAAAGAGTGAAGCAAAGACACAACACATAATTACATATCATGTGAAAGTCACATTCAAAGAGCTTTATTTTGAAAATGCAATGTTTAAATGAAATGTAAATACAGCACAATTAAACAAATAAATACAATATCAAATAAATCACGTCGTAACAGCTTCATCAATGCATAAACGTTTCTTCAAAAAAACTTCTAGTTCAACATTTATACAATGCATTCTCTGTGCAAATCAGTGTGTGTTTAGTAGGATAAACAGGACAGTGGCCTACAGAACTGACAGGCAGCTGGACTGCAAACACTGGCTGTCAATTCATAGGTCATCACCCTGTGTCCTAGACCGAGTTAAACATGCCTTCTATCAACATGCATTAAGATTTACAGCCACATAAATTAATTCCAGATAATTAAGAACAACTGTGTAATCACGCAGACCCAAAGGAGATAAAGGTCACTCTCTGCACGCAACAGCAGCTCCACTGGAAGACACAAACCTTCCACATGGAGTTGCTGTTACAACCAGTCAGCGCCAAACCTTTGGAGTGCGCCCTCCCTTGGACAGCGGAAGGAAGTACACTTAATCTCACACAAACGCTAGTAGTGTCCCACTCTCGCCATACTTCATCAGGTTCTCTAAAAAGATGAATGAATAAATAGGAAAAAAAAGAAGAACGGTGCCACCTGAAATGAAAGCACAGAAAACCAAGTTAGAGGGTTGAATCAGGATTCAGACACGGGCTAATGACTGCCATTAAGGACATGTGAGAGTTCCTCTGTTGGCTCATGACTTTGACCTCTTGTTTCTTTCACATCTTTATGACATGCCATAGACTCCATTATTGGCCAACAGTGCGTCCAAAGTGCTAAGACTGATCTTGATAACAGCAATTTTATGATGGCAGTCAACATGAGGGTGCTCGGCAGAATTTGTGCATGGGCTGAGAGAAAAAAGGGTGTGTCGCTTAATAATTTATAATTTCATAGATATCATTTCCTTTTAGCAATGAGTTACCCATCCCAAATTCTCTATCTTGTTCTTTCTCTCTTCTTGGTTTCTTCGTTTATATCATATTTTAGACTTTGCCTTGCTGTAAAACTCGAAATGGAAAAACAGCATAATAAAGCAATTAAAGGGGGCACACAGCTCATGAGTCAGTCTGTGTTATCTGCTCCTGTTATCGTCTTTTGAATCCACCATTGTCTTTCTCATCCCTGCGCCGTATCCAACATTTGTGTAGGGCGAGAGAAATCAATGGCGTGAACTTATGTAGGTGGTTCATTTTTATGTCAATTCTGAATTGTGGTACTTGGTATCAGAGTAATACTCGCATGTATTTTATCAAATGCACTTTGTAGAAAAGAAAACAGGAGCAATAAATGGCAATATATTAGATTGTGACTGTTAATGAAAACATTAATGGAGTCATTTATTTTTATCTGAATTTTAGTAACATGCCATTGACTTCATTTAATAATAATAAAAAACTCTAAAGTATTTTTTTTTACTTTTTGTTACTCTACCCCTTTGTAACTGATCTTTGTAAGATCCTGTTTTTGAAAAAGTAATGCTAATATTTAAAGGCCTTTTGTATTCTTTTCTCTTCCTCTTTAAAAACATTAGCTTGATTTTGTTAGACAATGCAGGTATATATATTTACATAAGGATATTCATCTAGCCTTTTACAAACAAACGGAAGTTTAACATTGAAAATTCCTACATGAATCAGCGTAATTGCAGAGAAGGGAGACAAAGATGTGAACTTCACATGAATTTTGCACACATATTTATATTATTGTTAAATTATTATTAAAATATACACTCCATGTTCCTCACATGTGCACTATTTTCAATAAAGATTTACTTACATTCACAGTTCTTCCTCGTGGCAGTCCATATCAGAAAAAAACGAACACGAATGCAAACAAAAGAAACTTTTTTTTCTGAATATAGAGATAAAAGAAGCATTGCAAGAAGAATAGCAAAATATGGCTATTAAAAAATAAAAAAGGAACTTAAAACAGCAAAGTTAGTGACAGCACGACGAGAGAGCCAGCGGGTGAGAGAGGAGCGTTGGTCAGCAGTGCTATGTCAGGCCGAGAGAGGCCAGTTTAAAAGTGATTTGAAGTTGAAGCTTGGTTAATAATTACACTCCCGTCAATATTTAACATCTTTTTGGCCCTGCCCCTCAAATCCAACATCCTGGACTCATATGGACTTACACACTTTTTATCTTTTTTGTATGCCTTTAAGTAGATTTATATTTTTTAAAACACTCCAAAGCTACACATTTCAATAAAACAGACTACAGAAATGTTGTGGGCCAAACAGATTCAATTCTGAAGTCTGGCCAGTTTACTATAAACATAATGAACACTAGAGGGCGCAACGGTTTAACTTACTTTGCCATGTAAAGAATCAGAACATTGTTGAATATCACAAAAGCTATTATAACGTCTTACTTATGCATATTCGTTTGAAATAGTCATATAATATATTTACCTACTGTGGATTGCTAAAACTTGATAAATGTGTGATGTAGGTCAACGTCTTAATTACTGGTAAAGGCACAACATGAGGTAATGCTGCATGATTAGAATAGATAAAATAGACTATGGACTCTAAACACTGATCAAAGAATGAAAAAAAAGCAGACTTTATAACAGGATAATAAAATGCTCATAAGAGAGGGTTAATTATTGCCATTGTTAGGTTAAAGAGCACAGAATTGCATACCGTGTGAAGGAATTTCGATTGTCAAACACAAGAATAGCGGATTTATTAATGTACCACCAAGAAATACTCCATCTAAGCACATAATACAGCACCCCAGGCAGTTGGAAGCCTGGATGTACAAATCTGTTGTGTTTCTTCTTTTGTGACTGGACTCGCAGTAAATAAAAATCAGATTCACAGTCTTACTCAATCTTTTGGAAAATGCTTAAAAATAATTACTGGCCTGTAAGATAAATGATATCATGATGAGTGAATGTAATGTGATGGTTGTTTCTTGGATTAATTTCAGCTATTTCCCTCACTACGGAGGAGGAAATCAAGAGGAAATGAAATCTTTTCAGTGGTTATGACCTTGTTATGGCGCACAGGGTCAAACCTCAAACATTCAATGTTTTATAGCTTTCAAAATTTACCAGAACCATACAGGACATTTCGAGGCTGTTAACCTACAGCCATGCTTCTGGTTTTTTACTCCGCAGTCAGCAGTCAGGAATACTGCACCCTGCAAGGTCTCAGAGTTCAGTTCATGTTGTCATACTTCATCACCCCCTCTAAATTGTATGCCCTTTGCTCTTCTGCTTCTTTAGGTAAAGCATGTCACGTTGAAGGTGTCACTTATTAGATGCACTAAACACCATAAAAATCTTACACATGAAAAGCACATTTCATCCCTTGAACATCACTGTCTATAATCAGATCTACGTGTATGTTTTACCGCACAAGAAGCTTGGACAGAATTTATTCCTCGCGATTCCTTGGTAGAACAGCATCTGATGTTCTTCAGCTTTACAAATCAGTTATTAGCTACAAATGTTACAACGTCGACAGTTTAGTGCTAACCAAGATGTCCCTTATCTTATCAGAGAGACTAGAAAAGGGTGTGTTTAAGTGTACATAATGCTGTGTAATACACACACCCACACAAGCACAGGTATGTATGGTCATTCACGGTCGAGTCAAGGTCTTTACACCAGCACGGATTCATGATTCTATTTTCGTCTCGGTAAAACGTACACCCGATTAATTGGCTATAAATAAGCTTTGGAAAAGAATTATAACTTCATGTTAAAATAGCATTGCAGAGTCTTTATATGAAAACTGTAATTGGGGTTTCCCTACAAAACATTTCCTGAAGTGCACACTTCTAATGTGCGTGACAGTTCGGCTTTATATTTCCAGACAATAATGAATGAACACATAATTCTGAACGATTCTGTGTTTATGGTATACAGATTATGTTCTGTTCAGTACAGAAATACACTGTGTGTAAATAGGACAAATAGTTTTTATATGAACTGGTTTACTTGTTCCACTTACACAGTTAAAATGCAATTCTAGTATCACATTTAAGTTGATGTCTTTGGTCAAATTCACTTTATGGACCAAAATATTGACCTTCACCTATCCATATTAAAGAGTCTCTCAGGTTTTACGTTTCTTCTTGGCCACTGCTGATACAGTTTTACTCAAGACATGTATATAAACTGATAAAAATGTCCATCAGAAATCACTTTTTCACTAGTTTCCTTTTCTTTTTTCCATCTACTTTAGTAACAGTCGCTTCGTCTTTCTGGGCGGCCCTCTTTTTTGTCTTCTCCGTCACCGTTTCCATGGTATCCCAAACCTCATCCTCCTCTCCCTCTGCTTTCACCTCCTCTACATCTCCACTAACATCAGCACTTGATGACTAGAAGAGAAAAGCACATAAAGAGTCAAATGTTTAACGAAGTCATTAGGATGCAGTATAAAAGCATCAGCGAGAAAGCAACTTTCATTGTTGTTACTGCTGATGGGCAGTTACATAAAAGCGAATCATCGAAACGATGCACCCTCTGACACTGAACCGCCGCTTACCTCCAGTTCTCCGCTAGACAGCAGCACACAATTGAGTCGTGACTTCAGATATACCTGCACAGAAAAATGTTCATTTAAACAAACATAACACTGAGTGGGAGGCACTTCTGAATATATGGTGCATGCAATCAGATGGTAATAAGAGGAGAGGGGCTATGCAGAAATCTGCAGAGAGAATGAAATTGATGAAGTGCTGGGAGAATGGAGAAAGAAAGCTGGTTTACTTATGCATTCATACCTTGTGCTGTAAGGAACGGTCCTCCAGGCTGTGTACTCTCAGAAAACGATCTAAACCACAAGAGGCCACCAACGGGAGGGAAGGATGGCACTGCAACCCCCGCACTGCCCCCGCCAGACCCTTAAGACACCCACGCACAAGCCCTGCAGGCAGAGAGAGAAGAAAATGGGGTCAGACAAAACAACACTCTCAGGAGTTCAATAATATCGCAGTGCATATATGGAGAACGGCTGGCCAAACACATCCTTTATACTTGGAACACACACAGATTCAGGACAAAAAAACCTGAGCAATAGAGCTTCAGTTCAAAACAACCGCTTTTGTGCAGATCCAAACCTGCCTAAGAGGAAAAAAATAAACAGAGCATCCACCTACTGCTTACCTTTCCGGAGGTCAAGGATGGCGAGCTCCCCGTGAGTGTTGCCCACGACCACTGTGCCCCGGCTGGCAGGAAGAGAGAGCGCCGTGAGCGGGTACTCTCCGAACCGAGCCTCCAACACCGGCCTTCTCTGAGGCGTCGAGGGGTCATACACACGCACCTGACGGAGGAGGAGCAGCAGAACAGAGAGGGCAAGATATTTTGAGTCATGTTTGATCACAGACGTTTACCTTAAGACACAAAGGAAGACATGAATAAATACAATAGCGAAGGGTTAGGGACTAGCTGATTTATTTCAGGATCTTACATACAGTAGCTGTTAACCTTACAAAATATTTTTGCGTTTTTAAACAGCTGATGATGGCTTTAGGCCGTGTTTTACTAACACCGACCAATCAACTACAAGGGGTTGAGTACTGAATAAATGAAAGCAAAGAGACATTAATTGGTATAAATCACATAGATGACTGTATTAATTCAATCAACTCCGTTAAAATCAAATCACTACTTTGAACTGCATGCTGGTTTTAATAAAATAGGCAGAATTCAATTTAATACACTATCGTAAGTTTGAGGTAATATTTTAGGAAACGTTATACTTTTATCTTAATTTAAAAAAAGGGCAAAAGTGACAGTAAACATATTTTGTGTCGTTTTTTTTAAATAAATGATGTTCCTTTGAACTTTCTGTTCATAAACAAATTCTGAAAATATTAGGCAGCACAATAATTTTCATCGCTAATAAAACTTATTTTGTAGGATCATGTGCCACCAAAGGCTGAATTAATGGCTGGTGAAAATACAGTTTTGCCATGAAAGAAATACATTAATAATTATTTTACATTTCAAATTAATATTTCACATTTTAGAAGTTTTTTTAAGTGACTTAAAATTATTTTTTTGATTTGTTTGATGTTTTTTATTGTTACTGACAATAAAGTTTTGAATGGTAGACTACATAATTTCAGGTGTTCGCTGTAAACAAAAATACTATATGATATTAGTAAACAGAAACAACAGTAGACAAGCACGAATGGATAAATCTGACGTAAAGACAAACCTGGTGGTGTCCAGTGCATGTGACTATTTTATCTGAATCTGGGATAAAGCCAATGTCTTTCACCCACACGGGCACTCGCATATCTAACCAGTCATGGGCTACCTGATGAATTGATAGAAAAAGCAGAGCATGAAACACAGAAAACAACTACTGCGTGCTTGAAATGGTAGTGGTTTTCTTCTTCTGTCTTACATTTTTGGCTGTGAATATTGGCTTATCTGGTCTCTCCAGATCCCAGACTTTCAGCGGGTTCTCTTTGCCCCCTGTAGCCACATGATGGCGCTGCGATGGGTTCTGTTGCATTCTGCATATTCCATTTCCAACATTTACCTCAACCTAAGAGCAGAGACAGAAGATTTACTACAAGTCCACGTCTATCTTAAGACTCAACAATGATCAAAAGGATGAAGTGATCATCATAAGTAGGGCTGGGTATCATTAAAAAAATTCTGACTCCAATACTGGTTCCTGAACAATAGTTTTTCGTTACCAGTTTAATTAAATCAGTTTTACATTACATTACATTTCAGCTTGTTGACATTTACACAGACTTAATGTAGAGACAGAAATGACGTGCAGTCGTGCAAATGATATAAATAACATAACGCTATTTCACACACGTCTGGTCAAACACACTGGCTAGAGCTGCGGTCTTATTGGCTCACTGACGTTGATTAGGTAAACCCATTTATGTTTTGAAATTGGGTACCGAACGGCGAGACATTTTTTGATACTTGGTTGTTTTGAGGCAATTCGGTCGGTACCTAAAGAGTCTCAGACCTAACAATAAGGGTGCAACTGTTAGAAACTTCTTTTGACTGGTTCATTTCTGGAGATCACGTCATTATAATTAATATACAATAATAAATGCTAATAAAATTAAATATATATTTTCTGTATGATACTGAGCTGTTCATTTGATTATATTATGGGGACAAAATCTGTCTGTACAGTACTGTCAAAATTCTGTTCTGTACAGAAAGGCAAACTAATGTGTACTTTATCACTGTAACAGGTAAACAAATCAACTAAAAAATATAATGCCTACATATAAGCTACATTATTAGATCAATTTATTACATTTGTTCCTAAAATTCTCATTAATAATCAGCATTATTACATTTTAATATCAATTATATTTGATACATTTTTTAAATTAGAAACATTTCAAGCAGTATTTTTTATTAACATGCAAGTGAACGAATGATAATTCTGAAGTAAATTGGAGGTTTACATAGAGCCTACCACACTGCAAGACACTAAAAATTATGACTTACTGTTTCTGTACTGCCTTCCTTCCACACCTTCAGCAGTCCTGACTCCACACATGTAATCATAGAACTATAAAACAAGGGGAAAAGTCCATCATTCCTGCAATGCATTTATGCAAAACATCCAGTAATTCATCAGCCCCTGCAGAGATGAGCATAACATGACATCGGCAACCACCTGTCAGTGACAGCCAGTCCTGTGAATCTGCCCTGTGAAGGATCTCCACACTCCCTGGTCGCTGTGAAGATCCCCTTATCTGTGCTGAATGTTTTCACAGTGCCGTTCACACTGCCCACTAACACCTGAACAGACATAGACAACGTCTGTCAGTCACTAAACCATGTTAAAGAAATCTGTTACTCCAGTTCTCTTTCTCACCTCGGATTCGTGAGGATCTCCCCACGCCATCACACAAACCTCCTGATCTCGACTCAAGCAGCTCATCTCACAGAAGTTGAACGCCTGCTTTTTGGTTAAACTCACCCCTAGAGATGAAATATAGACAATAACAACTCATTATTTCGGTGGCCCTCAAGAAAATTAAATGGCACATATGTGCTGCCAACTCACGTGTACTACTCATGGCTAGCTAGCTAGTCAGAAAAAGTGTACAATCTGTCGATAACGAGACGAAAAAACACCTTACCTTTTAATATTCCAGTTTCGGATCCAAGCCATATTGAACATAACTGGCTTTTAGCAGCCATTTGAATGAAACCGAGTGATTTCGGAGTTACTGACTAAATGAAAACAGATCTCCACGTTACCGTCGCACACAACTACGTCCGGGTGGAACGCGCAACCCGAGGACTTTTGGTTCCGTTCTCCAATAAGCCTGGGTCTGCTCACCGTAACCAAAGAGGTACTTCTATACTCTTTGCCGAAACATCAGTTAAAGTTTCTGCATGTTGCCACACGATTGTAGTTACTACAGTTGGATAAGTATTATAATCTGTATCTTTTTGGAGATGTTATTTTTCACTTAAACGCAGAAGAAGTTAGATATTAGCAAAGAAAGGGACGTTTTAAGCTAGTTATAATGTTAGGGAAGTGTCTTCCAAGGATAACTTAAAAAGTAGTTTTCAGCAACATGAAGGTGAGTAGCGTCATTTTCCCCCTTTAATGTTGCTGTAAGTCCTTAACCTTTTCAGGCTCCAAGATAATTCTGATACTTATGCTTTAAGCTCATTTTCAAACGTACAGAAATAAGGAGTACTAAGAATTAAACTAAATAATTATGAATAATCTCAATAATGTTCTTTGTGGTTTACACACTTATAATTTTCATGACTTTTCTACTTTCTAATTACATTGGTTTTAAAATAGCCTAATTATTTTTTTGTTTTTTAAATCTGCATCAATTTTCTACGTCTAGAAATCACAATTTTAAAACGTTTTTATTCCGTATATATTTAAGTTACCCAAAATCACCTTGGTTCTTAAATTTAAAAAAAGAATGAGCTTAGCTTACACCTTTTTTGCTTTTTTTTATTTTATTTTATTTAGTCATCTTGCAGACTCCTTGAGTGCTGGGGACCCCGGTTAAGAACTACTGCTTTTAAGATTTAGAAACACTAGCGGGATGGGAATGCAAAGATATTGATTGTTTCAACTCTCCTGTCTTTTTTTTGTCATAGGTTGTAATTGATCATAGACTAAAAATAAATATAAAAAACAAAATCTGCACTAAAGTAACTGAAATCACTTGCTCTTGGCCTAAAATAGCATTTCCTGAAGGACAGTGGAGAGAAGATGCTTTCTGAGTGTGGAAGAATCCACCAGATGGTACTCTTGGACTCCATTAGAAGAGCACCCACATGGCATGCTGGAAATCTGTCAAAGGTGCTGTACGTGCTTTAGGATATTTGTCAGTCTTCCTGAAAAACAAAGAATGCTGGCTATATGGCTGCAGTAATTGTAAGCAATAAAAGCAAATCAGAATCCTTAATGTTAGAATGATTCAGTCTCTTCTCCCTGGGGAGCATGTCAATCAAATTTCAGTATTTCCCACGCTTTAAAGAACACACAATAAACCAAGATTTGAAAACACAGCTAATGAGAGAAGAAAAAGAAGATCCCCAGGGAGTATTCATTGAAAATGGAATTGACATCATGGAAATGAGGTGGCAGGAAACCCAGACATATTCAAAGGTGTGATATTTTACTAAATGAGCCTTTTTCAATGCAGGTTTCCTACAGTTATGTAAAAACTGAAGAAGCAGAAGGTTAGTTGCTTGTAATTATTTATTTATCGTTACTATTACTATGTTAAGTGCATTCAATTTGTAACAAGAACATTGTAAATTAATGCTATATACTATGTTATTATAATAATTATTTTAATGAAAAACAACATAATAATTATAATATAATATAATTAAATATAAATATAATAATTAAACAAATTATGGAACATTAGGAAATTGTTCATAATACGAGCATAATGTATGTTGTACTGTAGATACATCTTTGTTTATGTTTGTACACTCATATGTTTTTATTATTTTAATCTCTTATTATTATTCATCTATTAACTCCCAGGATATATAGTTATCTGAATTTATGGGAACCCTGTGAAAAGATGAAGAACACAACAAGATTGTGAATGATATAAAATATTGATCTTTTAAAAGATGACTGCAGATTTGACAAGAAAGAAAGAGGTAGAATCAAACCTTACTTCATCTCTCCTGCAGTGACAGAGACGCACTTTCACCAAAAAGGTAACATTGTATGAGAGAGAGAGAGACAGTAAGAGAATAATAAAGGGAGGGAGAGAGAGAGAGTGAGAGACAAACAAGGGAAGCCAAAGAAGAAAGACTCGGAGCTCCCTCTGCCCCCTCATACCTCTCTAGGGAATGAGAGAGTAGGGAAGAAAATAGAGGGACGGAGGAAGAGAAGACTGTTGAATGTAGTTGAGCATCGCGTTCAGAGGTAATAACATCACATTTGAATCCTAATCAAAGGGATGTGGGGCGAGCGAGAAGGGCTTTTCCATTGGTTCTGCTTTTGAGATCAAATACCAGCGGGGAATGCTTCAATTGTTAAAAAACTGAGAGCGAGAGAAAGCGGAGGGTAAGTGGGTAAGACAGATGAAGGGAGAAAAAGAGAAAAACGCTAAGTTAATTAAATGTCAGATTTCAAAAAGCTGCGCTGGATCAAAAGAATAAGATAAAACAGAAAAATACAGCCAGCGCATTCATGCATGTTTGGCTTCTTTCTGCTGTTTCATACCTGGTCGCAGAGCACCCAGCAGCCAATGAGAGACTGTGATGGGACCGACACTGACACCCAGAGCATAGCAGACCAGAGATTTCTGACATGGTGTCGACCCAGATTGATGGAAGGAAAATGAGGGGAGAGAGGACAGACATAGACAGACTGCGCCGCTGCTTCAGAAAACACAGGTAAATGCTCTCGTGCTTTCATTCTGTCATGTACCACAGCTAACTTAGTTAATCATCCTTCACCGTCATTTTGAACATCTTATCATTCACGAGTCACGCACAACTGCAGACAAAAATTGGCACATTTGACTTTTTCGTGGCTAAATCAAATGGCTTGTTACATCAACCACATCCACCATAAATAAATGCAACAGTGTCTTGGAAACTCACATCTACAAAGCTATGCATAGATCACTTAAGTTCAATATATAATATGCTTTTTGCTTTTTATTAAGCACGCTATCTTTTGTTTACACTTGCACTCATTTTAAAGGCAAAAGTTTCATTAATGTGTTCATATATGCATTATCCATACATACACACTTAAAACTGATCTAAATTGTTTTAATAGAGGATATGAATAATTGTAAGACCTATCAATTAGATCCACATACATGATTTATTTTTGATTATAATGACAACGCTGTGTCAGTTCAAATCTATCTAATTGTAGTTACTGTTCAAAAGTCATTCATCCGTTCATTATTTAAAAAAAATTAAGGATCTTTATTGGCTTTGATGGTTTCATACAGAACCTTTAACATCCATGGAAGCTTTCCCTTGCACAAAGGCCTTTAATAATATAGAAAATATTCTTCATGCTGAAATATTTTTCTTTTAAGAACTGTTCACTGAAAGGTGCAAAAGCTGGAACATTTATCTTCAAGAGTGCAACTCGAATCAATGTCTGTTTTTCAGATTGCATACCGAGGACATTCATCCTCTGATGTGCCCACAAGGTATTTTTTAAGGTGTTCTGCTGTAAATAAGGTGTGTGGACCCAGAGTGCAGCACTAATCTTAGAGACGGGGGAGGGGAGCGACTCTCCACATACATACAAACCCCCCTCTGCCAATCACAGAGAAAGACAGAGAGGGAGAAGGAGAGCAAGTGAAGGAACAGGGAAGACGGCTGAGAGACCGAACAGAGGAAACAGCTCAAGCTGTTATCTTAGGTGGACAGAGAGGAAGAATTACACACGAGCACACACTGTCCAGCCACACGTTACAAGGCGCTCCAGTCAGCGGAGGCGGATAACCAGCCAGACGCCTCATATCTGCAGCTCCAGACCCAGAAGATTCCTCTCCAGTTCTCTCCCGGCTAAGCTGGAGCGCAAGCTTTAAGAGGAGAGACAGAAGAAGAGGGAAGTGCTCTGTAACTTCCTTGAAGAGGGTGAGAGTTTAAGGAGAGTGACAGAAAGAGAGAGAGCAGGGGAAATCTCCCCCTCTCTCGACCCAGATCACCGTCAGGCTGGCTGGCACAGCCATGGCCTTCACCTTTGCGGCCTTTTGCTACATGTTAACACTCGTGTTGTGCGCTGCCCTCATCTTCTTCGTCATCTGGCAGGTACGTCTGTAGTTTTACACTTTACTCAGTGAATGTGAAATTGTACGAGTTCCTGTTACCTGTAACACCGTCACACTTCCATTTCAACTGGCGTCGCTATCCGTGCCATCGCCAAGTGCTCGACTGCATGAGTGTGAATGTGTGTGTGTGTGTTCGTGCCAGTTTTTTGAGAGCTGAGACTGGTGTGTGTACGTCCAAGCTGTCCCCCCTGCCCTTAACAAGAGGCCTTATACATGAGGTGAATACAAATCGTGGCAGTTATTAATAGAGCAGACATTCTGAGTCATGGATTATTAATGATTTACAGAACAAGTAGACGGATACAGAAGAAAAAACGGAGGAAGGAGGGGGGCGTCTACCTGAGTAGACACCACACACACATACAGTCAATAATGTCAATGTAAATCGCACAAAACCTTAAAAACAATTATATTATAGAACAAAATAAGAAATTATATTGTACTTGGAGCAAATTTTAGGACCATTATTTGAACTTTTTTTTTAAAATCACATATTTATTTCGTTAGCAATTAAGCACATTTATTTCTCTATAGTATATAATTATATATAATAATTTATATATATAATATGTGCTTTAAAAATGTATTTTTACACCATTGAACATCATGGAAGTATTTGTTGTACTGTTATAATAATTCTACAAAAAAATTTATGACATGATCCAAACGCAAAAAGTAACTTCTAAATGTTTCCCGGCAATGAAAATGATGTTACGGCAATATTACTATATTTAATATCATAATATTTAATATATTATAAGCCGTTTCAATTCATTTTAATTAAACAATCTTCTTTTTCTTCTTTTCATTTTGAGGTGTAATGTGACTTAGACATGTTTTAGTGAGATCCACCGATGCACACAAACACAGAGAGAAAGCGCTGAAGAGGAAGAGGTCAACAGCTCATTTGAACTCTACTGGTTGTTCTGTGCCAGCCCACTGTCTGTAGAATCACAAATGAAATTTGCACAGTCGCCGCCAGAGACTTCAACATCATCTGTATTCTTCATATTAGAGGCGGCATTCTCGCAAAAGGCAACAGCAGACAAACACAATGGCCCTGAACTGTTAAAATCCGTCTGAAACAATAAAATGCCAGAGAGCAGGGGTTTCAACATCTAAAACACGAGCCCTGAATGCCAAATCAGAAGTCAGGGATATTTTCAGATTGGCAGACCTTACTTGTAAGACGTTCAAAAGGCCATTAAGAAACAGACTTGAAATGACTGAGCATTGACTAATGACAGGAGTGGGAGAGATTCTAAACATGAGTCATTTGGTGTGAGTGTGTGTTTGTGTGTAAATGTATGTGAGAGAAGGAGAGTGTATGGAGACAAGAAAGTGGGGGAGGCTGAGAGTCTCCGTATGCCGGCGAGAAACCATGGTATTGAGAATGCTTATCAAACCGTAATTTGGTTCTGACACCCCATCCCCCCTTTCCTCTCCTTCTCCCCTATCTTTGTATGGCTCTCAGCCAATAAGAATGTGAACTCACTTCTATAGCAACCATGACGCCCGCTTAGGGGCTCGTTCGATCGCCATGGCAACTGCATCTGTTTACAGAGAACCAAGTGAGAGGATGGCAGGAGATATGGATCTATATGGGGAAAAGGAAGGAGGGGAGAACGTAGCTTGAAGCTGTAGGAATTCGAGAATGAGGAAAGTTATAAGATAAAAAGGGCCACAGATGGTACAATTACCCTACATCGTCACAAGCCTCCAAAATGTTCAGCAGTTTCGTTTAAATGCTTGTGTAACGCAAATTCTCTTTGCCTATTCTCAAGATTATTGCTTTTGATGAGCTGCGCACAGACTTCAAAAATCCCATCGATCAGAGCAACCCCACCAGAGCGGTAAGGCTTTTCTTGGATCACGATTTCTTTCACACAGCATAAACTACTCCACATCAGTCTCCCAACTGTGACCAGAGGGTTTTAGAGACACTGAAAAGGCATGCATGCACATATGTGAAAACACACGCAGGAACATGCGACCTTATTGCGCTCTTCTGTTTTTCCTCAGAGGGAAAGAATATTGAACATCGAGAGAATCTGCAACCTCCTCCGAAGGGTGAGTGAAATTGTGGCAGATCAAGTCTAGTGTAAGCATATATAAAATAGTGAGGACATGCAAGAGAAGCCAGCTATTGAAAAAAAAACACTTTATAGTAGAGATGCACTGATAATACAATTCATGCCTATAGCCACGTATTCTGGCCGATACTCCTATTTTGGCTAAACAAATTATTTTAAATGCTGCAGCTATATTCAGGCATTACTACATCTAATATAAAGTATGAAAAATAGAGATGCTCAAATAGAGATTTACTGTGTTATTAATTTAAGTAAATAATTAGTTTATAAAGATCCCATGTATGCATTAAATTTCCAGTGTTAGCTGATTATGATAAATCCAAAGTTCTGTCAAAAAATTGTGTTTTCCGATAGGTGTATCGGCAGCCATTTATCTTGATGCCCCATACTTTTAAAATTCACTTTACTAGTGCTTGCAGTAATAGTTGCATTGTGCTTCAGAAATCCTCCACCTTTCCCAGCTTCACCTGTATGGATCTGCTATGGGGTGATTGTGTATGCTATGGGGATTATTTCATATGTGTAGCAGCAGTATTTCTTACATGGTCACAGCAGCTTGTTGTGGATATATTGGCAGTAGCACGTCTCGGTATTCGCTCTGCTGCAGCAGCAGTGTAGCAGATCTCTTCCTCCAAGACCAGATACTTTAACATTGTCATGTACACTACCATGCCAAACCCTCTGAGAGTAATCATGACAGAAAAGTCTAATATCGCCAATAACCAATCATAGTGGAGATGTACTCTCTCATTCAATGGTCTTGGGTCAGTTTGTGGTGAATGTTTTTTGTTTGTTTTTTAAAAAATTAGTATTTCAGCTTTCTACTCATTAAAAGAGCCCTAAAAATGTATCACTATTTCCACAAAAATATTATGTTTATTGAACACCAAATTAGTATATTAGTATAATTTCAGAAGGATCATGTGGCATTGAAGACTGAATTAATAGCCACTTAAGTTTTGCCATCAGAACAATAAATTACATTATAAAATATAATAAAAAAACAGATATTCTATTGTCATTTATGTTATTGCAGCCCTGATGCGAGTACGATTATAAACATTAAATCGTACTGAACCCAGACTTAGTGTATCATGATGCATATAATAGAAATGTCATGAATGTAATTTTATATACACTTTGTATATATATATATATATATTGAGAGCCCTGATTGTAAACACTTGTATTAAAACGTTAGTATCCCCTGAAACAACCACAAAACTCCTAAATATGGCATCACTGTATTCCTCTTCATTTCTCTTGCCCCTTTTCTTTTCTTGCTCTGTACTTGGAGTCACACTCATATCTTATGCACAGAAAGAGTCAGAACTGAATGTGCAAAAGATGTTAAAATGCGAATTCATGCTTATAAAGATGACAAACACTTTCTTCCAGCTGGTGGTTCCAGAGTATTCCATCCACGGGCTGTTCTGTCTGATGTTCATGTGTGCAGGGGAGTGGGTAACTCTGGGCCTTAACATCCCCCTGCTCCTCTATCACCTCTGGAGGTACAAACTGTCCCTCACTTACTACTTAATTGAAATTTCAAAATGGGTCCCTATAGCAATGTCCCCTCGCTTTTTTATCTCCCTCAGGTTTTTCCACCGTCCTGCAGATGGGTCTGAGGTTATGTATGATCCAGTGAGTGTGATGAATGCAGACATTCTGAATTACTGCCAAAAAGAGTCCTGGTGCAAGCTAGGCTTCTACCTTCTCTCCTTTTTCTACTATCTGTACAGGTAAACCCTACTCATTTATATTTCATCTACCCATTTAGATATCCTATGTCATGAGATCTTATGTTTGGATTTTATGGATGGCATTACTATTGCCTGCTTCATCATCTGTGAGGAACATCGGACTGTTCAAACTGGACCAAAAAATAAATAAAAATCAGCAGCATAGCTGTTTTCATCATTTATAATAATGTTTCTTGAGCACAAAATCAACATATGCTGTGAACACATGATACTGAACATTGACTTCTAGTCCCAGAATGTCTCTCTTATTTAAGAAAGTAAAAGTTTGTTTAGTATATCTCTCTTGATTAATTTCTCTCAATCTCTTTTGCAGTATGGTGTATGCTTTGGTCAGCTTCTAATGGATCAAATAAAGGACTTATGATTGTGAAAGGAAGGAGAAAACGACAGAATAAAGACCGAACTATGTTGCGCTCTCCTCTCTCTCATCCTCAGACCTTGTTCAGCTCCTCCTCAGATCTCCTGGGTGGGGATGGACGATGGACAGATGTAGAAAAAGCTCAAGACAAGGAGCCGTCAATGTAAACCTGCCTCAATTACTGCCATTTGAAAAAAAACAACAACAAAAAGTGGAGATGTGGACCAAAAGAAAACGAGTGCAATAGAAAAAGAAATATGGTGAACAAAAGACTCAGGCAGTATAGATGTTTTGTAACACCATTGAGTTTCTCAAGGGCTGCTGAAAATTTCCGCTGCTTATAGCAACAAATGGTTCCTTATGTCTATACGAAGAGACACGTAAAGTGCTACTGAGGCCTATACAGAATGTGTTACCTTGAATTTTAAATCAATAGACCGTGGACTTTGTCGCAACGTCTTTTCATCACATAACTTGTTATGTCAAAGTATTTAATAACTGCTAAGTATTTGCTACTTTGGTATTTGTGGTAGATAAATGTACCCTGTATGTAGAGGTACGATATAACAATTGATTAAATTCTGAATATATGGCTCAGTTGTTGCAGTTCGGTCAGGGTAGTTCTATTAGTGTCCTTAAACAACTGCACAAGAAGTCTATTTTTACGTATAATCTGATGGTGACGTTTACAAAGACATTTCAAAGCAAATCAACCAATGAGATAAGTATCACAAACCGGGGAAACTGTTTGAGCAGCATCACATCTAAGGACTGACACCCCATGTTCCGGATTCATCCATCATGGGCTGCGGTGAGGACGAGCGGTCAAGCAGAACGGCAGACTCTTAATTAAGACGGGCGTGCAGGACGGGCCATACACCGTCAGGGAGGAGAGATCCGACCCCAACTCTGCCGGAGTTCAAATACTCGATAGACTGTGACAAATCATTAAAGCACTTTTGGAATGCCAACAGATGAACTGTAGCAAACAACAGAGGAAGACTCATTTGCGTTGAGTGGGCTGATGTGCGTGAGACGGCCGGACACAGCGGACAATGATGCAGATGATCGAGAGACTGGTGTCGGAAACGTTCGCCGATGATGCTTTGGACAGTGGACTGATGATGACGGTCTCACATCGAATACTAACTTTTCAGGCAATCTTCTGTGTTGTTAGACTATATCCGACATTTAATGCCACTCTGTTCCGTGTATTCTAGGGCATGTCGATTTGCCTCTCCTGGAGTTCCTGTGTTGTGCTGTGTCCATCAGTCTGCTAAACAAGTAGATTAATGGTTATTTACCTAAGCTGTGTGTAGTTCTGGCTTTGTAGACGAATAGAGTGGCCAAACGCATCTCTCATGAGCCGCTTCACTAGCTAGAACGGCTTGGTATTCAACTTAAAATCAAGCAATTTAATAACGACACAGTCCGAGTGCTTTTTGGCAGCACTGCCTATCTGGTTCGAACTCCCGGGTCTTCTTTCCATCTTGGCTCTGACTTGAAGTACCCTAAAAAATGTGAATATATATATATATATCCTGGACAATCTTTAATAGCACAGGAATGTGGGCTGAGAGACAGCTGACTGGGTCTTCATGATAGACGTCATCACTGAATGTCTTTTTGTGATTAATATCAGTTCACATGCAGTATCTACATTTAAGAATACCTGCATGATTATGTCTTTTATACATGATTCATTAATGTACGCTACAGCACCTTTGGTAACTTTATGGTCTGTATTCAGTTGAATACAACCGAATATCTTATATACTTCAAAAGCAATTACACATGTTCTAATAAAACGATGTTGCCAATAAAAGTGTTTGTTGATTTGCAATTTGGAGTTGGAATTAACCTCGGAATTAATTAACCATTTTATTCCACAAGGATGCAATAAACTCAGAAGTAACAGTGTTTTAAAACAATATCTGTTTTAAAGCTGTTCTATTCCTCAAAGAATACTGAAAAAATAGTCTATGTAACATTATTTCTTATAATAAAAAATAATAATAATAATAAAGCAGCATTAATGTTTTCCACATTGATAATAATAAGAAATGTTGCTATAGCAGCGAATATTACAATGATTTCTGAAGGATCATGTGACAAGAGTAATGGCTGCTGAAAATTCAGCTTTACCATCACAGGAATAGAAATGTAGCATACTAAAACAAACAAACATTTGTCTTGAATTGAAATACAGTAGACAACATTTGAAGTGGATCAAAAAAGGTTAAACGTTGATCTGCTTCAAATGTTGACTACTATAATATTTCACAATATTGTCAAATAAATGCATATTTTAAAAACATTTAAAATCTCACACAACTTGATCAGAATGATGAAATCTTTATAAAATGTTAAAATGAGAGAGAACGTTTTTTTTACTAAAAGAAGGAAAAAAGAAAAGCTGGTCTACAAAAGCAGGAAATGAATTTCCCCCAAAAAGAAGTAAATTGAAAATGGATGAAGCTGTGATAAGAGCGAAAAAAGATCAAGGCAAATGATGAAGGCCAAGAGAAAGAGAAAGTTTATAAAGAATTTTGAGCACATTCTTGCAAGTCTCGAGCACAAGTAAATGTGAAAGAGTGATAATGAAAGGGAGAGACAGAAGAAGTGTGAGTGCACTGGAGTCAATAAGAGGCTAACACAGTTTGGTTGCCATGGAGACACTAAAAGAATGAAACGCATTTTATGTTAGGTTGTCTCTCGCTCGCTCGCTGAAAATCAAAACCAAAAAGCCTGTCCAAAATAGGTTTTCTGTCCATGGCCGCACAGCTGAAACATTTGCCAATGCTTTGAAAAGCAATTTGGTATGAAAATGGAGCAGGAAAATAGAACAGGGTAATAAATAAATAATATAAAAATCGCAGCAAAACCCCAAATTGCTGTTTTGAAACATGAATTTTATCAAAGAGCAGCAGAGTGTAGTTTATGTGCAGCGCATGCAGAAACATGCATGTAATCACACACACTCCGTTGCCAAAGTCTATTTCTCTTTCTGCTCTTTCTCTCCCTCTCTCTTCACCTCTTGAGAGATGTTGCTATGGAAACTGGTTACAATTGATAAGTTTGAAACATGAGTGAGCCACAGACAAGCTGCTGGTACACACACACACATAGTCTGAGACAGCTACACTTGTATGGAAATAGTTCTCTGTTTAAAGAGCTGCTTTTCAAATCACCAAGATTTTCCATCCGAAGGAAATTAAATGTAGTAGGATAACCAATTTAACCCTTTCTTTATAGCACTTAAGTCTTTTGTCAATGACGAATCAACAGCCAATGGCATAATTTAGCCTGATGTCTAGAAAGCCTGTCTGTGCTGTTGAATGCATGTGAACATCTCTCTAAAATTGGAAGAGTCGTTTCGACAAAATGATTAAAAGAATGACAGAACATTAAGAAAGGACAGTGGGAGACATGAATTATGCATTGCTGCAAATCTCAGTACGGTGAACCTTATCAGAATTAAGATGAGGTTTAAAGATAGGAGGAAATACTTCAAATTAGAACAGTGGGGTGACAACTAAAAGTTAGAATGATAAATGGGGTCGAGAGAATAAAGATAGTTCAGGGATACTTTGGACACTGGACAAAAACTCCAAAATGTTAGCTTAATTATTGTTGATTGTATTGATAAATATACATTAAAATAATACAAAGTTTTTTATTACGTTTTAAATTAATTTAAAAAAATTATTATGTGAGTAAAAGGATTGTGTAGTGATAAAAGAGACATGAAACTACCTATTGCCTTGAGCAACATTCAGTTAGTCATTTAAAAAAATTGTCAGTCAGTAAAGAACCCTACTGAAACCATGCAAAAAATTACTCTCAAAAATTGCTACATTACTACATTGCTTACCTGATTCACTTTCATTTTATTAACATGTTGGCATAGTTTTATACATTTTACTATATATATATATATATTTATTTATTTTTTATTTTTTTTGAACTGCAAAAAATAAGCAAGTTCACATTTACAATAAGACTTTAAAAAACTTTAAAAAAAAATTAATAAAATAATAAACAGCATTAAAATATTCTAAATTACTACATTACAATATTTAAGGTATTAGTAAAAATTTATTGAACACATTAAAAAGTAAATCAAACATTTTTAACACATTAAAAAAGTATATATTTTAGGGTTTAATTGTATTAAACCATTAACTATGACTTTTTGTAATTAAACTTTTAATTTGCTGCTTTAATAGTAAGGTAGTTGTTAAGTTTATATACTGGGATCAGGGATATAGCCTAGTATCTGCAGAATATGTATGCCATAAGGACTAATAAACAGACCTTATTTCATGCATGCTAATAAGCAACTAGTGAGAACTGGTATACTATAAAGCGTTACCCTTTTTTTGACAGTAAACGTGCTGACCAATCAGAATCGATTATCACAGAAAGTCTTTAACCATTGGTTATTGCACCCCACTGAAACCCAAATTACTTCTTATGAATACTGCTTTGCTACCCACAACACTTTTAATTCATTAGCTTCAATTTACATCTTCGCGTATCAGGATAAACAGACTATAAACAGCACTTAATGGCCATTCTGTAAAATTAATTGCCATTCTGTAAAAGCTCAAAAGGGAAAGGTCAGTTTTGCATAAAGCAGAAGCTTATTTAAGCTCTTGCTTGACATTGTTTAACTAATAATGCGATTATAATGGATATCAATCGCATTTGGGAAGTACAGACTTTCAACGCGTGCGCGCTCACACATTCCACGTCCCCCCCCTTTGCACAGATGATTTATGTACAACAACACATACGCAAATTGTAAGTGTGAATTAATCTCTGAAATTCCGCTGTGAACTGTAAGTGGGCTCTGGTTCCCGACGCCATCAGAGCCATGATTAGCATTCATACTGGACGCGCTGCTGTGAAATATCACACAGGTGTTGAGGGGTGTTAAACGCTGTTATGAAAGCACTGTATAAATAACAAACTACAGAACAGAGGCCAGTATGCACTTGGAGCGGTTAAAATGCACAGGCACACCTATAATCACGCATATACCGCAGCGAATCGAAGGTATACCACACACTGTCTGCATACACACAGACACGCACATGAATATTTCCTTCAATGATCAGCGGTGCACCTTCGGGAAAAAACGGGTGTCATGGCAACAGGAGCAGGCATCTGCAAGCGTTACTGTAGCAATCAGAGAGGAAAGGCAGCCAGGGGGTTGGCGTGAGAGGTGTCATTATAGACTGAGTGATTTGGAGGGGGTGTGGGGGGTGCGAGAGGCAGGAAACGATTAAATATTCAAGCAATAACGCAGCTAGAAGAAATTACCTCGCTTTCTGCTTCAGAACATCAGAGGTTGAAAGCTGGAAATCAGAACAGGAAGGGTGAAGGAATCTGAAGCGTGGTCACAACATCAGCCTCAAAGTTCAGAAGGTGTCTGTGATGAGGAAATAAATCATAATCATTGCTGGCAAAAGAGCATTGTTTTGAGTCAAATAGACTTTATTTTGCAAAGGGAAAGCACTTCATTCATTTACGACAGCACCATAAACTGCTGTTGTAAATGCTGTTGTTGTAAATGTGTTGAAGAAATAAGGCATTTGCATTTCGTGATGTCCAAAACCGAGGTAACATTACAAACCGTCATTTTTGTGTGGCATTAGACCCCTATAAAACGTACATTTCTTAAAAACTGGAAATGAAAAAGAAAAATGATTCAGCTAAAACCGAATCATGCCAAATTAAATTCCCTAAATGAGGGCATAATCATGCACATTTAACCTTTTCGACTGCTCTGTTGTACCAGATGTGATCCATTTCAGTTTGTGCATCATACTGTTTTTGCTCTAAAAGCATAATGAGTAAATATAGCGTCTTCTTTGTTATACGAGGCTTTTAGAATCGTTGTGTGATTTATCTACTTTCTGGCAGTGATGGATAATAGCAAGTTATTTTAGTTGCATTGTAGTAACTCTAGCTGTAGCAAATGTGGTGTTTGTGCAGAAACTAGGGTTGCCATGGTAATGTTTTATAAGGGATGAACAAAGCTCTACATGTGTTCAGGCCGAGAAAATGTCGCTTAAAGGGACACTAATGTATACCTTCCGTTCCAGCTATCTATTTTGCACCTTGATTCTGATGGACAGACATTATCAGCACTTATGTGCTTTCTGCACACCCACATAGCCTTCACTGAGTCACACACACACACACACACACACTAGATCAGCTACATTTTAGACCAGATAGTATGTTAGAGCCATCTGGTGGACAGTATAATTATGTTCAAGTCTTCTGTGTTCTGTTGTGTTATTTATTGTCTTGCTATTTCAGCTAGTGTGCAGCTTTGGAATGCATTAATTTGACACTTGAAGATGACTAATATTTAAAAAGCAGTATTTTATAATTGGTGTTGAATTAATCGTCTGTTATATAGTCAATGATTAATACCTGACCTGTCATCATAGCACATTCCACAAATAGTTTATACTTTGGTGTTAGTCAGTTTTTTTTTTTTTTAACATTAGAAGCATTTTTTATGAGAACCATTAGGTAATTATTATCTAATGTACAGTTAGCCTGTATGGCTGAATTTCTTTTGTCTGTTCTGTTTTGGAGGCTTTGACATTCTTGACCATAAACAACATTTAAAGGAATTGTTCATGCAATGATGTAAATTAGCTCTGGTTAACATACCAGCCCAAAATCCATTCCTATAACCTCTTTTAATCAGATGTTTGTTCTGACGGCACCCATTCACTGCAAATGATATATTGGTGAGCAAGCGATGTAAGGTTAAATTTCTCCAAATCTGTTCCCATGAAAAAAGAAAGTTCACCTACATCATGGATGGGCAAAAAAATGAATTATTAGATTAACGGTTCTTTAAATGTTGTATATAGTCAAGAATGTCAAGACCTCTGATACAGGACAGGCAAATATACACTTTTTATGCACAATGGGTTCAGAAATTTAGCTTGATACTTAAAGATGAAGAAACAAACTCATGCTGGATGGCCTGAGGGTGAGTAAACTGTCAGTAAATTTGATTTTTGAGTGAACTATTTGTCATACATACATGATTTCACATAATTTATTAAATTAATATTTGTTTATTGTAGAAAAAAATATTAGTATGCTTTTAACCTGAAATGTTATATTATGCTGCTTCTAATATTCAGTGAGCAATCCTGTTATGGATGATTTTTCCCCATTAAAAAATAGGTCATTATTTAGAACCTTTTAAAACCTTTATCATTCCATTACACACACACACACATATATATATATATAAATTTTATTTTTATTTTTATTTTTTTAACATAAATTGTTGTATTGAAATAATTGTTAAATAAATAAATAAGATTTAATTTATGGGAAACATAATCAATGACTATGAACCATCCAATAATAATAAATCGAATGCGAGTTAAAAGTGCTGTAACCTGTCCGTTTCCACAATCCTTAACGTTACTGACCTATCTTCCAGTAACCGGTTAAAAGTTGTACAGTAAAGGACTCCCACAATGCACTGCATCGTGTCAACTGACAGTGTGCTGTGTGTTGTAAACTAACCTAGGAATAGGATTTCTCGCGCCTCGGGGGAGCTTGATCATTATACCCCGCGTCGGACACTATGAGCGGCATAAGGACTATCCTGGGCTCGATCGGGGTGATCGGGTTTGTCGGTGTGGGCTTCGGCATGTGGACTATAATTTCACCTGGAGAGGACAGGAAGGCGGAATTATTAAAGGTACTGAAAATTGCATTTTTATAAATAAGAAACAAACCTATTTGACTAACTTCCATAATCAAGCGAGGTGTTGCTGTCACGACTGGTGGCATTAACGACTCGCTGTCATTGTTTGTAAACAGTCAGTTTCATAATGAACGTGGTCGTGCAGGGTTTCACGCTATCTCTTAAAAACCGTGGGGGTAACCAATTAAATTAAATGGGATCGTGTTTTATTACACACTGATTTTGATATTTACTCCCTCAAGTAACTTTCACGCCTCCTGATTAATAGCAGTTAGAAAACTACCTTAGTTGTTGGATGCAATTGACAAGGATTAACTTACCAAGGTAATTATGACGTTGTTTTTATCCCCATGCGTCACACATCTGTGTAGAATATTATGTAATAATATGATGTTTTTACACTGTAGCAGATAGTATAATGTAAAGATGTAAACAAATGATTTGTGCCTGATCTATCTCTTTATCTGTTTCTCCAGAATCTGCCAGAGGCTAACCCTGTCCGAATGGAGGAGTCCAGAAAGAGAAATGCCCTCATGCTTCAAGTTTTAAAGGATGCCGCAGAGACCAATGACAACATAGCACGTGGATACGGTGGCCAGAAATGAAGAAATGTGATTGTGTTTTGGACCATATGCTCCTAAAAAAGACATGGCCTGCAAGCAGCTAGTTTATGGCCGGTCCAAAATGGACCACATTGTTTATATATTAATGTAAATGTTTATGGAGATTGTACAGCAAATAAAACTTTAAACGTGTTTTGTGCGTTTCGCTAATATGTAACACTTTTCTCATACAGTATACGTCAATCTTAAGTAAGCTAAGTGATCACGCGCTATTATCCCGTCTGCGCAATATTTGCACAGCGATGACTTGCACGAATGCAGAAACAGCGACGTTTCCGGTGTTGGTAAAACTGTATGGAAGGTGATAAGGCAAAGTAAAGTACATTTGGAGGTGACCGTTATCCTATATGGTGTCAAATAGGTGTGGAAATAAGTCAAACAAAGGTAGAAAGAAATCCTCGGTGGAAATTTAAATCTGCTAATTGGGAATTATTCACGGAATTGTGTCATAATAAAATGATAGATTTTAAAGTTTCTAGTGTAGATATTAAAGATCTAAGTAAGAAAGTTAGTGGAGGAAGTAACGTTAATAGGTAAGGAGAAGTTTACAAGCAGTAGGAAAGCACGTAGTAGTGCAATTGTTCATAGAAACAGGATGTTAAAGAAAGCAAGAAAATCATTACAGTTTGAGGATTATATTAAT
>JAUCMT010000002.1:9369458-9383329 GCA_032357475.1 Enteromius thamalakanensis | reverse complement strand
TACAATTAAGCATATTCTAACAGAATGTGAAGCATATGATAGAGAAAGGTACCAACTTGAACAAAAATTAGCATCATAGGGATTGGATAAAGTATCTCTTAAGATCTTATTAGGGAATATGCAACAGCGTACAATGAATTGTTTTATTTTTTAAAAAAGACTGGTACCATGGCAAGAATATGAGGTGTAGGTTTAAATTATTATAAATATTTATTTGAAGTTTTTTTTTCTCCCTATCTCCTTATCGTTTCTTCTCTTGTAAATCCATGTACACTTCACACTCCTGATCAGTAGGTGGCGGTAATGCACCTTTCACGTTAGTTTGCCAAAACCGCCATAAAACATCAGTAGAAGAAGAATAGACACTGTTTGGTCATCCGATATTTCTCACACCGAGTCCTACATTGGATATTGAACACTTTAACCTTAACATGTCAAATCCACCGCCGATAACGAAGCAGTCGAGTCCGGGCACACTGCAGGCGACTAAGAAATCGCAGTTTTGGGACTGCTGGAGCTGCCGGGTCCTATCGGGCGGTGGGCTGCTTGCTTCTGGGGGATATGTGGGCATGCACGCGCGGAGGGTCATGCTTTTAGGTGGACCCGTGTCTATGGGCACTGTGTGTCAGATAGTGTTTGCAATAAGTAAGCTCATTTACGCCCTCTCTGTTATAAGACATGGAACCAGGACTGACCGTGATTTGTTCTCTGCACAGGTCTGGCTGCCTGGGGTGCGGTGGTGATCGTTGATCCAGTGGGTAGGCGTATAGGAAAAGCATAGCTTTGCATTTGGTCGACACGGACCTTTGAATGAACAACCAAAGCAGTTATGAAATTCAAATAATAATGAGAGTTTAGTAACACGTGATGCTTTTGTATTTCAATAAATGTTTTTATTTGCCACTTACAAAACCCTCTTTCTTTCCAAGTGATTTAATTTCATTATATATTACATTCATTATAACAAAGTGCCCAAAATAATCTGTTTTATGAATTGCATGGCTTTTAGTAGGCCTTTTACAAAGTGAATTATTCAGGAATGCTGTGAACATTGGCAGTCATTTTGAAGAGCAAATTATGAGTTGGCATTTGGTCCTTTCTTTTTCCCAAATGTTGGGACAACATTGACGAAGCGTCGGTTATACTGAATTCTTCTCTTTGCCCTGCCGGTCTTTTTCTTTTTCTTCTCCTGTTTGTCCACCTGCAATAATCATCAGTGAATAAAGTCAGTAAACCAGTACATGCCCAAAATTATATGTTAAAATATTATGGTATTTAAACACTGTTAATGTGCATCTTACCTTGGGAGTTTGTCCTCTGACTTTGCCTGCTCTAGCCAGGGAACCATGGACTTTGCCTTTGGGTAGGAACAGGTTATATTTATGAAAACATCAAAACCAAGATAATGTATCATAAGGTAGTCAGTTTTCAATTATATATATATATATATATATATATATATATATATACACACATACACACATTATATATTTATTTATAGTTGCTTCTGAATACTTTCAGCACAAACCTTACACAAATGGTATGATAAAAAATCAGAGGTAGAGTTGATCTTTACCTCCCAACAGCCTCGATGAGACCTCAAGAGTATTGAACTCCTCAATCCCAGAATGACAAATCAGACTCTCATCCTCCAGAGGAACCCCGCTGAGAGAAATGATCTGATCATCACATGCCAGACCCTCCAAAGCTTCAATCTGAGCCTGAAAAAAAAGTTAAAAACAATTAAATAAATCACTTCCGAGTTTGTCTAACTTTGTATTAAAACATACACCATGTATTAATATCTAAAAATAAATACCTTGATTTGGGCAACAGTCTCTGAGCCATTCAGATGAAAAGAGTGCAAAGTCTGACCACGAACAAACAACTGCATGATGTTCAGCCTAGTCATAAAACTAAAATTAAAACGTGATCTGCTTGACGGAAACAGTACAATATAAACAATATAATTATTTATAAAATCCTTACCTAAATCTTATTTTTACAGGATATGAAGACCAAACACGACGTCAACAAGCTCCGTGAAATGTTGAAGGTATTGACCTGCGCATGCGCATTCTATTAAGCCCACATAAAAGTCCTCTGGACAGCTTCTAAAATTGTTTTATCGTAATATTGCGTTTCAGTTTCAATTTTTACATATAAGTGAAAATAACATTGTAAACATTTTTATTTTAGTCTTCTTTGAAAAACTCCGCGTTTGTCCTTTGTTGTCAATAAAGTTTTCTCACTCAAACGCCTGACGTCACCTTCCCCTGTCCTTTCTCTCTAGGAGGTAAGAGAAATGTCCGCCTCCGTCAGAAGCATGTCTTTGACAGTCTGCCGAGCTGCGAGAGTTGCTTACAGAGCTTTCAATCCAGCCACACGTTCACTGAGTACTGGAGCTTGCCTAACAGTTAGTATTATTACTAACATATAGATTTATACTATATAGATTTGTTCTTAAAATGCTACGAGCAACAAGAAGCTTGAATCTAGCTTAATACAGAAACATAAGTAACGTAATTTAACAAAGTGATTTATTTGGTCTAATTTTAGACACAAAGCAACCCTGCTGAAGAATCAAGGGGCTTCATTGAATCCACAGAAGAGTTCAGGTTCGTGGAGAGACTCGTTCCACCTTCACGCATCCCAACTCCACCTAAACATGACGGTCCTGCACCGTCAGGATGGATCCCACCTTCAGGTAAACGCACTTGTATATTTACGTTACTTGAAAAAGAAATGCATGTAATCATAATATTGGCGCCTTAGCTTTAAGTGACTGTGGTTTAGTCTCATTCTCATTCATGGAGGTCTGTTTTTATTATTATTATTATTAAATATATAGCTACACCACCCTCACTGCCTTACATGATCCGTCGCTCCAGAATGCACAATGTACCAGTGTACTCGGACATAAAGCAAGGGAATCAGCACAGCACTCTCCTCAGAAAGATTGAGGGAGACATTTGGGTGAGTGTTATGAACATACCTGTTTAAAAGCACAAGGCGTTATATATTAGTGCAGTTCTTTTATTAACTGACTGTCTATTATTTTCAGGCGCTGAATAAGGATGTTAAGGAATTCCTGCTGGGGCTTACAGGGAAAGAGCCTCCAACACAGGTCAATGAAGTAACCGGGACGATCAGAATTAAAGGGCAGTTTGATAAAGAGCTGAAGGACTGGATATTGAAGAAGGGGTTTTGAATCTGATGTGAGCACAGCTAATAAACTGAACTGCAATACAAAGGCTGAGAGGAAATGCATAATAGTGTTCTCTCAAACTGTAAATTATCATTAGGGTACCATTTTCAATACCTGTGTTTTGCTGTTTGTGATTATAGCAAACATGTTCCCATGTTGTCAGTTATTTAGGATTGAAACAAATAAATGTAAGGTATTCACAAAATCCTATTGTCTAATATTGTCATATGTCTAATAATTATGCATGCATTTTTGCTCAAATGCAAACATCAAACTATTACACATACAGTAATAAAACAAAAAGGGACAACTGCTACGATTAATAAAGAAATGCTGAAGTGTCTCTTATGCTGTCTATTTACAGTTTCAGTTAACAGCTTTATTTTTAAATAAAGCTTTTTTATTTGTAAACTTAATTTATGAATAAACCTTTTGAAATTAAAATGTTTAAATGCAAGTAAATCTACAACAGCATGGTCACTGAAAGCAAAAGATAAATAAAAGTGAAAGAACATTCTTGAATACTGCACCTAATTTAATTTTTATCGACAAAATTAATGATTATAAAGATTTAATACATAATGAGTTGCAGCTATCTATCTATCGTGCGCATATATTACGCAGTCTTGACGCTTGAAGAGCAAGGCGACGAATGCGTCATCATGTTGCGACGAGCAGCGTTATTCTAACGTGACGCTTAAGTATGAAAGCACATTTAAAAACACGGGCTGAAAAATATCTGGTAATTTTTTATATATATTTGTAAGTGTGTGTGGAAACAGTGTAAATACGCAGAATTCTGTTAGGTAATATAAGCACGTTTATTATGAGATTGTGTAATTGATTTGAATCTCTTATAATGTGAAGATTTAACTTGGACCCAAAATTAGACTTTTTTTTTAAAGATTACTTCTTTCCTTTTAATTGCAGATCTGAACATTAATACCCATGCAGTTTACCTCACTAAATTAGCTGCTCATGGATCCTGTAGTTAGACGTAAAATCCCTGCGTGCGTTCGTTCATTACTCACTGATGTTGCACCGAAGGAAGAGGAACACCTCAGCGACTGGCCGGAAACAGACTCTGAATCAATTACCACCAAAGATGGGATCGCGCTCCCCAAGAGAGGGACTTCCGAAGTTCTCCTGACACCTGCTGATGGAGCTTCATCATCGGTCAAACCATGTGGGCTTTGCCTATCCAAACCCTCCTGTTACACTTGCCCGAGGTGTAACGTCCCATATTGCGGCTTGGCTTGTTATAGGAGTCAGAATCACATTTCGTGCTCAGAGGAGTTTTATAAAGAGTCAGTGCTGCAGGAACTGAAATCCCAAGGTGTCTCAGAAGAGGAAGGGAAAACCAAGATGCAGGAAATTCTGCTCCGGCTCAGACAGAGTGCAGAGAGCGAGGGAGGAATGGAGAATTTATTAAGGACCCTGGGAGAAGATGAAGCTAGTGTGGCCGAAAAAGACGCACATGCTTTGGAGCTGCTTTCTCGGTTAGCAGAGATTCAATCTAGTGGGGATGAAACAAGTCACGAGGCACAAGAAATACTAGCAAAACTCAGAGATATCGAAGATGGGAGTGATGAAGAGGAAGCTGATTTAGCTGAAAAGTTAGCAGGGCTGGATATTGGCTTGCTTTCAGAGGAAGAACTCTGGTTGTTGTTGTCAGCCCAGGAAAAGGAGAAATTTGAAAGGCTGGTGAAAGAAGGTGGCATTGGTGGACTGGTTGACCTGTGGAGCCCCTGGTGGGAACGGCATGAGAAAGATACTAAAGCACTTATCGAGGAATTGATGAAGAATGATGGAGAAGGGCACAATGTGAATGTTAAAAAAGACAGTGAAATTAAAGTCAGTAGCAATAAAGTAAAATCTGACAAAGCTTTAAAAAGCTCAATCCCTCCAATAAGTGCAAAAATTGCTCCTCTTCACACATTATCTTCAAAGCCATCTCCTCTAGTGGGGTACAACCTCATCAGTGGTCTTTATGGATACACCTTCTCGCTGTGTCTCTATAATGGAGACATCTCCGAGATGTTGCATGAGTTCTGTCAGGCGGTGCTTGGCGTCTCGGAGGGTTTAGGTGCCGGACGGGTCTTCAACTCTGTCTCTGAGGCTCTCGAAGCTGGAATGAGAGCTGTGTCTTCAGGAGGATACTTTGATCGCGAGGACCCGCTAGCTTCACTGCGGGCTGTGGAAGCGGTGGCTCATATTCTGACTGGAGAGAGCAGAGAGGATGCTGTGGGATATGCTCTGTCTGCTCTGTCCCAGCTGCGCACAGCTTTTAACAAGGCAAAGGCTTCGGTTCCTAAGGAAGATGAGCAGACGAGGCGGATGTATTTTCAAGCTGGAAAGAAGTGCGAGTTTTTTCAGTCTTGGGTTAAAGAGAATCCCAAAGTTTTGAGGAGTCTTGCAGGATGTGTTTGGATGGACTATGAGAGAAGGGAGAATGGGAGGATGAGATTAGAGGGAGAGAAGAAATTTTTGGAAAAGGGATGGAAAAAAAGCAAAGGAGCTTTGATAGAAGAAATTGAGTGATTGTATTATATCGTATGTATTATTAAATAAAAAGTAATCATTTTAAAATATTTTGTATTACAGGTATTTATGGCTGACGAATGAAAAAAGTGCCCCTATTGGTTATAAAAGGTTCATGTTTTGGGAGTTCACATGCGTGCAAGGTGAAAAAACATTTTAATTGTCTAATTTGCTGAGCTCCCAAACAATTCATTCAATTCATCCTCCTTTGCGGGACAATAATCTGTGGTGACTAGTCGATTTCACTTAAATTAGTGTTTGTGAGCTTCCAAAAGTAGCAAAAAATGAATTTGCATTTGCGAAATTACAAATTTATCCCCATGTCTGCATGCGCAACAAGTGGGGGGGTAATATGCTAGTGGTTCATGTTGATGTCATCACGAAGAGGCTTGGGATTAATTCTAAAAATGACTCATTTCAGTGATTCAGAGTCGACTCTTTCTTTTGAGTAACTTTATACATGGTGCACGTTTAGATTTGAAACTTTGCAGGATGTTTTCATTCACTTACACACTCATGAAAGGTAGATTTAAAAAAATCTGTAATGGGGCACTTTAATGCTGCAGTCCGCACTAGATTCCACTGAACATTGATGATAATAAAAATGCTTTTAATAATATAATACAACATATTTTTCATATTTTAAAAACATCTGAATGAATAATGCCATATATCGTTCTGTCCAGTTCTCTGCAATTCCATTGGTTGAACACCATCAGTCTGCATTAATAAATGTATGGGATTATTCTGTAGGGCACTCGTCTGCAGTACGTGTCCCAGGCCAGTCCGTATTTGGCTCTGCATTGTTTCTCATCTCTGGCCTCTCGGTGGATGAGCAGAATGGTGAAATATATGACATAGAAGTAAGGCAGAATATGTGACATTCCTAAGAAAAAAAGTTAGAATAAACAAAGCATTAAATTGGACTGCAATAATTTGATGGCAAAGAAAAACAGGTGATATAAAATATTTGGATATTTGGCAACCCTGGTCTGTGTAAAAATCATTATCATGCAGGAGTGTTAAAGCAATGATAACATTAAAATAATTGGCTTGTCACTTACCACAAGGCAGGGACCATGCCAGAGCCATGAGAAGGTCCCCCAGGTAGTTTGGATGCCTGACAAACCCCCACCACCCTGAAACCAAGAGACGCTTTCCTGTTGCGGTGGCAATAGTTTCCAGGTCTGCAAGTGATAAAAAAAAAGGATGAGAAGCCATAATTTGCCAAAAATTCACTCACTGACTAAATACAAACGTAAAGTTGGTAGCATATGAAAAGACGTGATTACTAACGTGATACGCTTTTATGTGTGGGGTCTCTTCTGAACTGATTTTTCTGAGAGTTGGACTTTCGGAAAATGTAATAACCAATTCCTGCAAAAGAATAAAAATTGGAGAGTTAGAAAATGTTACATTTTCAGATTGCTACAAAACAGGCTGCAGATTACCATTCAGAAGGATAATCCCTGCTGCTCCGAGAGTACTAAGTGACTGTGGGTGCACAACCAGAAACATAGCCTGAAGTCCATATGTGAAGGGAACCCAGGCCAGGTCGCCAAACGCCAACATGAACCCAAATCCATCATGCACTATGTCCATAGTAGTAAGAACAGCCTCCTGCAGATGCAAGGAACTGGTCTTAGTCTATATTAATATATGTATGTATATATTTGCAGAATAGACTAGTTTTGTCATACTTCATTCCACAGAGCATCTGTTACATAGAGGAGCTGGAAGCCGTTGACAAGCAGCATGGCAAGAGATGGAGAGCCTCTCAGCTCTACTTCTTTCATTAACATCCCCAGGTTTATTACCACCTGAAAAACAAGGCAAATAGAAAAAGTGGGTACAAATTGGATATTAGAATAGTAGAATGATTTCTGAAGGATGTGTGACACTGAAGACTGGAGTGATAATGCTTTTTAACACAGGATCAAAAATGACAACTTAAAATTGAATATTTAAAATAGAAAACTGTTATTTTTTATAATTTGCCAACCACAAATGTTTTAACAATAGCATATGTATTTACATGCATGTAAACATCTGTTGAGGCTCTTACCCAGCCTATTAATCCAGGTCTTAGTTCACAGAAATATTTCAAGTCGAAGTCTCCGATTCGAGGGTTCAGCTCTCGGCCCATGAAGAAGTCATACAGAGGATTTCCTACAAATCACAATGTAACTACACTGACAAATACTTCAAAGGAGAGGCATATCTGGAATATCTGACAATAACTGTAAGTGATCTGTAAATATAAGGACTTATTTTCTAACCCGTGTTTCCTCCGAGTGATAAAGCATGCTTAGGTGCCCAGAAAGAGCGGATATACAGGTACATAGACAGCAGGTAGGACACACCAATGGCACATACAGCCAGAGGCAAAATCAGCTCAAACAGATACCCGAATGGCATTCCCAGCCAAAGACATACTAGCAACAGGATAGCAGTAATGCTCAGGGCATGGAGACCTAAGAAATACAGATGTAAAAATCAGGTCACAAAGATAAACATATACAGTACACTACCTTTTAAAAAGGTATGAAAGGTTTTAGTTCACTATTAAGCAGCACAACTATTTTCAACACTGATAATAATAATAAATGTTCCTTGAGCACCAAATCTGCATAATGATTAGAATTATTTCTGAAGGACACTGAAGATTGGAGTAATGGCTGCTAAAGATTCATCTATGCCTTAAGAAAATGTATTCAAATTGAAAACAGTTAATGTAAATTTTAAAAATATTTCACAATATCCCTTTTTTACTGTATTTTTTATCAAATAAATTCAACCTTTGTAAAAAAAAAAAAAATAATATATATAGTTTAAAAATCTATAGCCCTAAACTTTTTAATGGTAGTTTACATGTATTTGTTTTTAGAACTGTACTAAATATATATTATTTATATGTGTGTATATATATATATATTTTTATGTGTATATATATATATTTACCTAATTACCTAAATTAAATTAAATTTAATTAAATTATTTTTTGTAAAAATTCAGTCAAACAATGAAACAACGCTAAACTTAAATGAAAAAATGAAGCATTGTCCAGATATAAGGGGACACTAGAGTTTACTGACAAATGGAATTTGAACTCTACGTTCTTTATATATATAATAGGTGGTAAAACCAAGGACAAGAGGTCATGTCAACAAAGACGATCCTGTTTGATTTGTGTCTAAGACACAAAGACATCAAATGTATTATTATCATTACTTGTATAACATTAACAAACAGGTAATGTAGACAGCATATATTACCATTAATGGGATATTTCAGTCTGGATCCATCTCTCAGGACCAATCCTTCAGAAACCTGTTAAACAAATCAGTGAAATATCTGACAAACCTTCTTCAGAAAATAACCAAATTTGTCTTTCAAAGAAACAAGCGATACACTATCTCACCTTCCCTATGGGTAGTAGATAAAGAAAACTCTGCAGGGTGATCCAACCTACAATCAGGACCATGGCCAAAGGGTCCCATAAGTGTGCTGCGGGGGTTAAAGGAGGAGGCCACTGCAGGACACTGGCTGCTGGAGACCGACACACACTCAGCAGGTACAGAACCGTCAGAGGCAGGAACACAGGGATGCAGGTGGCACCTGGACAGGTGAGGCGGAGACATGAACTCTTAAGGGACAGAAGCCTCATACACAAACATATAACGTTACACATGCATCAAATATTAGCTTACCAAGAGAACCTCCAAATTCCCTTTCGGTTGTAGCTTTGTGCTTGTTAGGCTTCATTTTGCCTGTTCGGGACGAACAAAGATGAGGTTTTGTCATGGCTGGCAAAACATTTATAGTAAACAAGAAATGCGTATTTTTTAAATTTTAGTGCATTTGTCAAATGCAGTAGTTGTTTATTACGCGTTTCTAACGTCTTGATTATTTACAGACTTCATCGAATCAACCAATTAACCCTGCTGTAGTAACATATTAACATATACAGATAACATATTTAGCGTATGTTTCTCTTACCTCTGTTTCCCACAAACTTAATGTTATATTGAATGGAAACCGCTCATCATCACTGTAGATGCCGGAGGAGGTGACGCCTGCGACACGCTGTTTGCCTTTGCGCCATCTGACCAATCAGCGCGTACCGCTGCTGTCAGAAGAGTGGGGAGAGACAATCAGGGAACCAATCAGAATCAGAGACGAGCGGATGAAACCGCCCATTAATATTTACCTGACCAATGGCGATAGCGTCTGTTCTGGCTTCATATTACAGTGCATTCAATAACAGAAGGATGCGAGCATTTCCTCCCAAGAAACTTGTACGCAAAAGTTTTTCTTTATGTACATTACGTTTATTAAATATACACTATCTAGTTAATGCAGATTGAACAGCCTTCACAGTCAATGAATACAGAAATCAACAATAAAAGACTATTTAACTTCAATCAAACATGCCGATTTGGTTTTTTATAGACAGAACATTTTACCTATAACATACAGTGATTAGTTATTAAATAAATGGGTTATCATTTATGTTCATTGTATGTTGTGTTCATTTTGGGACTTTGACAAGACAATATTTCAGCTTTTAGCACCCAGTGTCCACACACTCATAGCGTTGAATCAAATTAAGTAAAAAAAAAAATGCTTTGTGATCTCAATCCAACTATAAGATCGATGACCTTATATTAGTTGTACAAGTGACTTCACTGAAACTGATACTCCATCAGTTACATAAAATAACTGCTAATATGTCCAAGAATTGAGTTCAGTCTCACTTACGTGCAAACTTGTTTGCCTAATTAAGCAAAAAATCCCACTCTACCCCCTCTCACAGATAACCTCAATGACACTTTGCTCCATTGGAGACGGGTCCAGGCAACGATGGGCGGCACTACCCACAATCTCATCTAACAGAAAGTGCACTAGGTTCTCATCAGACACAAACCGCCACAGGTACATCTGCAAGTAGTGGCAGTCCACCTGGATTTGCTGCAGTCCGTATCTGCCAAATGTACGGAGACGGACACATTCGAGGAATGTCTTCAAACTTATCTTAATGATACCAGTTAGCACAGAGACCTAGGACAAGATAAAAAACTGGTCATACAGACTGAAAAAAACTTAAATATTAAAATTTGCATTAACATCAGCTTGTTTTCTACCTTGTTGAATTCCACTGGGCTAAAGATATCGATCCTCTCAGAAAATAGCTTGTGAATGTTACTGAGCAGGTTTGTGTCCATTGGAGCACTGGAACAAAAAATATAAACAGTTATAAGCAATATCCTCTGTGTGACTATATACACCTTTACAGAACTAAGGCATCAGCTAAAGAAAAAAAAAGAAGGAAAATATATTACAATGGCAATAATAATGCTAATAATAATAATAATAACATTCTTTATATTATTTAAATTGTAAAACATTAAACAAATAATTTAAAAAATATTGTATTAATAATACAAGTATAAATATTTAATAATAATAATAATAATAAATACAATATTAATTAGATTAATAAATAAATAAATACAATATTAATTATTTGTTTTTAAATGGAAAACTATAGCTTTTAATTGGCCTGAAAATTCAGGAAGGCCCAAAAAATTCTTAGATTTATAAATTACTCTCAATATGGGGAAATGGTTGGTGCATGTTGGTTTTTCAAATGCCCATCATAAAAAATTCTGATTTAACGTGAAGTGATTGTGCACCTGGGAGTGTAGCTTGGCGCGTAGCGGATCTGCTGTCTTGAGCTGCTGTACACAGAGAAGGTACGTTTGCTGGAGTCACTGCTGTGTGCTTTCCTAACTCCTTCCTCATAAAGCAGTCCCACCTATAGAACATATATAGAAATTACAATCGGCTTATACAAATTGTTAAAAATTTAGATTTTTTTTTATATTTTCAAATCATGTTGCATATCTAGAATATTTGTTTTGTATATAAAATATGAAACACATGTGCGGTGCATCACCTGTACATCAATAGAGGTGGTATCTTCCACCACTCTCTTCATTACAGCCCGGACATTTCTAGGTTCAATGGTGTTTACCCAGTCTCTTGTTTCCACGCTCTTCCTCAGCATCTGACTGATGATTAATCCCTGAACCTGGATCAGAACAAAACCTGCTCAACAAATATTCTTCAACAGCAATCTTAGCCCGAAATAAAACACTTTGTACAGCTAAACTTAGTTTTCATTAATTACCTTCACATAGTGGTTCAGTAATTTCTGAGCAGCTTCTCTGGCCTCTGCACAAAGTGCTGTAACTGGAGTGACTGGAGTGTGGTGCTGTTTAGAGAGGAAGAGTCAATATAAAGTCTATTTAAAGAGTTTATATCAACAGAATTTAATGCATATGGAATACCTGTACAAGAAACTGTTCATCTGTGAGTGTGAGGATGTAGGAGATGGTGGAGGTCTCATAGTCCAGACAGAGACGAGAGAGTAACAGAAGCAGAGCAGGAGGAGTAGATCCTCCTCTGTCACCTGCGCTCTCACAGTACTGACGAGACGATTGGCAAATGAACTTAATAAAGCTCACCACCAGACCCTCACGCACACCCTGACTGCAAAACTCACCCTGAGAGAAACATATAAGAGGTATTAGGAAAATATAATGGGGACTTTAATGGGTGGGCACCAAAAAACATGGACATGGTTAGAAAAAGAGCTCCTAAAAAAAGCACCACCACCATAGTAAATTAATAAATACAGAAAAAATTTAAATACATAGTATCATAAAATCACTTATACACTTATTATACAAAAATACTAAATATTTTTTTTAAATTACTAAAAAAATATTTTAACAAACGAAGAAGGTTACTGTAAATATAAAAGTCCTATACTACATTGTATACTTTTATATACATAACTTTATTCTTTACCTTGAAATATGGCTTGTTGGAGAATGTGATGTCCTTTGCTGTGAAGAGATGCACTGATGCTAATACAGACTTTAACTGATTCAGAATAAAGTTTGATAAGGACGTCAGCAGCTCTGGCAGACTGGGTGTGCCATCTTTACTCGTAGCACCGCCCCCTGATGCACTGGCCCCTCCCACTGATAGGCGAGGTGCAGCCAGAGCCTGTCTTACATCAGTAAGGCTGTCATGGTAGAAGGTTTGTAAGGCAGACAGGTACTGTTTGATTCTCTCTCTTGCTGCCCGCACCACTATCTCAGTTCCTTGGCTGGGCACTGCCGACCCTGGAAGTAGTTTGGATATGGCCTGCAATCTGCGATGAAAGCGATCCAGGGCTCTCACTAACAGAGAATTATCACCCACTCCCTTCTCTTCCTGTATCCTCCGCTCCACTAGAAAGAAGTATCTAGCAGCCAGAGTGTCCACAAACACATGCAGCTTGCCATTAGCCATCTCTGGGATGTTTTTTGAAGCCAAATCGCCCTCCTGTGGACGGTTGATGAACAATTCTTGATAGGAGGCAATGACTAAACAGAGATTGCTGACAAACTCATTACACCCTCGATCTATGAACTCAAGAATGTCTGTTCCGGCAGTGGGAGAGAGGAATGGATTGGTCGTAGAAGAACTAGAAGGAGATACAGGATTTGATCCAGGACTTGTTTTTTGGACCAAGCCTCCGCCGGTATCAGTAACCGCAGAGTCTTTAAGCTCCGCCTCCAGTCCCTGGAGATCCGCCTCCAATCTAGACTGGGCATGGCTGAGGAATTTGTCACAGAGCTCTTCCGCTGGCTCGTCTAACTGCAGAAGAAGCTCAACACATTCAGAAAGGTCTTTAGCGCTCGAACCTCCATCCCTGCAAGCAAACACTAATTAATAAAGGGCATTAGAGTACATTTTATTGGAAGCATTTTGACTCAAGTCAATGATTTTTAAAGGGTTAGTTTACTCATAAATTCAAATTCTGTCACTAATTACTTATCTTCATGTCGTTCCAAACCCGTAAAACCTTCATTCATCTTCAAAACACAAATTAAGATATTTTGATGAAACTGATATATTTTGATGTTATTCATTAAAGGGGTATACGGTGGTACATGCACTGTGTTGGGTGTGTGTGTACACAACCACCGTACAATGATAAAGATCCACAGGTAGTTTTCTTTTGATTTAATAAAAATAAGTTGCCCCTTCTGAAATCAAGCCATTC
>JAUCMT010000002.1:9341114-9354580 GCA_032357475.1 Enteromius thamalakanensis | reverse complement strand
GTCCACTACAGTGGACATGCTGTAAAATTAAAAATAAAAACAAAATTTAAAAACTCTAAATTGTAGAATTTTTTTTTGCCCCAAAGGATGTAGGAAATCACAAAAAACACAACAAAAAAAGGACACTTTTTTTCTTTGGGTCTCAGGAGGATATAATTTAATTGTTTACATTATCAGCTAATTATGTGTGTGCATGTGTGTGTTTATTCCCCTTCCATTTTTTAGACAGAGAGAAAAAATCAACAGCATCAAACTTTATTGAATAAAACACCCTACATTTTAAAATAGGAATGAATAACACATTTAAATATCAAAAAAGAGCACAGACGGACAAAATACTTTTGGTGTATCTATAAAACAATCCTTAAATATGTTTCATTTAGAATTTTTTTAAGGTTCAAAATACAGAATGGGTTCATTTTCTATAAAAAGCCCCTTTTCGAAAGGTATTAAACCTCTAAAGGCACTGCAATGCAAAAGAACTATATGAATACATTCATTTGGAGACATATACTGTCTGATGAAACATCAGAAAATATAATTTGCAGATAGTACAAGACAACAGCCCAACAGAGGCATTTTGGCATACTAGGAAACAGCACACTTAAATAAATAATGTAAAAACAGCAAACTTTGGCGCTAGTCTCTTTGTCTGTTCAATAAACCTTAAAGACAATCAGATCGTCTCAATCTTAACACATTACAAAACAAAAAAACATTACAAAGAAGAGAAAATATATTATTTATTGAGCAGTTTTATTTGCTTCAGGGAAAAAAATCCTGACTAAGGTTTTGGGACAGAAGTCTCAATAAATATTGAATTTCTTGCAGCCTACAGCAGTGTGCAGGATTTCTCCCTTTTCTTATTATTTCTTGTGTTCAGTTCAACTGTCTGCAACCAGTCAGGTGTGTTTGCTTATTATCTAATAAAACAATAAAGACCTTCTTACAGATTTTCAAATATAAAGTAATATTGCTTAAAATGCTGAACTCTGTGTAAAACTTTGTGCAAACTTTTAAGAACTAACTTGTCTGATCTAGACTGGACATGATTGATATCCCACCGAGATGTCACTGAGATCTTTAAGATGTTTTGAGAAAGGGCTTCACGTTTAAGCCAAATGTCTTTGAAAGTTAAAACAAGGCACGCTTGAGTCCTGGTGTAGTCCAAGCCATTTAGGATCGTCTCTGGTGCAGTGAGCCATTCAAGTTTCTTTACTGAAGAACACACTTTTCCTTATTGCTGAATTTTCTACGTCTTGCCTCCAGACCTCTCTCCAGTCTCTCATCCTCCTCCAAAGCCCTGCACATACAAAATACATTCAGTGCAAGAGTAAAGTCTAATTTCCAGTGCCACAAATCACACAGACTCGACTCACCCTCTCTCTTTTGCATCCATGTCTCTGACCAGCTCGTCCCGCTTGTTGACCAGTGACACCAGTTCCTGTAGCAGGAGCTGTTCTCTGTGCTGTTGGGCCTGAGTTTTCTGCCAGTCTGATGGACGAAATATTGATATTAGTGATATGACTGTACACGGATGAAATACTGATTACTACAGGTTCAAAAAAGGTAGGTAAAGGTTAAAAGCATTAATATATGGGCCAAGCTGATTCTCTTTTTTTCCATTTTGGCAAAATTCAAATTAATTAAATTTGGAAACAGCTAACTTTTAACTTTTTTGGTGGTTTAAAGAGTACATGACAAATAAAACTGAAAAGTGTAAAATACAAATGCACAATATATTGACGTGCATTATTTCTACATTTATATTGACTGCTTTAATAACTTAGCAGATAACCCAGCTTACCTTCGATAGCCATCATGGCTCTGAGCTCTCGAGTTAGCAGTTCGAATCGTCTTTCTAAATCCTGCTCTTCTTGCCTGTGAGGATAACATCATGAATATTTATTGATGCGGCTGACAGTGTGCACTGATTGTGTCTTACATATCAATACATACAGCAGCTCCAGATGGTCTTGTCTCCTGATCAGAGCATTCTTCTTGTTGACCAGATTGAACCATTCCTGAATCAGTTTCTCTTCTTCATCTTTATCACTTCCTGTTAAAGACATAATGTGGTGTATCATTCTGTATTTCACGGGTTCATTTGAAATCAGCTTCATTCTCTTTTTCCTTGTTTTTCTTACCCGTCTCCATGAGCTTTCTGAGTCTTTTCTCCACGATTGCAGCTCTGCTGTCTATGTGCTTCTGTTCGGTTTCCAGGGCTTGAAGTTCACTCAGCACATATTGATTGGTGTCCTGCAGACACTGGCCAGGAAGTACCACAGGGAGACATACATAAAACCAGACAAAAGAGCAATACAGACCAAGAAAGGAAAAGGAATGGAGATTGAGCGAAAGAGAGATGGACAGAGCCAGAAACAGAATAAAAGACCAACATTGATAAGACAGAAACAGACAACGACGCACAAATATAATGGAGAGGAAAGGGCAGGCTTGATTTAACTAAATCATATTTTTAAATAAGAAAATTAAACATGGGATGGTAAGAGCTTGTGAAACAGGGGCCGGATACTGAAAATTCCTCTTAAGAATGAAGTAGTTTGTAAGAATGTTCTTGCAATTCTGGAATTCCCCCCCATATTATCTTTTTTCGTATTAAGCATAAAATGCAAAGCTATATATTAATAATAATATTGTACTGTTTGATATATAAAACAACCCACTAAATAAACATCTACTTATTAATTCAAATGATTTAATAACATATTTAATTTTAGAACAATCCAAAAAAGAAGAATTCTATCAAATGCCAAGAAATTTGTCTTACAATTGCTTTCTTAAAATAAGCATAATCGTATTCTTAAATTAGAAAACCAGGAAAAAACAAGAGTTTTACTCTTGAGGATGTTTCATGAATCCGGCCCCAGATTTGGAGAATTATGATGATCACTTTAAACACAGAAACATATTTAAATATCTTGACATGCAAATTAGCACATGTTGTTTAAAACCAAAGGCCAACTATAATTGTCCCAAATACTGAGGGCATACTGACCATTGTCTCATTATCTGCGGATTTAACATCTTGGTGTGCTTCCTGAGCTTCTGCAAACACATTAATATAAAAAAAAGTGTAAAATACCAAATGGTTCCAAATCCAATCATTTTTTAGACATTAGGAGGCTGTTGAGGGAGGTTACCAGTTTCAGCACTTTCTCTGGCAGCTGTTGAGCCATTAGTTCCTTCATCTGTCAGCTCACCTTTATCCAACTGTCAGCAGAGAAAAACAATTAGATCAAATATTAGCACACATAAATGCAAAGGAAGGGCAAATTTGATGTCTTTTACCTCATTTGGCTGCTCCTTTGAATCAGTCTCATCCATGGATTCGCTCTTCCGCCGTGACCGCCGTTTTTTCACTAGATCCGCATCTCGTATGTGCCCAAATCCTGATCTAGAAGCCGCCGAGCCCGAGCGTGGAGGGGCCACAGGGCTCTGTGCTCCTCCTTCTGTCTCCTTACTGCCCTTCTCTTCCACCTTTCCTGAACGTTTAGTCCGAGGTGGAGGGACAAGAGCTCCATTCGGCTTAGCCACAGTGTCACTTCCCTCCTCTCCCAGAGAGTCCCTGCTGTTACTGTCTCCTGACAGAGCTCCAGCCTGGAGTCTCTCTGCACAGAATTTGGCTGCTGCTTGTACATCCGGCCCTTGATTTGGCTTGGCTACTGCATAGCTGGACTGACTGTTGTTCTGCTCTATTTGTAACACGCTCAGCTCCTGCCCAGTGAAGTGTGCACGGATTTGGCACAAGTACGTCATGACAATCAAACGATCTGGCACAGAGAGAAGAACCATGTCTGAGGGCTCCAGCAGGCGAGAGATTCCCAGTGAGGCAAACCCATCAAAAGCCTAAAAGAGAAGCAAAAAAAACAAAAGGGTAGCACAAATGATGAGGTAGAGTTTAAAGGATAGTTTACCCAAAAATGTGTGTTCTGAGGATGAAGAGAGGTCTCCGGGTTTGGAACAACACGCTTGAAATTGACAGAATTTTCATTTCTGGATAAACTTTTCCTTTAAAAACTATGTTAATGTGCTTAAACCAAACTTACAGCTTTGTTGTTTTGCTTTATGTTGTGAGGCTCCAATGCATCAAAGTCACTGGAAAACAACAAGTCAATACACAATAATAAATATACAATTTTTTTTTTTGGTTAATTCTAATTATGTACAATAATTAATGCACTATACTGATATTCTAAATAATGTCTTAATAAATGTATATGACTAAAATCAATCATTTTAAGTTTATTTAGGTACCACAAACCTTTATTGTAAACTATGAAAAATTATTATTTTATTATTAATTAATTATTTTTTTATTATTTTATTAATTATTATTATTTACATTTTTGCTGAATATTACATTTAACATTATAATTAAAATTTTATTTTAAAAAAAGATTTTAGTACAGTGTTTTGTTAAATGTAAATTAAATACAAAATGATTAAATGAACATGCACAAATAACTATCTAATACCAACCAATTTCTGTAAATGAAAATATTAATAATTAAATCATATGGTACAGATACAATGTGTACAATCAATGCTTTGTTTGTACTTGAACCAAATACAATTTTTTTGGGCTTGTGAACATAAACTGAATCATAATAAGAAATAAAAAGCATGCTTTTGAGCTAGGAATGAATGTCATCAATCAAAAACTCACATTATCTCAGGATGGAAGTGATGTAAGATGGCACAGAATGCCAGACCGTTACGCCAAGAGGTGCTGAAGTTTGTGATTTTTATACCCTTATAGTTTTTAGCGATCTCTTGACACCACTCCAGCAAGGACTGACTTGAGGTCACCAAACCAGGACTGGGCAATGGACTGGCATACTGTATAGTGACAAATGGAAAGACAAACAACAGTGTTAGACAGCATTTAGAAAAAAGTGATAGACTACATTACAGATACTTTTCATATAAGATAAATTCCACATACATCCCATCCAGGCACTGCTGAACCCTCTTTAATGGATTCATCCATTGTTTTTACTATAGCAAGGTCCATTGGTGGTGGAATTATTTTCTTTTTACTGCGTACTGGAGGCACAATCGAATGGGATGAGTCTGCAGTGGTCTGGCCATTAACCTGCATACTGCCTGGGCTCCTAGATACCGTCTTGCTCTCTTTAGCCTCTGGGGTTACATCAGCTGACTCCTTTTCCTGAGGATGACCAGACCTATCAAGAGGACAAAAACTGTTAGGCATACTGACACGACTTATGAATTTTGCCCTGTTATTATAAATGCAAAATTCCTCATCATTCACTGAGTTTCACATGGTTTTAATTTTAAATTCAAATGAAAAATTAGTGTTGAATGTCTGCAAGGGCTTCCCTTTCTGCAATGCTTAGAACATTTTGGGTGGATTTGAGGTTAATGAACAGACATGCAAATATTATTATAAACAGTGTTATTACACTACTGCTCAAAATTTGTAAGACGTTACATATACATATAGATATGTAAGATTTTAAAGAAATTAATACTTTTATTCAGCATTAGGATGCAAAATGGAGAGTTAACATTCTTAATTATATAATAATCACAAAAAATGTCACAAAAAATAATTTCTTTTGAATTCGCTGTTCTTTTGAATCAAAGAAACATATCACAGTTTTAAGCAGCACAAATGTTTTTTTGAATTTGATAATAATAAGAAATATTTCTTGAGCACCAGATCAGGATATTAGAAAGATTCGAGTAAAGGCTGCATAAAAAAATCAGCTCTGCCATCACAGGAATAAATGTTCAAATCAAACCCATTAAGCTGTGATTTAACATTAAATAACCTTACCAAGCCCAAACTTTTGAACGGTAGTGTAAATTGTGTACAGAGGTGTAAAAGTTTAGGCATTACATTTGAGAAAGCTGGAGATCACGTTCCAAACTTTGTCAAACAATATAATATGGCAAAAAACAATTTTAGACTTCACACTCCATTCAGACTTACAATTCGTCAGGCACTGGAGATGGTGGTCTATCCTGCTCTATTTGCATCTCTTCACTTCTATCAATACTTAATTCTGGTTCTTCCTTGTTCTTAGCTTCGGCTTCTGTCTTCTCTGTCTGGTTTGTGAGCTTAACAGCTGGTGTATCTTGGCACTCCCTTTCAGCTCCCATACATTCCAGCTGAATATTTTGCTCTTGCTTGTTTAACTGGACATTATCATCTAAAACAGCATTTCCAGCATTGGCTTCTCTGTGTCTATCATCTATCTTAAAGCTCTCGAGTGGCACAGAGGGAGTCTGAGACTGACTGAGGTCAATCTTCACAACTATCTGCTCTGGAGGTCCGAGTGTTTTTGTTATCTCAGTCTGATCTAATCTTGGCCTCATCTTATCCACAGGTGGTTTCTTGCTAGACTTCAATTGCATGGGCGGAGATGGAGTAAGTTCAAAATCAGACTCGCAAGGGATCAGGCGTTTCTTAGTGCGTGTACCATGAGCTGACGGCTGGGTCGTCTCTTCTTCGGCCATCTGGCGAATCTTTGCTAACAGAACGCTCTCCTCTGAGAGGTCATGACTGGGACTTTCTGTACTTTTTGAGGACTCACAGTGTCTTTCGAGTTTAGGAGAAGGAAATGGCCACGGGACCACTGAGCTCCTTGGAGAAATGTCCTTCCCGGAAACAACGTTTTCATCAATGTTTATATCTTTCGGTCTTTCTGTGGCTGCTACAATAATTTCTGATGCCTTGGTGATGACTGGGCTGCTCTGTTTTTCCATCTGAACGTCTGAAGTGTTGTTTATACACGTGGTTATGGTAATGTCTCCCTCTAGTGGTGACTCACTTGTCTCTTTTGCACCATCATTGCTTATCTCAGCAGTCTTTACAGCTGGTGTCTCTATAGTTACAAGTGAAGGACCGGATCCTTGTTCAGCGCATTGTGGAACCACATGCCTTTTAGCAGCTGCAGAGCTACTATTTTGATTGATGGCATCAAGGCCAACTTCCTGTAAAGGCACTAGGGGTGGTGACTGCATACTCTTGTCTTGACAGGGAGGGAGAACTTTGCTATCAGGTTGGGAAATAGTTTCCGTTTGTGTAGTGTCTTTTAATATAGACCCAGATTCAGGTGGAAAGGCAGTCTGAGGTGGTTGTACGGCTGTGGAATCGCTTGGTGATACTGAGGATTCCTCTGGTCTGAGAGAAACAGGACACCAGAGCATGAGATCAAAATGCTGCACCTTACCAACTTGGTTATTATAGCGTGCAAGGGTTTTTCAGTAAAAATGCAATCAAGTGAAAATGGCACAATCATTTTTCAGCACAAGGATACAAACAGCAGCATAAGCCCACAGTCACAGTGTGTTTTCTGCTAATCATTTTTGCAAGCTTGCATCAAGTTGCGAAGTAGCTGTTTAGTCCTTTTCGAAAAACCACAGGGAGCCCAGAATCAATACAATAGGAACCAACACTATTTGTTTCATGCTTATAGCACATACATGCACTACCTCTCAAATATTTGGGTTTGGTAAGAATTTCATTTAACATTTTTTAAAATAAAAAGAAAGAAGTCACTTGTGCTCACAAGAAAGCTTTTATTTACGCAATTAAAAAAGTTTAATATAATTAAAAATAATATAATATTTATTTATTAATGTCTAGTGACACTTCAGTCTTAAAAATCAATCACATATGCTGATTTGGCAATCAAGAGACATTTCTAACTACCTTGACCCTTTCTTTTGAAAAATTGAATTCATCTTTGCTGAATAAAAATCCTAATAATTATCTTACTTGACCCCAAACTTTTGAATGGTAGTGTATTCATCACTTAGACATCTAGTTGCCCTGTTGAAAAACCATGGCCATAAGAAGCAGGACACATTAAACACACTGCTTGATGTCAAATGCAGACTCCTCCAGCCCACAGACTCACAGACACATACAAATAACGTAATACATCGGCTAAAATGCTTGAATGTCAGCCAGGCGGAACATCGCCAAAATCGTGCCTTTGATGCAAAGAGGGTCATAAAAATGAGAGGCAGTGCAGGCAGAGGTGATGTCCCATGCACTTACCCTCCATCCATATATAGCTCAGCAGACCACACTGTTCCTAAGTCTTCCTGACCCAGTTCAAATTCCAGCTCCTCCTGTGAACCCTCAAACTCTGCCATAGGCCTTAAATCTGCTGCTGTTATCTTGCCAGGCAGAAGTTCTTCATGTCCATTTTTTTCTGGGCTTTCGTGAATTTTTATTTCCTCAAAGTCTACCTTAATCCCCAGATGACTTGTTTCCACGGAGCTGAGGTTTTGCACCTCTTTTTTAGCAGTTATGTCATCTTCTTCTTTCAGAGGTAAGAACGGCTCTTCATTCTTCTCATCATTTGATACCACACTCTCAGACTTCAATGCCACTGTCATGCATTTGTCATTACTTACTGGTGTCAGAAATTGAGTTTGCTCATTTGATGCTTTCTGTTTAGAAGGGCTTCCTTTATCCTGGGTCTTGAAATTCACAGATCCGCTTTGTGTTTCTCTGGCTGCCAGTTTCAAACACTCCACCAGGCTCATGGCTACAGGCTCGGAGGTCTGAATGTCTATCTGTAACTCTCCAGAAGGTAACAACTCCTGGATTATTGATTCCTGAAGCTCATCTTCAGTTGGATGCAGTTTGGTGTCAGAGAAGGCCTCGGGAGGGAGAATTTCAACCACAGATCCATTTTGATCATCCAAAATTGTGTCATCTTGAACATCTGCTTCTGTTGTGCTTGGCTGCTGTAGTACTGATGTCATGGTCTCATAACTGAAGGATGAGGACATTTGAATATGATTACATTACATCATGATAAAACAAATTCTTTCCATTCGCAAAAGGGCTCTGTTTGATATGACCTCCATTCGTAAAAACAACTCTTTTGATTAACCAGCCAGTTTTCAATCAAGCTCCTGTTTAAGCTAAGCTTCTTATCACAACAGGACACCCTGAGTGTTGATGCAAAAACTTTCTTGCAAATGCACAATCACACCTAATAACAACCTTTCAGTGTGCAAGCATCAGAATCATTCTACACTTACCCTTTATACAGCACACCGAAAATCCCCCGTATGAAGCCTACAGATACTTCTTCCTGGTCAGAAACTGAGTCATGTTCCTGTGTGCAGGTGTCCACATTTTTCTCTCTTCCTAGATCTGGATCAAGCTCAAGGCCTAGTTCGGTTCCTAAACAGACACTGGCAGTCTTCAGATCTTCTTTAGGTCCAGCTTCATTGCCAGTTTGTAGCATATTATTATCTGAATCTTGCTCTTTAGTGGTCTTCTTTTTACTGTCTTCCCTCTGTTTTTCTCTGTTGGCATTTGTATCTAGTTTGTGGTGGAAATGAGACATGGAAAAGGAATCTTCTTGCTCTGTAGGCTTGGTTTCTGATGTTTCTCGTCCATGATGACTGCCATGGACCAAAAAGTGACAAAAATATTCTTTGTAGATAAATGTTCTCTAGCTAACATCTCAACTCCCAGCGTAAAACAGATGTTTACTTAAAGTTGTAATAGAGATGCATTAGAATTTCAGGCAGAGTAAAAAATACATACAATGTTGGAATGTTAAAGTATCAAACTTCTTGGGTTGGTAAGATTTTCCAAGTAAGGTAAGAAATGGTCACCAAGGCTGTATTTACCTGATCAAATACAGTAAAAGCATTGAGAAGTTCATCCTTTAAAAATTATTCAAATCTGCTGATAAGACGCTTTATAAACATTTATTTTTGTTATCAGTTGAAAACAGCTGTGCTGTTTTTTCCAGGATGCTTCGATGAATAGAAAGTTCAAAAGAACAGCATTCATTTGAAATATATTCTTTGTAACATAAATACCTTTACTGTCTATTTTGATCAGTGTAATGCTTCCTTGCTGAATTAAAGTAAGTTTTTCTTTCACGCAATCAAACATAAAATCTTACAGACCTCAAAGTTTTAAACAGTGGTGTAGATATGGATAAAACCATGCAATCCCAGATAGTCAAAAGACCACACAAAACTCAATGCAGTGAGGTTAACAAACCTCATGCACTTACCCTCTATCCAGAACCTCTTTTTCTGGTATCAACTTGCCCATACTAACACCTTCATGACTTTTTTCTTTAGTTTTTTCCTCTACCGCAGCCCATAGCACACTCTCTTTCTCAAACGTGACCCTTTTCTTTAAATCACTTCCATCAGACTTTGTATCCAGAGACAGGTTGGGCGTCAGAGGGCAAATTTCCTCCAGATGCACTGATGTTTTTTTGTCCTTTTCCGTTATAGCAGCAGCAGGGGAGATCACAGGAAGTGCAGGCTTCATACGGACCGGTATACTGACTTTAACAGCTTCTTTTTTCTTCTCCTTGATAGTCTCAGCGTGTTGTGGTTTAAGGACAATGGAGTGTATCGGTTGTTGGGAATCTGGTTCATTTAAACTGAGATTTTCAGCAGCCTTGACCTGGTGTTCTTCGCTGTGAGGTAAGCAATAGGGTTTGTCACAATTTACTTACCTTGTTTTGATCAAACATGCATTACCAAACCTGCTATAATGCTGGTTTAAATATGAATCAAAATTTAGCAATTTTACTATGAATTGCTGAAACTCGCTCTCTTATTGACACACGAGAGCGTACAAACCCAATGAGATGTGCAAGCATGCAAGCACTAGAGGCCGACTGGCTCTTACCCTGCTTCTAAAGATTTTTTTGAAGACATTTCAGCTTTGTTTTCTTTTGGAATCTTGTCAGGTGTTTTGTGCTTATCTGTTTTTTCTTCGTTTGGTTCATCCTCCTGTTTTTTTACTTCCTCCTCCAGAGAGCTCCAGACTGGCACTTCTGCTCGGGCACGTGGATGGATTTCCACACTCTTCTGCGTTATAACTGTGTCGTCTGACTCCTTCACAATCAGCTCTGGTTTTGCTGGTTGACTGACTACTGGAGCTTGCTCAGAGATGCATTTAAGGGCTTTGGGCTCCAGGGGTTGGGGATGAATTGGAGGAAGCTCTTTTGGCAGATCTGATATTTGAGGAGAGGTTGCTTTGAGGCTAATGCTTGGCCTTTCAAGCGGAGTGAAGGCCATTTCATTTGAAGAGAGAGAATGACTGAGAGAATGACAGGAAAGAGAAGAATGAGACAGGAAAAAAATTGTTACAGATAAAGAAATGAAGATATTTAAGAGTTTGGTGAAAACTTTAAGAAGTTCATCTACTGGAAAATGATGTTAATAATGTAATGTAAATTTTGTGGTTGGGGAAGAAGATAAACCTATCTTTTCATACTGAGGTGAGTTAGTATATTTAAAATGTGTTATCTAGAACTGTTCATGATACCAGAGTTCTATGTCCCCAATGATTCAAATGAACACCATTAGAAGCCAGATAAGCATTTACTGAAATAGGAAGTGACCCAAAAGAGGAAAGTTCCAGTTTTCCACATATTGGGAAAGTAAAAGTACTATGCGAGCAGTACACTTACCTTTCCTCAATAGTGAAACTCTTGTCCAGAGGATCCATATGGGACTGTTTCTCTCTCAAACTACTGCCGGACTTAGATGCAATGATCTCTTCCACCAACACTTGGTTTTTTTCCCTGGGAAGATCTATAGGTTCTTGCTTTAGAGGTGATAAGCTGGATAAACTGTTAGCGATATTGTGTTCTGTAGAGGTAACCACAGTTGAGGCAAATTTCTTGATTATCTTGTCCTCATCTGACTTGTTGAGGTCGGCACAAAGCAAAGCAACCTTCGTGTTCTGTAGGTTCGGTTCCTCTTTTGCAGAAACTTCCCCTGCTGATTCAATTTCTGTGTTTTTTGGTTGCTTTAGTAAGTCATCATCGGTTATTGAAACAGTTTGAACCAGACTAGACTGCATTGGCCGTTCAATGTCAATTTTGAGTGGTTCTTTCTCAGGGTGTTTGCCAGCTGTAACGTCTTGAGAGGTTATGAACACTTTATTGAAATCTGCCACTTTAAAATCTGGCTCTTCCTCAGCCAGTGGTGGTTTCTCTGCAATAAAAACTTGATTTTTCTTTGTATGAGTGGAAACCACTGATGATTGAGCTGTTGTTGCTGGAGCTGAGAATGGGTGTGGAGGAGGGACATTCCCTATGTCCAGTTCCTCAGATCTGGAAGCTTCCACAGGCTGTAATCCGGATGAATTGCCAGCAGGCCCAAGACTGGAGGACAAAGATACTTGGTGTCAAAGGTGGCAAAAAATGGGGTGACAGGCCAAAGCATGGCAGTATTTGGCAAGATTAGATGCAGCTTTTCCTTAGAGAGAGCACTTTGTGCCACAGCGATGTTAGTGGCGGGTAAACAAACAAGATAGACGCAGGACTGAAGTGGTGAGGGAAAGCAATGAAGAGTTTAAACATTTGCACAGTGTAAACTGACAGCTGGTGTAGGCAAATGTCATGGTCTGTTTAAAATAGGCTTATCACAAGGTCATGCATTTCCCTATTGTTATTAAGGAAACACATTTCTCATTAAAAGGGTTATATATGGATTTGTGTCCATATGAATTCTAAAACACATTCATACAGAAACCCACAAAGTAACAAATGCTGAATATACCTCTGCAAATCAGACTGTGTTTGCAAAGGTGATATTACATGTTTAAATGTAATTATATCGTTAAGATTGATGTTAGTGAATTACGCTTGATGCCAGAACAGAATAACGTGCTCACCTCTTTACAGTCATGGCAGGTTTGAGCTCTTTTCTTTCAGTGCTGATGGTTTCAGGTTGATGGAGGGAGGAAGGAGATGGTTGACTAGCAATGCTAATACTGCAGACTGTCCGAGAAGAGTGATGCTGTTCTGTTTTGGGCTGCGAGTTCTTTACTTCTTCGGCAATTATATCTGTTAAACATAATATCAAATGAGTAAAAGCTAATCAGTCTTAATTTAATTTATTTTCAATCATTGTCAGGTCATTTTAAATAGACGCCAGTATAGGATAATTTTTCACCTTGTAGAAACGGGTTTGTTTGATCCTCCTCTGTAAGTGTGTTGAGCTCCCTGGGTATCTCTGGAAAACAGTTGATATGCAATGATTTAAATAATTTTTATTGACATATAATGGGTTTTTATTCTGTTATTATGGGTTTTATTCTGTATCCTGTGGGGTGGACTATCCAGCACAACAAGATTATATAGTCTCTTATTATATAGCCTATTAACCACAGATGTGAATTAATCAGAAAAGTCTCCTAATACACCATGTAAGGGATAATGTACAGGCAGCCGGTAGTTATCGCAGGAATAAGCCCCGACGCGAAGCGGAGTGTCTTGTATCACGCTGAAGGGGCTTATTTCGCGATAACTACCGGCTGCCTGTATATTATCCCGCTTATTGGTACTATATCGAAACGATATAGTACCACGTGACTAACAGTCAACCGTAAGACAATTTATAACATCTACATATGAATATATAACAACGGATGTATTTTAGTTATTTATTGCACCTCA
>JAUCMT010000002.1:9313660-9341014 GCA_032357475.1 Enteromius thamalakanensis | reverse complement strand
TTGGCGCGGAGGGATTTAAACACACAAGTAGTCCCGGCTATGCGTTATTACTTTGGAGCGGTTATTATTCGAAAAGATCGAACCTGCAAATGTCTCAACTGACCAATCAGAATCAAGCATTCCAGAGAGCCGTGTAATAAGAAATATTAGATCGACCAGCAATCACACTAGTCCTAATTACTGCATCTTTTAATGCAAGGAATAGGCAGTAAATACCTGAGCAAGCAGAAGACGATTGAGTTGAACAGCAGGGAGCAGTTGTGCAGGCATCAGTGGTTGACAGTGCAAGAGCAGGGGAAGAGGAAGAGACAGCTGCTGAGGTAAAAGAGGCAGGTAGGGGTTTGCTTATGGGGTAAGAGACAGGGACAGAAGGAGGTAGCGGTGGCTTGGGGAGTTGACCAGAAATGCAAGATGATTCACACAGAGCTTCAAGATCTGGTTTGCTCAGCAAAGGAACAGGAGTCACAGAGTCATTTAAAGAGACACTGAAGAAGGGAGATGTAGAAACCTCCAGCGTCTGTTCATTTAGCTCTGTAGATGCTGTGAGAAAAAGATAAGAAAATATATATATATAAAAGAAGTAAGATAGGCAATGGAAGTTTTAAAGTAACAGGCATTAAGTGTTAGGGGTTCAGTTTGAAATACAGCAAATACAGTATTGATTTTAACTTCAGAGCAGGGGCTTTCCAACATTTTCAAAGACAACCAATTATAATGATCCCCTTGCGAGAGACCCTTCCTAAAATATAAAGGCAGCCTTATACTTTTTAAGATAAATATTAATATTTGAAATTTTGTAATTTTATCCAGACAAAACTGTAAAAAGACTAAATGAAATTACTGTTTTATTGTATTATTATAATTTTTTGCAGATTAGTTTTTCTAATCTGCAAAAAAAAAAAAAAGTTAAAATATGAATGCTGTAATTAATCATTTCTGACCAGTCTTTAGAAAGTGGGATTAAATATATTACATTTATATTAGTAATTATGAAATTTCAATTTGAACAAAAAAGATATCTTGATATCTTGACTGTACTTTAGTACTGCTGCTTCTACTATTTACGTGCAGTCTTCAGGATTTCTCAATACCTGGCACAGTGCCAGCAGATGGACGCTTAAGCGTGTCAGAGAGAGAGAGGGAAGAAGTTTTGGGCTCGAGGAGGGGGACAGGAGTGGGGGATACAGGGCGAGCACCTGGGACAATCTTGGGCTTAAAAACATTGGTGCGAGGTGCTCCAAAAGAATCTGAGACAGAAGTGCAATGACACAAAAAAGGACGCAGACCATTTGAAAGAAGAAGATTAGTCAGAGATGCAGGAAAAGTGAGAACAAGAGAGACAGTGGCTAAGAGGAAATAAATCTGACTTCTCCAAAAGCAGTATTAAAGAGTTAAATCTAACATACCTTTGCTATTAACATGATCAAATACATACTTTTAATAGCATGTCATCATTAAATGTTTAGGAATTGTGAGTCTGTACCTTTCAGAAGAACAGTGGGAGGTGAGGGAGAGTCAGAGAGGAAAGGGTCTGAAGGAGAGGAAGGAGAAGCCCGAGGGAGTTTGAGCAGAGGGTAGTCAGGGGTCACGGGACCCTCCAGAGGGGCCTCAGAGCCTGACAGTCTTCTTTGAAAGGACACAGGAGCTGGACACAACCACAGAAGGAAAAAATAGAGAGAGAAACTATACAAGAAGTCTAGGCTTTGTTGAGAAATACACACATAGCACTTTTGCAAGAAAAAGTGGTTTAGAATGTGGCAAAAAGAATATTTGCATGGACCTCCTGTGAAAAACTCTAGCTAAGTATGACTTGCATTCTTCTTTGCTCTCCCTAAATGCGGTTGTCACTCTTCAAATCTGTGTATCTGTGTAAGTGTATGTGTTGATTTTCAGTTTCTGGTTTTCTGAAACTAGTATTTCCTTTACACCATATACAGTACCAACACAGCCACCCTACAGCACTTCTTACGATCAAAGAGATGTTCACAACAACATTTTGGCCAATTCCTCCACGTAAACACAGAAGTGATGACTCAGATAGGCATGAAATCAAAACCACATGTCTCGTGTTTGTCAAGAAAACAGTAGGTCATTTAGCCAGAAATGTGCTACTGGGTGGCGAGAGAAAAATACAGATAAAATCACAAATTACATCACTTCCATCAACTCATATCACATTTCAAGTTAAATGATTACCATTTTTCTGTTGGGCTCTGATAAAGTAAGACTAACAACATGCTAAAGTCATTAAAAAAGACTACCTTTAAAATGTTTGGGGTCACTAAGATTTTTTTAAGAAGTTTGCTGCACTCAAATGCTGCATTTATTTGAACAAAATACAGCGGTGCTGCTAATATTGTAAAGACACTGTGATACAGAATTCTTTCATGAATAGAAAATAAAGCACTTGTGTGAAAAATAAATATTTTGTACAATCACTTTTGATTAATTGCATGCATATTGCTGTTTTTATTTTTGCTTATTATTGCTTTTCTAATTTTATTAGAAAAGAGGAACTTAAACCTCTATTTGAAGACTGTGTACTCTGTTGCCTTAGAAGCAATGTAACTGTTACTGTACTCAAGTAGGAACGCAGACTAAATACCAATGATACAGTAACATGCTAGCTTCCAGCGGTTTAATTTAAGTCTATCTGTAATACCTGAGCCAGGGGACGGCTGGAAGACTTTGGGCAATGCTGGAGGAAGCAAACCAGAAGCATTTTGCTCTGTGTGGAAGTCAGGTGGCTGGGAAATGGGTGGAGGACGTGGTGGTCTGGAGCGGGCGGGTGAGGGCATGGTTCGAGGGGTTGGACTGGGTGGGGTGGGTAAAGGTGGACGTGATGTCAGGTCAATGTTATGAACAGTGCCAGGCACTGGGCGTGAGAAGACGCTACCAGCAGGTCTGTCCTTACCACTGACTGAGGTTAAGATGGTGAAAAATGGTGGGAGAAGGACAGCAAAAGAAGAAAGAGCAGAGAGAAAAGGATGAAGCAAAAGAGAAAGACAGAAAAAAGAAACAGGGTCAGGAATGTATGATTAAGGATGAGGTTGCAGCATTTAAAAAGACATTTAAAGGGTTATTCCCTTTAAATTATAATTAAATAGTTAAATGAAATTCAAGATGAAGTGCAGGTCAAAGCAATGCAGGAAAAAGGATGAATGCGATAATCATAAAATAAAACCACATTAGTGAAAATAATCCTTAAACATTTGATTTAATTGGAATTCATTTAATGGAAATAATTACTTTGATGTGGATTCATAAGAAGTTTAATTTTAAGGAAAAGGGTATGAAAATGATCAGTGAAGTGATTAAAATGAAAAGACTGTAGAGAAGTTATATGCACAGAACACAGGTAAAGGTTACCGTTACCTATTGCTGAAGGGATCTTTAGAGATGCAGATCTCTTTTCTTGGGAGTGTGTTGGTCGAAGAGGAAGATGGGGTGCTGACAGCGAGAGAAAAAGAAATGGAGAAGTTGTAGCATGTGAGGAAGTAAGAGTTATATAGTTAGAAAAAAATAAACATGCATCATTAGTGAATCATGCACGTCTGGTGTAAGTGGGCAGAGGAATAAGGATGCAAGATGAAGAATACAGTAATGTGTTTTATCAATACAGTGGGATCATAAAGTTTGAGAACACTAGTGCATATACATTTACAGTATTTAGCATTTGTACACTGCTTTACAATGTTTAACACTTCAAGTGTGAACAGCGTGAAAATAGTGCAGAATCTAAAATACGTTATTTCTCCGAATCCTAAAACCTTATTTCCAAGTATAAATTAGATGTTTAATAACAGATTGCCTTGTGAATGTTTTTTAATACCTGGTACTGCAGTACTGAGGTTAACGCCGGTACTAGATCTTTTATCCTCTTCTTCATCACTCTCATTAAAGTCATCTAGGTTCCCAATGTCCGTTGGCTTTACACTCATCAGACTGGCAAGACTTTGCATGTCCTCGTCCCTGTGGAGGAAAAGAATTTGTCAAGAAGTACGGGTACATGACTTCGATGAAAATGCTGTGAAAAATGTAATGTGTTTTCATTCTCAGTCAGTCAGATATTTTAGAGCTTGCCAGACTGTGATATACTTTCCCTTTTCGTGCTTAGGAGACATCTAAATGTCTGAGACTTCTTTTACTTTATTTTAAGCCTCTGTGTCAATTTCTGAATGATAAGTGGTATTTTATCAACCATTGTGAGCTGTTTGTTTTATTTCAATCAATACATGTATAATTTTAGAGGCTCATGAACAGGTTATTTGATAGATGATCTAATGGAAATTGGGCACTAAATTCTCTTATCCTATCCTGTCTTATTGCAGCATCTCTACAATTATACTCAGAGCTCACAGGGCACTACTTTAGATACTCAGGCTGTGATTTAAGAGCTCGCTGCATTGTTTTGGAAAATTCTGCTCTGCTTCTTGACCTGCACATATCAGTAAAGAAACCCTCCCTAGTGTTGAATAAAAAAAACCTGACCAGGAAGGCAGTCACTTCTCTTTTTAGATTCAAAACACACTCCAAATATTTGTAACCGAAAGTTTTGGTGCAGTCATAAAGTTTGCAAAACTTTGCTGTTTTGACAAATGATTAAATCTAGGGGCTATAACTTCTTGGAAAAAGAGCTCCATGTGGATAACTCACGTAGCTTTCCCCTCCTTGAGGAACACACAGGATAAGGAGAGCTTCAGCGTGGCCTCCACCACCTTAACCGACAGAGGCTTCATTTTGAGCATCAGGTCGGTCTGTGAGTGTGTGGCACTGGCAAACTTCTTCATGTTCAAGTCCACAGATGCCAGAACTTTCCGACTGCCCTTTGCGGTCTCCTGTAGAACAGATGAGAGAAGATCAATGCAGTTGAATTCAACTAGCAGAAGAAACAAATGTATTCTTTTCTTTAACACATTGTATGTTTGTTTGTTTAATTTGTACATTTTCTACAGTTAAAACAATTGTAATTTCAAATAATTTAATGAAGTGTTTAACTTGATTTGAATAAACTCACATTCTCAATAAAAAATGTCCACTCTTTGTCTTCAAACTCATCTGCATGAGGGTCCTGTCAAACAAAACCGTGATTAAAATTATTGACAAACATTATAGTTCAGCATCTCTCAGTTGGTATCCTTATCAATCTGTGTATTGCATGTATGTTTAATTAATGCAATATATATATTGTGTAGCTAATGATAAACTGTGATAGGTGTCCTACCCTGTATAGTGTGACTGTAATGTCCACATTTTCAGGTACAGGCCACACCACCATTCCTCTGTATGGGTTTTTGATACCCGGTTGCCATGAATGAAGCTGATGAGAAAATAACAGATAATATCAGTCATAATAACCCATATTGTATAGCAGTTGTAATCATTATAAGCACTAGTAAATCTTTGTAAACAACACATTGTTATATATGATCATTTAAAATTAAAAACTTTGGGATTCCTGGACATTAAATTACAAACACATGCAAATAATCTGAAAAACATGATCTTAATACAGACTTTTTACATTTTGTAATAGGCTATTATTAAATAAGTTGTAACATTCATTAACCCAAATAATCACATAAGTTAAGCTATTTTATTTGACAGTTACCTTCGAACAAATGCGTCTGTTCCTCCGTGTCCACACCACTCTCAGTTTGTCTGGTTGCCTATAAAATAATTTAAAAAGAGAGCTGAGTGGGAGCTTACAAGCTCAATGATAGGCTTGGTGCATTAATTACTACTGATGAAGACGTCTGCAGTGACTCCTTCTGTGTGTGCTTAAAATATCTGGATATAAATATAAAACCTATACAAATGGATCTCGAAAGAGCCACTGTGGCATTTCTGGTGTGTTTGTGTTTGTTTCCAAAAAGCTACATGCAGTGTAACAGATCTTGTGATCTTGTCTCCCTGTGTTACCCCAAGGCAGAAAGGAATCAATAAATGCTGTTCAAACCCCACACAAAGCAAGAGCACATGATGCAAGGCCTTGCATACAAGATAAATCCAAACAAGAGAAACTTCTTGTTCACAAACAAGCACACAAGAACAAATAACTGATTGAGAAACGTTCTCTCTTGCGAGGTAACCCAGCTTTAATTTGGTGTCTGCTGGAACATGTGGAATCTATTAATTTCACAGCCCTGCGCTGCCATCGAGGATATGTAAAAAAGTTTTTAAAGAACTCCTGTCTGTTTATTGAGGGCAGAGCACCATGCAGACCTAGATAAGCTTTATATCTGATATCCAGAACATTATGATGACATACAGTATTGGCAGAAAAAAATGCAAATCATTGAGCAGCTTAAAACAAATAAATGGAAATCACCTTTTCAAAGTTTGCACTTTACGTGTATGCATTTGGATTCTAAATAAATGTGATAGTGCTGAAGTGAGCCCATTGTACACTATAGCTGTTCAGTCAATGTTGTGCTCGCTGCATTAAGAATTGGAGGAAACTCAGGGTCACATGACCAAGCTGAGTTTGGCTCACAGAGCAAGGGGTGTTGGCCTCTGATCTCCAAAGCACTAATTCTCACTTTGTTTGCAAACAGCTGTTGACATTTAATATAATGGCAGCTTATTATTTTGTGATATAAAAGCTGATATTAAGCTTACACACTGAAAGGAACAAAAAGAAAACAGCAACATTTTTTTGCAACATTATAAACATCTTTAGTGCCACTTTTGAACAGTTTAATGCATACATGCTCAATATCTTTCAAAATAAATAAATAAATTGCACCAGCTTTCAAACAATGGTGTATTTACTCTCATTATGTTTCAAAACTGTATAGTTTTCTACATAAAACTCAAAACTATGTTTCACTCTGTTCATCACACAAAGCATGAGTCACATGAACCGCTTTGTGATACTTTTTTAAAGTCCCTGTTCATTCCAGTTGAATAAAAGAAAAAGACAATAAATAGTGCCCCTTTAAACACACCAAACTGATTCTTAATGAACGTGACCCATATGTAAATGTCACAGTCCTCCAATGATGTTCACACCAATGCTTGCAAAGGTAAACTCAATATGTGTGTCAGCAGCAGCATGAACCGCTACACAAAGAGAAGCAAGACCCAGCTCTTACTCAGGTTACAGCTAGTAATAGCAACAGGGCAGAACGGTCTAAAAGGATAAATTAGGAGGAGAAGAGAGGGCCGTGGGTAGAGCAGGGATGGACGTAAAAATAGACTGCCAGCCTGGTTGGAAAAATGTATCCTTTTTTTAATTTTCCTTATTTATTTTTTTATGTCTCTTTGACACATGAAGCAAATGTCAGAGATAAACACACACATGCTCACACACACAGTTCAAGTTATATTACCCCATTAAAAGCTCAACTGCTGTGTCATCTTTCAGCTGTCTGATATCTCCAGCTCACACCCTTCTCAGCTATGGTGTAACATCAACAGACTTTGACCCACTGGCAGTATAAGAAAATCACAGCTATACTGTAAATCATCTCACAAGATGACTCGCACAAGATCTGAGGTGTTTACAGAAATGCACATTATTTCGCTCCTTTCTCCTTTTGAAGCATGCTAACTGCTCTATTTCTTTTAAAAAGTCATACTACAATACATGTTTTGGTCAGCAAAAGAAACTGTGAAGCTGTGGCAAAGTGCAGGACGTTCTTTCCTCATAGTGTTGCAACAGAATCTAGGACTTTCCACATCAGCTGAAAGCTCATTAGGTGATAACAACAATTACAACTGCTAAGGTTTACTATTGACCTAACCTTTCTTTCCAATAACAATATAAAAAATTTACAATTACAATAAAAAAAATATTAAATATGTATTATTATCAAATAACAAAGAATGCATAGCATATGTGACCCTAAACCACAAATATATATACCTTAAGTCTGAGGTATATTTATAGCAATAACTAAAAATACATTGCATGGGTCAAAATGATCGATGTTGCTTTTATGCCAAAAATCATTAGAATATTAAGTAAAGATCATGTTCCATGAAGATATTTAGTACATTTCCTACCGTAAATATATTTAAACTTTTTTATTAGTTAAATGCATTGCTAAAAACTTAATTTGGACAACTTTAAAGGAGATTTTCGCCATATTTTGATTTTTTGCACCTTCAGAATAGTTGTATCTCGGCCAAATATTGTTCTATCATAACAAACCATAAATCAATGGAAAGCTTATTTATTCAGATTTCAGATGATGTCTACATGTCAATTTCGAAAAATGTACACTTTTGACTGGTTTTGTGGTTCAGTGTCACATATAGAATTTAGAATAGCTAAAATAGAGATCATCTACATCTCCAGTAAAATGATTCAGAGTATCTACGATACATCTCAGATAGTGCTAATAGGCAGAAATTACAATGAGTGTTTCAGTTTCTCCTACAGGCAGATGACAAGCTATTGCATAACGGAGCATTGCTTCATTTACCAGGCCTCGACTTGTTCAGAAAATATCGCCAAAAGTCAGTATCACCAAAATGATGAAAATCTTCAGTTTTATGGAAGCTCTTTTGTATCATGTGAAATGATTATGTACATTATGTGTACACTGTGTATAGTGGCTGTCCTGTTTCTTATATTGTCTCAATGTTGGTGACCAATCCATCCAAGATTTTCACTCACTGTAAGCACTTGTGTATATGGTTTACTAATGATAAAGTGATTTGATTTGATCAAGCTGATTTAAATACACACATTTTTGTGTTTGCTGATCAAATCCAATCAGCCTGCATTTCTTCTGATCAAAGACACGTGAATGTTAGGAGAGAAACACTCCCTGTCAGTGTCAACAGCTGTCTCTTGATCAATAATACACAGAGACAGCAGTTATTTAATACTCCCCAAATATTTAATCCTGGCACCTCAACACTGTGTTTACATAAAAAATATTAACTTTTAAGGAAGGGGAATGAAACTGAAATTAAACTTTAAATAAAACACAGGGTATTTTAAATTGTAATGTGTTTAAAATAACAATAAAGTGTTTAATGTTCCTGGCAATTTAAGGGTGAAGTCATGAGCAATGTTCTCTAAAGCAAGCACAATATAATACATGAATAAAATATAACCAAATAATGACAACACCTAAACAGAAGGGAAAAGCAACACCACCCAAAACACTGAATGCTGTCAACACAATAAACAGTTTAAAGGAGTCTGGTAAATAAGACTCAATAGAAGCAGCGGCACTTTATTCTGCTTATGCGAGTATGATGGATGTTCATATTATCTTTAGTGTTGACAGCACGAGTGATGGAGGCGGAAGTGGGGGTGTGTGACTGTCACCCTTCTCAATACATTTCAAATACATTCTTAAAATCGCCTGCTGTGGTAATTGTTATATTCACAATCATTTACAAAAACAGCGCTACAATAAAATAAGATACAATGTGTGCGCATGGTGCTGTTTCAGACAGAAGAACCGCCCTTCAGCACTGCGTATTTAGGAAGCACGCGCTATAACGGAAAAGAAATCATAACTTACCATTTCTTTGTACATTCCAGAACAAGTTCTTGATACGAAGCCACAAACTGAAATTTGGTGGCCTTTTTGCCAACTCTTTGTAATCTTTTCCACACTGAAGTCATTCTTCTGTATGAAATGCAGTACCCGCGAATGAAGTCAGGCGCATGGAAATTGTATTTTTACTGTCCCGCCAGTGAGTAAAAAGTAAAAAGTCCTCAAATGGATGGCTGTCAAGTGGCTCGTGCGGTGAAATGTTCCTGCTGAGGAGCACGAGCTGGACCTCACGCGGCTCAGCACCACCGAACTGTCGCCATCGAGTAAAGACCATTTACGGAAACTACTGCATCACGTTACACACCAGAGTGAGAGAATCTCTGTGTATTGCAATTAGTTTCCTTGGTGCAAAAACAACAACAACAACAATATTTGTGCGTAAAGACTCTAGAGACGTTATCGGTTTTATGTCATTGAGCTTCACGCGATACGAAAGGCTTCTGAAAAGCAGCTGTCTGACAGTGAACTGATGAAAGTGGATGTAGAAGTGCAAGAGTAGGTGGGAAGGGCTATGCAAACACGCCTATGATGCAGCAGTATGCAAAACATCCCTCATTGTATTCAGTACAGTAGGCTACTAAAGGTACTGTTGACATAAGGGCCAGGGGTTACATCCAGCCAACTTGTGGTCAGAACAGAAGAGGATGCACTGTACAAATATGCATCAAAATAATTAACTAAATAATTTTGGTTGCAAAGAAGAGTTAAAAAAGTAAGATTTTGCGAAAAAGCTCAAGTGGTGCACATTAGTATGTTTGCAGTACAGTTGCTAATAAGTTTTGACCAGTAGGTGGCACTACGAATTAAACGCTTTTTGGTGGGTTTGCAAAAGTATATAAAATCTGGTGCATGTGTAAAATAAGTCTATGTGACTCAAGAACAAAATAATCCCAAGGTATGATATTTATATGTATATATATTAAGGTTACAATGACTATCTGATGAATGTAACCTTTTAACATTCTATGGACTACCATAGACTTTCGCACAATGGGAAAAATGCTTCAAACATCAACATATATAATGATCTGGAGCAGTAATACGGGGCCATCCAGTCCTTGATCACCAGTGGGTATTTTTAGTGGATATTGGCAAGGGGATTTTTCAAGTTACACAGGATCTATTTTAGATGGTAGGCTGGGAGCGAGGGATAAATGGACAGAAGCAGCTGCTGGACTGGTGCCGCTTGTGTGGGTTATGGGGGTGGGAGTACAAACGTTTAGCTCAGCTGATGACCTAGAATCCAAATCGGTGACCTCCTTAGTCATATTCCTGTGTGACACCCAACACCAGACAACCTCTTCCTGTCTGGTGTTGCCACTCACTGCTAACCCTATTATAATTAGGCATTTATAAAAGCATTATATTACATATACATTGTAGACATACCCTTGGATGGTTTATATTCCACCTTATAGTACATTTCAGAAAAGCTCAGCACAGGTGTTTATTGACGTTACTAGAAGTGGTTTGTCGTACACAGTTCGTAGTCTGTTTTCAGTGTGCAAATATAAGCTAGCTCATGTAAAACCTAGAAAGAGACTTAACTCAACTGGGAAACAGTGATTTGTGGTTATGACTATGAGTTTCCAAATCAGGCCCCTCCCTTCACTGAACAACATAATCTGAGTTTGTATCCGGGTAAGACATGAGCTCACTCGTAATATATGCTTACTCACTAGGTGGATCAAGAAATGCATCATCCTTATAAAGATGTGCCACCTTACATGGCATAAAAGCAAGAGCTTCATTTATTTCTGAAAAATATGATGATGATGAAATACTGTAAGCACACACACTATAGGCCAGCTGTTCAAATGTTTGAAAATGTTAGAAATTTGAAAGAAATTAAAAGTTTTGGTAAACAAAGATATATTAAATTGATCAAAAAAAGTAAAAGTAAAGTCATTTATAATGCTACTGAAGTTTCTGAAAAATACTGAACGTTCTATTCAGAGTGTTATTAAGAGTGCTAGATGGTTTACAAAAATACTCAGCAGCACAAATGTTTCTTAAGCAGCAAATCAGCATATTACAGTGATTTCTGATGAGCATAATAGACTTCTTTCAGAAAAAAACAACAACTTTGGAACAGCAGTGTAATTCAGATCCAAAACACCTTCAAAACCCTGATAAACAAGCTTCGATAAAAACCAAAGTATAATTTCTGCCATAATATTTAAGGGTACAAAGTCTTATTTATATGTGATTAAAAAGATACATGACCTTTAGTTTGAGTTTACTTTTAATAGAGATCGGCTACCGCGTATCCAACAATATCTTGTACATCTGTGTTGTATTTATAGAAGCATGGGAGAGCTTTCTAGAGGAATGCCACATCCTTCACCACTTAATGACTCAGTCATACCAAATATGAGCAGTTTATCACACTGGTACGAAAGATGGTCTCTCCAAAGAAATAATATACAATGTGGAAAGTACAGTGGGAGTGTTTCAACAAGTCAAGAGCAAGGTTTTGACACATGAGTTGTGCTTGTGGCTTAATGACAAACACAAGTGTTGAACAACTGCCCAGAGCTTTGTTTCCTGTGTCTACCTGCAAAGACTCAAACAGAAGACCATTAAGTCAAGAGCACCAGACGGAAACATTTAATAACCGACTGCTTTTCTTTGGAGGACACACTCAGCAGCAGCAGTGAGCGAATCCCCGAATGGCAGAGTTTAGACATTGTGGTTCATCCACCTGCTCAGCTTCAACAGAAATAAATGCCAACCACGTTTCAACCCAGGTTATATATGGCCATGAGTTATACAGTTACTGAATTAGTATATTTATTATTGCAAAACGTTTAAAATTAAATTAGTATATTATTATGTATACTGCTATATACAGACAGACTTGATCAAACCATGGAGGCAAATATCAGCAAGCTTCAAATAAAGATTTAAGTCAACTAGGAAAGATTTGTGTAATATTGATTTTCCAAAATTACATACAATGACATTTTATTAAAATAAATTAAACTGTAGTATATTGCAGTCTATTAAATGCTATAGACTTTAAATTATACTCGATAAAATCTAAAGCACAGCATAATGACAGGACATGCAGTCACTGTTACTGTAATTATAGTAGTGGTGGGGATAGTTTTAGTAATGCCTGGCCTGTGTCTGAGCTTGTTCCTCCCTCTTCTGTCTAAATGCAGCAGAAGCTAGTGTTGTGTTATTTTACTTTATATTATGCTATTTACTCAGTATGGTATTATCTCATTAAAAATATGATGTGTGGTAATCAATATACTAATTAATAATATGTTAAGTTATTCCAATACTGGATGTCCTAACGTGCATTGAGAGTTTGAGGGCCCAGCTATTGGGCAGCACTGGTGGTTTCCAGAGAAATTCCAGAATAGGAAAGATAAACAAGTTTGGTCCCATGTGACCACCTTATTGGCAGTAGAACAGAAGTTGGTGCTGGGCCACAACACTAGCAGTATTACCTAATACGCACAAGCTAGCTAGAACCATTTGTTTATATTTAGGGAGTAATAAGAGAGTGCTTCAGAAAGATCTGAGCAAGCCCCGGTCCAAACATTTCAATTTTGAATAATTGTTTTAATCAGATGGCATGGATCTGGTATGACTCAAAGACAAACATTAAAGGAGAAGAATCTAGCAATCTTCTTTTACGTTAAACGTTACCAATGATGAAGAGAGCGCAGATGTTTCCCGAAAGTTCCTTTGCTTACTCTAAATCTCCAGGCCTCATGACTCAAAACAACATCCGTTTAGAAACTTTAGAAAGGAAATGAGTGCCACCTAATGGCTGATTTGATCATATCTGTGCTGGACAGCTGTTTTTGAACATTTCGAGCACTTATTTTGAGACAGCACAATTTTAAACGTTTTATTTATTTTGTACAGAAAAGCACATTCTGCGTTGTGTTTAACTTCCTAATGAAAGACAGAGGTGGAAAAAATAATATTGCATTATAAAATAAACAGCTTCTCCAATGCTGGTAAGTGATAGAGAAAATAGAGCTAATATACATCTGATGAATCTACATAAATATAATGAAATTGTGACCAGGAAAGTATAGTATGTAAGGCATGGCTTTTTTTATGTCGCCTATACACTCTTTACCATATGTTGAAAAACATCCTTGACCACACTGTTTCTGGCTACAACATCCTCTTCCTGTCAGTTCTCATCCGGTCTTTATGACTTTACAGGCAGTGAAAAGGCAGTTTTTGATCCTTCCCTTGAAACAATCTTACAATCACCATTGTAATAGTATCCTACAAAAATAAAGACCTTGTTTCATTTTGATGCTTATGGAATCCTTCAAACAATGGGTTCATGTTTGTCGCAGTTTGTAGTGATGAGGATCATGGGAGATTAGATCCATACTGTAGCTGAGAGAGCATGTGCTTTGGTTAAATGGGGATGTGGAAGGAGTCTTTGATCCACTGGTCTCGAGAGTTCTGAGTGGGCTGAGGAAGGGATAACAGCGTCTCACCGCTCTCTCTTTCATCTTCATCTTCTTCCTCTTCATCTTCAGAATAACCATTTTCGGTGTTGAAGGAACTCTCACACAGAGAAGAAGAAATGTCCTGGAAAGCTCCTTTGTATTCCTGTATGGACTCATATAGAGACCACAGCTGGCACAGCAGGGACATGTCTAGCTGTCGAAGTCCAACCTGTGAAAGGCACAAGAACATATGAGCTGTGTGGATTTCAAATAAATGGGAAGATTTTGAAGGGAAAGAAATAAACACTGTTAGTTTTTACTGTTTTTAATTGAATGTTTGATTTTGTTTGATTGTTAGTGAAAATAATCATCAAATGTTTCGATTAATGTATAAAATTATTCAAATTGCTGTTAAAATGTCTGTACAGAACTTCACACAAAAGAATATTTAAAATGTTTTTAAGCTCTTATTTAAGAATTTTAACTCATCTTAATGTTTTATTTTTTGTTAACCTCAAGACCTATATGGTGTTATTAAATGGTCTAACCAAATGGCTGAAATTCTTGGTTTACATATATATATATATCCATCCATGCATATTTATCCAGGATATACATATACTCTAATATTACTATTTGTACTATTTTTTAAGTAATTTTTTAAAAATATATTAATCAGTGCAAAGTCAAAGTCATTGCGTTTTTTTAAAGAAATCAAAAAGTGTGCTTCTAAAAAAACTCAGTTGGTTTTTTTTTCAAAAATGTATGCAAATGCAAAGCATTAACACATATTTGAAATGCACATCAAAAAATTATATGTATTGGTCACTGATCCATGAATAGTTGTCCATTTTGCACAAACTGCGTCTCAGACTCACCATCTCTTTGCGCAGCACGGCCAGCGCTGCGTCAAGACTCGCGGGTTTACTGCGGCCAAGACAGTCGCTCACTCTGGACTTGCTGATGTCCGCCTGGATGCGCGTCCTTTTGCTGTAGACCTTCTCAATGTCCCTCCAGGATCCTCCGCTCGAGTTCAGGATACCGCTCAGTCCTTTAGGTAACGGAGGCAAGCCTTCAATAGAGCAGACGCTTCCAGCAGGACAATCCGCTGGACCGGACTGAAACCCGTTCATTTCTGAATCTACTGTTTTCGCCCTTAAAATTAAAACTTGGTTCTAATCTTTTCTATACCCGGTGTTGTTATTTTGTTCATTTACTATTACCACCATCAAAAATATCGCACCGACATAAAATGCACCGTCTTTCTTTAAAGAAAATGGTACGAAAGGTGAGCGCACACGAATGACCTTAAACTGCAACCATCTGTCAAGTCCAAAAACCTAATTACCGAAAAAGTGATTTTCTATGCGCGCTCCTGTATATATATTTACACCGACTGTAACTGCAGCTCGTTTACAAGGTAACATAAAACAACTCCGCTCTAATAAACTCTTTGACAATCCGTTTTCTCTGGAGTGACTTGATTTATCGCTTCCTTATATGCAGTTCGTCGTAAAGCAACGCATAAATCTAATACTGCAGATAAAAAAACAATTCCCACCCTTAGATATAAGCAAAACCGGGCAGGAAACACTAGACAGATCATCAAGGAGCCCCGTTTTGTTTTCGTTTAACGTTTTCTTTTGTCTCGTACAGCTAAACCTCGCCCACTGCATCCCTCCGCCCAGAGCACCCTTCAGCCACAGCGAGGCGCTGTCTCCCTTCACTGAGGAAGCTGGTCGTCTTTTCTTTCTTTCCATGTCATTTCCTGAGTCTCAAGGACTTTCACTTACTTCAATTGTAGAATCTAATGAGACATAATATCATTAATGCATTTACAGATGACAGTAAAGTCTAAATTGTGAGATATAAACTCACAATTATATTTTTCCCCTGTAAAGGAAACACTGCTGTGGAATGCAAAGAATTCAATGCAAAAAAAAAAATAATGCTGTGATGGGAGAACATATTTGTGAAAACATACGATGCATGGGAATTGTACGGGAGAATATGGAACATATGCAATGATCGTTGGAAAACAATAAACAATAGGAAAGCAGTGCAGTGGAATGGAAAATGCATTTTGCATTTGAATGGTACTCAACTTACAACTAATGTTATTGGTAAGACAACACTACTAGCACCCAAATGGATCTGTTGCAGCTTTGAAACACTTCACCCTGCCACTGTAATTGATCACAGTCAGTGCTTCCTTAAAATTTGGATTTTCAACATATTATGAGTTCATAAGGAAACTGTACAAAAAAAGTTAACACTTGTAGCTCGAACGAAAGCAAGTAAAGGAAAAAGAAACCAGTCTTTGCAGCTCAAGCAATGTATTTCAACACACAACAGTCACATACTCAGCTGCTTTCGAACAAACATAAACACAACCGAACACTGTTGAGTATGTTACTATATATATGTATTAGTGCTGTTTGTATTTCCTTATGTGTGTGTGCTATTACAGCTCTGTCTGTGCTTCAGTCTTATGAGAGCTGCAGTTCTTTCAAGCTGCGCAGGGATTCAGCACAGCCTCGGATCAGACTGCAGAGCTGGATGCTGGCCTCCACTGACACAGAGTGCTGGAGCTCCTGTGTGGCCCATCTGAGTTTATGTAGCACTGCCTCCTCTGCGCTTGACAAGGCTGGGTGGTGGTGGAGGGTGTTGCCCACGGACCCTGGAGGAGGTGAAGTCTGCAGAGCAGGAGCGGCTGGTGGCAAGAAGTTGGAGCTGGGGGTGGGGACAGGAAGAGGGGCGGCTTGTATGGCGGGAAGGGGGCCTCTCAGTCCAGACGCGGCCCCCTCGCAGTGCTCAGGCCGGGGTTGGCCCGTGATGGAGAGAGGGGGTTCGCCGGAGGAGGCTCCGTTCGATTCAGGGAGAGGCTGGGCCGCAAGCTGACGCTCTCGTACCTGTGACAAGGCCGCCTGGGCGTTTAAAGCTGATAGAGAAATAGAGAAAGTCAATAGAGATACACAAGACCGCAAATCCGTAAATAATTCTGCATTCAAACGTACCTGGGTTGTCCTTGTCAATATCGGAGTCCAGCTCTTGACAAGCAACACAGTAATTTTTCTTCTGCTTATCTTGCAGCAGAATTGTCTGCAAATATACATGACATGTGTTATCTCATGCAATGCTAAATATGCTAGTCAGCAATAAATATTAATTAAATGCTAAATATTATAATGCCAGCGGGGTTCATAAACTGCAAATCCTTTTTCCCCTATTAGAAATATTGACATTATTTGCATAAATATGTTATTGAAAAGACCAATTTTCCAATTAATTAAAAATAAAAAATGTTTGAACCACAGATTGTGTTATTAGCAGATACTTATATGCTGTATACAAAATAAAAATACAATTTTTCCAATTAGAAAATTAAATATTACTTATATATATTACTTATATTTTGTAATTATATACTTTCATATTATTACATCAGTCTTCAGTGTTAAATGCTCATTTAAAATGCTAATTTGGTGCTTAGGATAGTTAATATCTTGTTATCACTGTTGAAAACACTTGTGCTCTTAATATTTAATTGTGGAAACAGATATTCTTTCCGAATTCTTTGATGAATAGAATGTTCAAAGATCAACATTTATATAAAAACAATATACACGTCATAATTGTCTCTTTCAGAATAAAACTATTTACTTTAAAAATATACATTAAAAAATTACATATAAAATAAATTTGTGTATATATAAATATATTACAGCCTCTTATCTTTTGAAAGGCATTGTGTGTCGTATGACACACGCCACACTCTTTTATAAAGTCACAGATGAATGAATGTGGCACGTGTTTCTCTCTCACCCCACACAGCTCGCAGCAGTCCCCCAGCATCTTGTACCCCTTCAGCAGATAGTCTCCCATCAGCTTGCTGATCCTGTCCTGTCGCTCTCGGCGAGCCTGAATCACCTTCATCTCCGCCTCGGAGGGAGGCTCCCATTCAAAGTCCTCCTCATCTAGATACATCAGAGCACACGTTCCTCATGTGTCTGGCTCAACGATGTACACAGACCAGAAACAACCTGCTAGCATCTATGTATATAGAGTTTTCGGGCAGTTATAGTTTCACTAATAGTCAGTTACGCTAGACATTGCGAAGAGCTAGATATTATGAAAGATATGAAGCCGTACACAGCCAGACATTGTAGCGCTAACCTGCTAGCCTGGAGATGTTATATTAGCGCGGCTGCAAGTGCACTACTTTAGCGCAACGGAAGTAAATGAAGTAAAGTAAGATTAATGAAAGATAAAAATAAGAAACTAAGCAGAAGAATAAGTTATTTATTCACAGTTTACCTGCGTTTAGGGCCATGCTTTCCTCCTCAGCCGCCTCACAACGCAGATAACGTTTCCTGCTCGAAACTTCAGCGGTGAAATGTACAAAGTGCCGTGAAAACGGACTGGCGCCATCTAGCGAGCTGAATGTAGGAGCTGCAGTTTGGTTTGCGCTTTTGTAGAAAATGACATTATGTATAATGCAGCTATAATATGACAAAATACGTGTATTATAATTTACTTATTTTAGCATTTAGATTTACTTTTTCTTTCAGTTTGTTGCCAAGACAACACGTTCATTTAGTTTATCTTGATTTAGCCTACTAAAATAACTAAAATAAAAATGAATTAAAATATAATTACATGTAATGACATATTTTTTAAAAACAAACAATAAAATAAAAGTAAAGTTAAATTACAACAATTTTTAACTAAATTCACAATGCCAATAGAAAATATGAAAAATGATTTTAAATGTAATATTAAAACAACACTTATGCCTATAAGTTAAGTTATGTTATTTTGGTATCATATTTAAAATAGTTGAATTGAACATTTTTGCAAAATAAAAAACATGATTGATATATATATATATATATATATATATACACACATTATTCAATGTATTTCTTTTATTAAAAATGTAAAAATTTTATTTAATCTTTCTTACTACCATCAGTGAAGTTTTAAAACAACACCTACAGACAAAAAAACACACTACAGTAATAATTACATTTACTCAGATTACATTTACTTAAAAAAAAAATTACTGTTATTACCCCAATACTCAAATCAAAATCTGCCCATAATAGGCTCAACTGAATGTCATTACAGCTGCTCTTGCTCTTGCAATCGCAGCAGTGTCCATTACAGTCTCCTCTCCAACTATGCTGTCCTCTCGCCAGTTTCCACGCCACAGTGTGCTGAGCCAGTGCAAAGTGCTGTCGTCCCAGTTTTCTGGAAGCTGCAGCATGAGATACCCTGCTGAGATGATGCCGGCTGCGGCTGCTCGCACATGACTCACTTGCAGAGTTTCAGTCACAAATGCATCTACAGCTTATGAAAAAAAGCGACATAGAGATAGACTTGACAATTCTCAAAGTGCAAACATTGAACACATGCTTAATCACATTTGCACATCCAGGTGCTGCAGGGATGACGTATGTTATAGGCCAAAACCAGAAATCGGTTAGCATTTTAGCACTTCCTGAAGTAATGTTTTCTTTTTTTTTTCATGCTACATAAAATATGGCCTCTTATATTTTTTCAAGTCAAGAAGTTCAAGTGACCTTTATTTTAGGAAAACAGCACAATTAATTATGGACAGTCAATGGAAAGCTCTAAAGCAAGTCAATAGTGTTAATATTTAGCTCAAGTCAGTTCAGTTCAGATAGGGCCACATGATTAATTGTATGCATTTCTGCTTCTCTCAGTTAATTAAGCATGATCATCTTTTTATGTGCCCACTGGCTATTTTTCTTTTCGCGTTGGCATTTTCGTTATCTTGCATTAGTAACAAGCCCTCTATGTTTGTGGCTGCCAAATTTACTAAATCTAAATCTAGATTACTAAATCTTTATCTAAATTCTCCAATCAGAGCTTTTACTTTATTTTAAAAATGTGGTTACTAAGTGGCTAAATGGGACTACACAAGTTGTCAGGGACATTAAATGTCATCACACCAAAAAGGAAAACTCATCTACTCACTAGTCCACTTTTACAGCCTACAGTGTTTATACCTGGGCTTTTGCAAACTATTCATGGAAACAGTTTGATGAATGTCATGCCTATATTACAGACTTTTTAATGCTTTTTAATGTTGCAGACTGTTTTTAGGATTCAGAAACCTGAATATGTCTGTGAGGCTTCAGGTTTATTTGACAGCTTATTTATAATCAAATACATACCTGCACTTGCTGGGATGGTCAAGAGAATTCCCAGTGAAATTAAACTGGGGTACGTGAATATTCCTCCCAGATTTACCAGCACATTGAAAACTTGGGAGAAAACAGGACAAAAATGTAATAAAAGGTGCCTCCTATGAAAAAAAACATAATATCCAAATAATAAGGCCTATACAACTTAAAGTATTTTTTTTAAATATCTTCAATCATAAGGCATAAGTCATTTTTAACATTGTATAATCTTATATATATATAATATATAGTGGAAAACAAAAGCATAAATTACCAAGCAGTAGAGATGCCATGACACAGAGTTTATCCCAGGGGATGTGCTGAGAGGGAGGCCAGTATTCCACGTGTGTAAAATAAAGCAATACACACACCCAAGAGTGGAGGACAAAACTACACAGACCCACACAGGACAGCAACACACTGGCAGCGCCTGGCTGGACATTTCCTGCACGCTTTCTGAAAAACACCTGAGACATAAAACCATCAACTACTACCATAAAACTGCAGAAAATTACATTTCAACATTTGCATGTAGTACATCAGTTAAATGCTTATAGCACATGCATAATTTAGGGTCACTGAATGAAGCACTGTATGATTCCGAATGAATCTTTTTAGTGAACTGTTTCAAAAGAGTCACTGGGATGAGTTCAAATCTTGACCACTCGTGCTGACCTTGAATAAGGCAGAAACTGAAGCTGAACCAACTCCCAGTGCCACTCCTGTGATTGAGTCACTATGAAAACCATCCCCATAGGCCAGCATAACAAGTCCAGTTATAGACAGGATGGCAGCCACTATCTAAATACAGAATAGACAGATTACTTCAAAACTGGTGATAAAAGAGCAATAATAAAATCACACAACACTATGGCTCACCCTGACACCCATAAAACGGTCCTTGAGTCCAATCCATGAAAGGAGGAAAACAAAAGCCTGGCTACAGCAGAGGACAGCACTTACGTCCACTTTGGAGATGCGGCAAAGCGCCAGCAAGTACAAATAACCAGATAAATTCCATAGCACAGAGAATGGAGCGGCTGCTTTTAGAATAATCCTTACAGTCAACTGTTCTTCCCCCAGAAACTGACTGCACCTTCTGCAAGTCAGAAAAAGATCAAATATATATGCAGTTTAATAGAATACAAAAATACGATACAACAAAACATTGCCATTGCATCATTTTTATGTAATGAAATAGGATAGACTGGGCTGGGGCAAGTTGTCATATAAGCTTTATCAAAGTCGTTTTTGAGTAATACGTTGAATAACACAAACATGTCTTTTCAGAGGGTTTGTAAAACCTACTTAAAAACCTCTTAAATCAAATGCAAGTTATCAAATCCTTTTTAAAAGAATACATTTCTGATGTGTTACAATTAATAACTTATTTATTTTTCTCTCTATTGTGGCATGTATCTTAAATAAACTTCATATTTTTTCTTGACTGTTCAATGGTCAAATACATGATTCTAAAATATGCAGAGTAAATGTTTTATATACCTATTTATCAGTTTATCACAAACAGATCAATGAAATCTGACAGCATGAAACATTTGTGACAACTTGCCCCTGTCCACTTATAAGTTTTTTTTTTTGCTGCATGTGAACATTCTGCAACATAAACTGACATCTATGGATCTTTAACTGGTAAAGATGAATGCAGTTTTAGTTGGCTACTTTATAAATAGAAAACTTTAAACCTCATGTGTAAAAATGCAGCTTAGTCAGGACTCTGTGCATGCACACTACAATTTATAATAAAGCTGCAGCCTCAACAGATATTGGTGAAGGTTTTGCTGTTACATCAACAAAAGCCTGCAGTGATGTCTCTGCACTGATAATGGGCTGCCAGAGCTTTAGTCAAGACCAAGACAATTCCAAGACCAGACTAGTTGAGTCCAAAGAGGTTTGAGTCCAAGTCAAGTCCAAAATTTCAAGTCTAAGTCAAGACCAAGTCCAAATAAGAGAAAAAAAGGATCCTCTTCCAGACCACATACCTAACTATTGATAATGAATGTGCTGCTAGAGCATATTTCCTATTCTAAGAAAATAATTTTGCATTATTATTTGTAATGATCAAAAAGCAGGGGTTTCCAAACTAGATCCTGGAGGGCCTTTTTTAAATAATTTTTTTTATTTTTACGGTCAAATTTCATGTGCATGAATGTAAATTCTCAGGAAAAAAAACATGTTTTATAACATTTAAAAATGAAGTGAAGCTTTATATTGAGTGAAGAACAAAAGAAACAAAAAGCTGTACAAGCTTGTGTTGTACAACTTGTGCATTCTTCAGTGTTTTCCTATGAAATTGTTTATATCTCCCGTTTAGCATTTGAAATTGTTTTTGAATTTGTTGTATTTGAATTTCATTGAATGTATTATAAAAAATAAAACAGAATGGAGAGGTTTTAGCGCTACAGAGCATGCGCACATAAATGCAGCGTCACACTGTACAACAATAATTAGTATTTCATTATTGTAAAGGGTAAGTTTAGGGCTGGGGTAGGTGTAGACGTTAATTAAACACAGGTAGAAAATTAAATTAGAAACCTTTCTTTTCAGTACAGCAAGCGTAATGTTACCGGGGGTCATGTGACAAGAACCAACCAATCAGCTTCATCCTTTCCCGTAACAACACTGAAAGCTCAGCTGAGATGGAGAAACAGCTGAGCATAGCTGTACAAGGATAGCAATTTTTAAAAATTAATTTAGTAGCAGAGCTACTGCAAGGGATCTTTAGTGCTGGAAATCCATTTATCCTTTGCTGAAACTTCCGCGCCTTCGTGGAGAGCGTAGGTCATGGTTGCTTAGCTACGGCAGACGCTACAGGAGCGCGAGCAAAGAGCGCGTGCGAGTACAGAACTAGTCGCTTTGCAAAGAAGTAGAAAGCGTTTTTAGGCGGGACATGCGAGTGTAGTTTTGTTTTGAAGGAGAAAAAAAGCATATTGCTGGACTCGGCCGAGACCAACGAGAACACCTGGCGAGTCCAGTGACCAAGTCCGAGTGCAAACACCAACGACTCCGAGACGATAGAAAAATGTCTATTTTTATTCTACAGCCCTGTGGGCTGCTGGCCTGGCATTGATTTATTAATGAAAAGTTGTCATTTGTTTAGCTGCAGAATCAGAGAGGATTAGAGACTAAAAGCAGCTTGCACTAAACAGCTTAAATTAAAAAAAGATTTATATACAATAATGATTATTTAGATTTAACTTGCTTTAATTACTTCTGCACTCTACCAAATTAGTGTTGCATGGAAGATGGGAGTTTGCACTGCACTGCAAGTCACAAAGATATGCATCCTTATAAATAAAAGTTAGAAAATGCCATTTTATATGCAATGGATGAAATGCAATGCCCAGAGGAAAATAAAGATTCTTCATGAAACCATCCAATTAAAAACCTTTATTTTAATGAGTGTATATAAAACATCTAACCTGAACTCGGTGGTTGGCAACTGCTTCTGTTTCTCTGCGAGAAGATGACACAGATAGTAGAGTGGAAAAAAGAGAATGTTCCAGATGCTACAAAACCAAATAATGAAGAACGGTGCGGGATGTCTTATCAGAGTCTCTTTAGCACTATTAGTACCCCAGGCCCAGGAAACAGCCACACAAGCCCCTAAAATGAGCCCACATGTCACCCTCCGTACGGCTCGGAATGCACATCGTGCACGACAGCGTTTAGATGGTCTTTCTGCATCAGATTCATCAAGAACTAAAGTCTGCTCCTGAGGATCCTTCTCACTTGCTAAAGAGAACAAAGAACATTTAAAGAATTACAAACGGCTTTCTGTCCTTCTTCTACGTTAACAGATTTCCACACCAAAAAGAAAACACACATACTGTATGAAAAAGCTGGAAAACGTTACCTGGTGTGAGGTGAAGCGTGACAGGTTGGGGTCCGGAGGAAGGGGATATCTTGGCTGAGAATTTGTTCATTGCTCGTTGTGCTCTCCCTGTAATTAAAAACCCACCTAACCCTTGTTTTGTGTCTCCCTATGAGCTCGGACTCTAATACCAGTAATATGCTTTAAGTAAACACACATGTTAAGTGCAGATTACTACAGGTCCACCTGTGATTAAAAATCTCAGGTTTAACAGCTTACAGTCTCACTTGCTAAATGATGTTAAATCGCAGTTAGTGCTGATGTTAGTGGTTTTTATGTTGAGAGAACAAAATGCATAGAAAACAGTCAATAAAAGCTAAATCTAAGCAAGTAAAGTGTGGTTTTGCGTTGATAGTTTAGCACTGTAATATTACTTTTACTGATATTGATTAAATTAATGTTTTTTCCATTCATAATAATATTTAGAGTTAAAACGACTAGTAGCTAATAGAGCTTTAAGGTAACATTTGCACTTTTTTATAAATATGATATGAATATCTCCACCCATACATAACTTTACATTGACATCTAACCCAGATATTCTATCACTGCTTAAAATGACTATTATTGCCCAGAAAATATACAGCTGATTTGTAATGACCCTTTGTGACAACATGCCCCTAGTAGCTTGGTTCTGACCGATAAATATAGTGTTTAAAAATCATTGAATTTGTTAAAATTGTTTTAGTCAGCTGTTATTTAATCAATTTCCTATCATTCAAACTATATTCATGTTTTATAATTTATAGGACTCCATAAACACAAATGTCAAGGAAGGTTTTATAGGTGTTTTATTCGGTTTAATGACTCAAGAGTCAAACATTCCACACATGACAAAACAAACAAGACACAAAATCGCACAAGCTGCTGTGATTTAAACGTTTTTGCTTTAAACGGCTCTAGACTCTACGAAAGACAAGTTAACACAAGCATACACAATGAGGTGATCAAACTCCATACATTGAAATGACACACTTGACATGACATCACTCAGACACACTTTGTATCCTCTGGGATCATTTATAGGTAAGATGACGACCTTTAGGGAGCACTTTCACAAAGAAGAGGTAAGTTATTCCTGGACTGAAAACCTCAAGCCAACCATTCACCCCACGCTTACAACTTCAAGTTGGATTTATTCTTTTAACTTTCATTTTATCACCATCAGTATGACCTAGCGACCTTGCTAGGTGATACTAAAGTGTTTTCGAGCCGAGCCGGTTTTCTGAGGTGTGATGTACTCTCTGAAATGCCTTCTTTGTTTAAAGATCTTCTGTCTTGCTGTGAAAGTGCTGAGGGAATGTACTCGAGGATAACATCTGTCCTGAGGAATCGGATACGGGCATTCAATCTGTCATAATTAAGGAAAGGGAAACAAAAAGAAAGGCAGTGAGGTTATTTATTGGGATAAACACAGGTGAAAAATGTATAGGCATTGTTTAAAACTTGCAATGGCAATGGTTATAAATGATGAAAAATTTGGTATACCTCGGGGTTTAGGATGCATCAGGGTCAGAGGCAGCTCTACTGTCACATCACTGTATCGAGAAAAAAAAAAACCGTTAGATAAAGGCATTTCTGATTTTTTATATTGCATTTCAGTTGCATTTTATTTTTTTATTTACCTTGCTGTCAAGCCTCCCAGCAGACTGAAAAATAGAGAAAAAATATATCAATCCAAACAGTAATAATGCATAATCCTTTATTTAAAAACATTACGTTTAGCATAAATTCCTTACCCTCCTCCTGATACCATGAGGTTAACCTTGATCTTGTAGGACACCAGGATACCCAGCATCTCTTTATCCATACCTCCCCTTATTCTGAAAGAACAAATAGAAAAAACAACTAAGTGAATATATTATAAAAACAAGATCATGAGCACGATTGCTTTTATGAAACAAACACTCACATAGTGGTTGAGGCCAAGTTGGTGTCTTCATCTTTAAGCCTGCCGTCCAGCGCCAGCCCACGTTTCTCCTTGTTGCTTGCCAGCAGAGGAGTGATTGAGAGGGTTTTATCGAAACTTGCATTTGCTTCTACAGTTTCCCTGCATTTGAATCATACAGATGATTTAGAGACTGATCACAGTAAAGAGATCTTCACTACAACAAACAAGAAAAATGCAGAAGAAAATAAGACTCACCCAAACTCTTCACACAGCACGCTCTTGGTGTATTTGTCGGCCGAATAGAGAACAACATCTGTGGTTTGGTCAACTATGAGAATAATGGATGCAAAATCAGTTATATTTATTACCTACACAGATCTAGTAATTTTATTTTTCTTGTACCACTCCATGGTCTCTTCTAACTCAACATTTTATATCAATTTATTGACTTATTTGGAAGTAGTCATGTTGATAGCTGGATAACGGTCACTTAGATACTATAATCTACTTTATTTGTTATATATATATATATTAGGGCTGGGACTCGATTAAAAAAATAATCAAATTAATTAGAGTAATGAATTTTGTAATGAATTAATCGAAATTAATCTCATTTTAATCGCATATAAATATATTACCTGAGAACAGTGAGAAGTAAGCCTTTTTCATATGGATTTTTAGTATACCACTGAATAATGACTGAATACATAAGCTTAAGCAACAAAATATTGTTTATTTTTGTTCAATCAAGTCCAACATACCAATATTGTGCCGTGCGTGATTTCACATTGAGCCGTATATACTACACACAGTTGCTGTTCACTGGCGAGCTGCGCAAAAACATGTTCATTATCAGCGGGGATTTGCGCAGCTTGTCAGTGAATAACGGCTGTGTGTAGTATATATACCACTGATTACAGGACTGGCTTTACTGACAACATATCAGTCGATCTGGATCGGTGTATCCCTACTTTCAAGTACATTCAGAACATTAGAAACGCTAGTTGGTGCTTTAGTACAATCGGTCCGCCAAAACTCGTCCAGTGAGAAACGTTCCGCGGGGAATAAATAAGTGAGATTAAAATGCGTTAAAAAATTTAACATGTTATTTTTGTGTAATTAATTAATCTAAATTAACGCGTAAAGTCCCGGCCCTAGTTTTAACAAACGTAAATGACAACCAAAAAAATCAATGACTAAAAGTAAACATAAAACTGACTTGTGATTTGGTAGTCTTCATTTTGTCCCACTAAATTCACATTTTAGCTAACTTATTCGATAGTTAGCATCGCGGCTATTGAATTCGCAGTTATGGTAGCATTAATGATGTAAAACATCAAAACGCTCACCCACACGACGCCACACACGCTGTCTGCCATCTGCCCTGAACAATGTAAACCGA
>JAUCMT010000002.1:9294241-9305127 GCA_032357475.1 Enteromius thamalakanensis | reverse complement strand
ATATATACAGTATATATATATACAGACACACTTGTGCATCTGTGTTTTATTGCTAGTCATTACACATAAGCACAGTGATGATTAATTAAACTGCAGGAATACCGATTATGGCAGTAAAAGTACATGTGAGTGTCTCTGATTCTCAGGTTTGCTGATCATGAGTCAATCAAAAAGGGAGAAGACAGACAGCTTACACTGACTTCTCAGCATTAGCAGTTAAACAGAGTCAGCCTTGGGTTTCTATGGATATTGATTGTCTTTAAGAGTCTGGAAAAGTGCATAGTAGTTGCAAGTTAGATTGAATTTCATGCTTGAATCAGCAAGAAACGTGTTACAAGAGGTGTTAGCTATTTCAAAGGCTAAAAAACACATTATTATTGTACTTGGGGTTCTGTCTTTGATGTTTCATCTGTTTACTTAACCACAGTTTAAATATGTGCATTTATGGAAATAGGTGGGTGTCTGACCTAGATTTCTACATCTGTGAACACATTAGAAGTAGGAGGATGATATACAAGAAGCCACCCTGCTGTTTATGATTAAATTGTTATAATATCATTAATCATTCTATTTATGTGACTGGATGTGAGTTGAATGTGTTCATATGAAATGTCATATATCATCTACAGATGTCATTCCCTGGACATCTGCACTTAGTTCTAGTGCTGAGACCCAAAACCCACCTGCAGACCACTGGAACAGACCTCGGTTTCCGCTTCAGTCAGGACGACTTTGCTCTCAAGATGCCGGTAAGAGATGTGGTGCAAAAACAATAGCTTCTATAGTCACTATATGCATACTAGAAGTCCAGAGAAGCAAAACAAATATGTCTTTCATTTTAATACCAACTAATTATGTAGGCGAACATTTTATAAAATCTATTTCTTTCAGTCTTTATTTATCCTCAATAAGGCCAATAAATGAATAATTCAAACAAACTAATGTATATCATGGATGATCTGAGTGCAAATACATTTTCAGTGATTTTAAATTATTGGTGCACTATTCCTTTAAAAGGCCATTTCACCTTTAAAATTTCAACCTGCTTAACCAACAGACTCTTAATCTTATTTAACACAATTTTCATTAAATATACCATGCTTAATTAATTCCCTGCTTCTTTTCCTCCTTTACTAAGATGGTAATGCTGAGCTCCCTGACAGACCTGCTTCGCTTCATTGATGAAAATCAACTGAGCACTGAGTTTGGCGGCACGCTGGAGGAGTGCCATAGTGACTGGATAGTTCTGCAAACGGTAAGCATTCTGTTGTGTACTGTAGCGGCACACTGATTTCATGCCGGAAACAAGAAGACATGTACACTGTAACAAAAAGTGGCATAATACACAAGAAACAAATCACTTAGTAAATTATATCTGTTTACTTCCAATTCATTATTTGTGATTCGTAAATCTAAATTCTTGCAAATCTGATTTTAGATAAGGATGCTTTGACCTACAATTGCAGTAAATGCTGAGTAATACATATTTTTGTCTGTGCTGCCCCCTCCAGGCCATAGAGAGTTTTGCAGTGACAGTGAAGGAGATTGCTCAATTACTGCAGACATTCGGCACAGAGCTGTCTGAGATCGAGCTGCCTGATGAAGCCAGTGGCATTGAGTACTTACTCAGATCACACACTGAGAAATACAGGCAGATGAAGGTATGGGGTTATTATTAACAATGGGGCCTGACATGTTACAGGATAAAAATCTAATGCATGTAAGTATCAGCATAGTTGTTTTTAAATAGAAAATTTATTTTATGCCATATTATTGTTATATATACATATATTTTTTAAATACATTGTGCGTTTTTTTAAACCCCAAATTTAAAATAATATAACAGCATCCCATGTTTTTCGCTATAATATAGTAAAATTGTATAAATAGTTCTATATAAAAAATACGTCAATTGCACATGGTTTGAAAACTATTACAGGATGACATTCGGACAGTTATGAGGGAAGGACGTCAGCTTCTATCAAACCTTGAGGCCTCAAAAGCTGTGGAAGGTGCTGCAGCAGAAGATAGGGACATCAGCCAAGACAAAGAAAGAGTGCAGAGGTACTTACGATATTAATTCACCAGCAGAGTAAATAAATCATTAAACTCTTTTGGCTAGATGAGTAACTGTCATTAGTATTTATGTGATTCAAATATTTAAAATCATGCTTGTATTTATAACCTCTTTTATATTTTAGCTCAGTTATTGCATCAAAATGTTCAAGATAGGCTCTGTGTGTGAAAAAGGTCCCATCATGTTCCATTTGTACTTTGCAGGCTGGTGGCACAGTTGCGGGACATGGAAACGGCTTTTGATGGCTTTTTTGAGAAGCACCACCTCAAGCTCCAACAATACCTTCAGCTACTCCAGTACGAGATGAGCTTCCATGAGGTACAAACCAGTGTAGGAGTAACAAACAAAAATGAGTGATTGTCCTTTTCTAGTAACAGTTTCCCCACAGATTAGTGATATAGTGCAACATTGCTGTTTTCTTCTGCTGTTCTATGCTACTTCTCACAAGCTAGATACAGCAAAAGCAAAAACGCACACCCTCTTGCTCTTATTTAGGGTATCGCTTGGATATACAGTATGATATCTTAATGATGATGGTTTGTCATCTGTATATATGAAGTATTGGAAAGCCTGAGTCAGACTGAATCGTTTCAAGTGGTCCATATTTTCTTTCACAGCACTGAAATTGATTCGAGTACATTAGTTCATTCTAAACAGTTCATATTCTCTTGTGTAACCATCCAAGAGAATCAGCTTGTCTTTTAAGGGGCCTCATCTCTTTCATGTGTAGAATTAAAAAGCATGACTCATTTTACTGAATCAGTTTGACCCTACATCCCATATGCAGCACTTTGATTAATTTGAGCAAATTGGTTGCTCATACAGTATATAGTTCATCTATATGCACCACTGGAAGGTTAATTTGAAAGATTCTTGTTAATGAACAGAATAAAAAACAAATCACAGATTCGAGTTGCTGTGGTGTTTAAAGTGTTATGTTGATTACTACCTACACCTCACTTGATATTAAGCATTTAATATAAACAATCGAAGGAAAAAAAATTACTTACCAAGTCTATACCAAAGTCACATCACTTTAAATTATTTCTTTTAAATGCATTAATGAACATAATTATTTGTGCACAGATGGAAGCCATTCTGGAGAAACTCAGTGCACAAGAAAAAGCTATTGCATCTGTGGGGACAACAGTGGCCCAGACGGAGCAGCTGCTCAAAGACCTTGAGATGCTGGAAACCACAGCAGAGGTTCAATATGTTTAAGAATATATCTAATAACTAACCTTAAACAAGTCTTTTTGATCTCAGTACAAATATTGGTGCTAAGATCTGTTTGGCCAGTCTTTTAACTTATAATAGCCAGAAGTGCTCTGTTGTTCTTGCAGGAAGAAATGGGCCGTGCTCAGATTATTATTCTGCATGGGCACCAGCTGGCAGCGAGTCATCACTACGCTCTTGCCCTAATAGTTCAGCGCTGCAATGAACTGAGGCATCACTCTGATACTCTCACTACAGCTCTACGTGCCAAACGGGCATCTCTAACACGCATACGAGACCTGCTGTTGCGCTTGGAGGAGGTAATAACTATGCAAATGCAAGAAATATGTGATATATGCATTTTATGCAAAGCACATACAGACTCTGTATATCTGTGTATGGGCAGACTGTGCGTTGGTGTGATGAGGGGGCATATCTGCTGGCTAACCAGCTGCTGGATAAGTTTCAGTCAAAAGAGGGGGCGCAGGCAGCCCTGCAGGACATTGAGAGACTGATGGAGACGGCATCCTTAGTGGTGCGTTCCAACCCAGACGTTCTCAGTCTGGAGTTTGAGGCAATACTCACACCACAGCTGCAGGTACGGTTATGAAATCAAGCAGATATACCATTTTAGATATTATTAGAATACAAAATGTAATTAGTCATTAAAATGCATTTAAGAAATTCTTCCAAACAATTACTAATAATAACATGCATAGGAAATGTATGCATTTATATTTTGTGATTACTGTAATGATACCAAGCTAATTTTTTTTTAAGTGGACTCATACTTTTGTACCCCATTATACAGGTTTTAAGGATGTCTTCATTTAGATTCGTTTGTTTAAACAGTTTATATAATTTAACACGATTTCACAGGTATATCACAAAAGAGATGAAATGTGTTGCCAACACAAAAATAGTTCACCCTCATGGTGTTCCAAAACTGTATTTTATCTTTCATACAATAATGAAAATAATTTGGAACATCATAAAGGGGAGAGAAAAGATGACAGAAATTTCAGTTTTGGACAAACTGTCCCTTTTATAATTTAATTTTTTTCTCCCTTAGACAGCAAGAAAATTATAGAAAATATTTAACGTTAAATTTAATATCTAAATTCGTCAATGACTATTTGCTTCTATTTTTATTTCTTCTAACAGACATGGCATTGGACGAAGTTTATACTAAAATCTGATTAATGATTTTAATGTTAACCTATTTCTGCCACGGAATTAAAAAAATATATAAAAAGGTAATTATGCCTTTTTTATATCTCACAATTAAAAAATTTTTTCTTCTGATTCTGAGTTTGCATCTCTAAATTCGGACTTTTTTCATTTACAGTTCTTGCAATTCTGTTTTTAACAAAATTAGGAGCTATTTTTTTTTCTTGCAGTTTCATGTTTATATCTGACAGTTCTGCATTTTCTTCCTGAAATGAAAAAAAAAAAACAAAGAATTGTGTGAGATATGAACTCATCATTGTGAGAACATTTTAGAACTGTGAGTTTGTTGCAGAAACTAGCTCCCATAGAGCCGAGCTCTAAAGCAGTGTTATATTTTTTCACCGAGTACAGACTCTTGAATGCATCAATGCCATCTTCCTATTTTTCTACAGTATGTCCTTACTCATTCGCTTTCGAACAAACGCCTATTTTAAGCTCTCTTGTTAGTCTCAGATAGAGGCTGTCACAGAGAAGCTATCAACAGTGCAGGGAATGATCCAGAGCAGACAGGCCTGTCTGAGGAAACTGGCTGATATTCAGGTCAGACCTATCCAGCTAGTCGCTCCAAGGCCTGAGAACTCACCACGCTGCAAATCCCCTTTATTCTCTCCTAAACACAGTATGTGGGTCTATTTCAACCGCATTTGCACACGACTTACTGTTTCCACGTCTGAATGTTTCTCATCTTTTCCAAAGGTTTTGATGTGAACTCCAGTTTAAGGTTTTCTTTTGATCTCGCACTTCCTGGTAAAAGGGCCTCACGGAAAGGTCCCAGCACTAAAAAGGTTTGCCTGACCGTCCTTGTTCATCTCAAAATCATACAAAGCGCACTTTGTGTACTCGTTTTTGACAGCTTTAGGAAATGTGTTCTTCCAGATAGAAGTCATGCATGATTACGAGGAGAACCGCAGCTGTCTGTCTTACAGCCCAGAGGGAGTTGAGAACCCCGACCAGCACAAACGGTAAGCCTCTATGCAGTCTCTTGACCAAAAAAAATGTATGTTCATGAATCATGAATTTCTTCTCAACCTCCTCTCTTTGTCTGTCTCTCACCAGTCTCTTTCCCGTTCTGTCCTCATATCTTTCTCCCCCTCTCTCCTCTGTTATTTCCCATGCATCCCTCGCTTCTGCAGCCACGTTATGAAGGAGCTGATTGAGACGGAGAGAATCTATGTGGACGAGCTGCTGTCTGTTTTGCTGGTAATGTCTTGACCCAATGACCTTGAAATAATTGGTGTGTGTTTTGTTTTCCCTCATCCCATTTGCCTCACAGTGGTAATATTGTAGATGACCTTTAAATGCATCAATTATGAAATCACATCTTTGCTTTCACTGTAGTTTATAGTGTCACAGTGAGTCAGAGCTGTTAATGCAATTCGTTTTTTGTACAACTATTGGTGGAGACTGCCAAATTACAACCTAAATAAACTGTGGTAGGTCTGATTTGACACAGTGATTAGAGACACAACGTGAAAAGTGTATAATTAGACCTATAATATTTATAAAAAATTACTGATCTGTGATATATCTGTGACAGGGTTACAGGGCAGAGATGGATAACCCATCTCTTTCTAATGTACTGCCATCTGTACTGCGAAACAAGAAAGAAGAGCTGTTCGGAAATCTGCCGGAGATCTATAAATTCCACAGCAGGTGAGAAATATGCCCACACACATGGACATATAAACACACATTCCTGCTGATCCTGTCTTTGTTGTGCAGCATATTCTTTCAGGACCTTGAGAGATGTTTAGAGACCCCGGAAAGAGTGGGAGCACGCTTTCTGGAACGGGTGAGCCATTCTGTGTCATATGTACACTGTAAATGCAAAATGCTAAGGTTTTTCAATTACAAACAATGTTTGGTTAAGAATCCTGAAAAAAAATGTATCAAGGTTTCCACAAAAATATTGCAGGGTTAGTTAACTCTAAAATTAAAAAGATCTGTTTTTTTACTTGCCTTCGAAGCATTCTAGGTGTATGTGACTTTCTTATTTCAGATGAATCCAGTCTGAGTTATATTTAAAATTGTCCTGACACTTCTAAGCTCTATCATTGCAGTCTACAACCTGTAAAATAAAGTGTGTGCAAACCTCCACTGCTTCCAGTGACTTCAGTCAGCAGAAGTGAGAGAAAAGTGTTTATTACTGTACATTTAAAATATAGATATTTATTTTACAAAAATGTAAAATAATTCATCCCCGGAGCAGTGTGATGGACGTTTGTGCACACTTTATTTAACATATTTTAGACTGCACCACCTGCCAGGCCTGAACTGACCATAGGGCATACCGGGCAATGCCCCCCGGGCCGACGCACATTTTTGTGCTGGGGCTCTCAGTTATAATTTAATATTTTTTAAAAAGTTTATTAGGCCAATTTATTTATTACCGCAACGGTAGAGTATCTGAGACACAAATCGCGGCCCATTGGTTGACTGTCTTAAAGGACATTGAGCTAGTCCAATGAAATCTCAGGCCACTCCCTGCCATGTGAAGATTACTGGCAGAATTTAGAAATTACAGTAGTCTACGTGTACACAGTTGCCTGCTTATTTTTATTAATTGAAAATTATTTTATTTGGGGTATATATATATATATATATGGTAGGCCTATATGTGGTGGTAGGCCGGCTGGACCATAAAATGCCAGGGCTGATTTTTCCTCCCACCCTGCCACCTGCCCACTGCAGTGATAGAGCTTATGGTGCCAGGTCAGTTTTTAATATAATTCCAATTGGATTCATCTGAAAAAAGGAAGTTATATACACCTACTGTAGGATGCTTTGAAATTAAGTAAAAGCGTTAGAGTGAATGAACTCTTCAAGCAGCACAACTTGTTACTGTTATAGTAAACAATGAGAAATGTTTGAGAAAAATAATAAATGTTTTAGACTGCAAACTCACATTCATAACATTCAACATATTATGCTGTCATTGGCAAAGAAAAGTAATACATAGATAGTAATGAATGTTGTAATGAATGTTTTTGCAGAAAGAAAATTTTCAGGTCTACGAGCGCTACTGCCAGAACAAACCTCGCTCGGATGCCCTCTGGAGGCAGTGCTCAGATTCATTCTTTATTCAGGTATCATTGTGGATATTTTTTTGATACCACACAACCATATTTTAACAACTGATAAACTGATAGTTTTTGGTGTAATATATTATGTTCATTAAATATAGCTTAATATAGAATTTTTGCTTGTTTATTTCGCTAATGTTATCTTCTTTCTTATGTAGGAGTGCAAAAAGAAGCTGGATCATAAACTAGGTCTGGACTCATATTTGCTGAAACCAGTTCAGCGTTTAACCAAGTACCAGCTTCTTCTGAAGGTGCTTAAATTATAACAAAACCAATCCATACTTGCTATAGAATTGTTTTCCTAAAAGGATGACTTTTACACTGAATGCTTTGCATCTGTTTGATTAGGAACTACTAAAACACAGCTCAAACTCACAGTATGCATCTGAGCTGCAGGGGGCGCTAAATGCCATGCTGGACCTCCTCAAGTCTGTCAATGACTCCATGCATCAGATTGCCATCACTGGTTATGAGGTGCGGCCAAGAAATAAGGATAGAGGAGGAATATTAAAGAAATAGCTGACCAAAAAAAATTTCTCACCCTCAGGCCATCCAAGATGCAGTTTGTTTCTTTTTGGAGACATTTAGCACTACATCACTTGCTGACCAATGGGTCCTCTGCAGTACAGTAATCCACATTTCTGGTGAATAAACAAACTCATCTATATCTTGGATGGTCTGACATTTTCAGCCCATTCATTTTGGGTGAACTGTTCTTTTAATGGTTTTATGATTATTATGGCTGACAGTTGACTGACAAGTTTCGCTTTTCTACATGTCTTCTGTATCTAGGGCGAACTGAGTGATCTGGGCCGTGTCCTCATGCAGGGGTCTTTCAACGTCTGGATTAACCATAGGAAAGGGCCAACACGCATGAAAGACATGGCACGCTTTAAACCAATGCAAAGGCATCTGTTCCTTCACGAAAGAGCCCTGCTTTTCTGCAAGAAAAGAGAGGAGAGCGGAGAGGCACATGATCGGACAGCCTCTTACAGCTTCAAACACTGCCTGATGGTGAGAGAGAGTGAGAGATCAACGTATTATACGTTTAAAGTAGAAAGATGCTTTATGCAGGCAGATTTTACAATTACCACCATGCCAACTTTGACCTGTTTTATATACTTTTTGTTGCACAGATGCTAAAGTTAAGCACCTTTTTGTTTATTGCAGCTCTATTTTAAGTGTGCTCAAAGAGATGGAGGTTTTTATGAAAGGGGTTTTAGGATTAACTTAGATTCCATTGGCCGTTAAAAACCCCACAAGGTTATTAAAATATTCCATTACTGAATTTCCAAAGGAGATCTTTGACCCCTCTGTTTCATTTGCAGATGAGTGCTGTTGGTATCACAGAAAACGTCAAAGGGGATGTAAAGAAGTTCGAAATTTGGTATAACGGAAAAGAGGAGGTGTATGTTGTTCAGGTGAGTCATTTTATCAAGGTTAAAACTTCACAGTATGCAGTAGATAAAAAGTTACAAGTGCCTCTGTCATCACTTAATAACGCCTCCTCGATACCTCCTCGTTGATGGAGATATATCAAAAAATGCTTGTTCACAGTGAATGTTGAATGTCAAGTCCCAAACATAAAATGTCAGTTTGTTTGCACAACTAAAAATGAGTGTTTAAAAAAAACACTTCAGAGGAACCGATTAACCATTTTTTATATATTATATATATATTATATTATAAAAATGCGTTTGTACAATGTTTTACAATTTACAGATTTTACAGTTATGACATATATATATTACAAATTAGATATATAAATATACTGTAAATACCGTATAAAAGTTACAATGTAAAAATTTTTTTTTGTATTTTTATTTTTATTTTGCAGGCTTCAACTGCAGATGTGAAGATTGCATGGCTCACTGAGATTAGAAAAATCCTCAATCAGCAAAAGACTGGCAAAGGTTCCCACACTGCATTTCTGTTAACATCAGTGTTGAATGTTTTAAATTAGGAATTGGTATGTCTTAATTAAACCTGTCATTTTTAGTGGGTCAAACTGTGTTTCATTTTCTCAGGTGATGCTCACCCGGACAGTGAGCAACCATTATCTCCGCCCTTGGCCGACAGGTGATCTTTACTTTTATGGATGTAAAATGTTCACATCAATATTCATATTTCCTTATGGAATGATCTAAACAAAAAGTAACAAAATTTGTCGAACAGTGTTGCCTTAAGTAAATCACATTCATAAAGCCTGTATGCTTTGAGCCCATATGCATGATGGATATAGTACTAAACAGTACCATTATGGCATGAAAACCTCTGATTTCTGAAACCTCTTTAACAGAAACATTTGATCTTTGGAGAATCAAACATAAAATGCTATATGTAGTAAATTATTTTTTTTAAACATTTAGTAAAGCATTTTATCCCAATTAAACCTTTAAAACTGTTTATAATCTAATTTAGTCTAATATGAAAATCTGTGATTATTTTGATGGGATTTTTTGGCTGATTTATGATTTGACAGATCAGACAGGTCAGATGATTTGACAGGTTCTCACTCGCTTCCCATCTGGCTTATGTAGCCAGGGCTTGATGAATTTCAGGTGTGACCGATCAGCCGGTCATGAGGCAGGGAAGGTGTTCCTTGTCTGTTTCCAGGGCGATGCTGATGACTCCTCGGATGCGCGTATGTGTCGTCCTGGTCCTGTGGATGATATGAGAGAGTAGGGGAGAAATAGGGGGTGGGTGGGGAGTGACCTCAGTAGTTCGGCAGCCTGGGTACAGGCTGGCGACCAGACTTTAAACTCCCAGTTGAAAAAATATTGAGCAGCATAAATAGTAGACAGCCCCAGGCAGGCTAAAATTTCCCTTTTCACTTTGTTATAATTATCCACAGCGAGAAGTAAGCACGTTGAACTTCACGGGTTAATAGTGGTGCCAGCACACGTGCCCAATCATCTCTACGCCAGACTTTCACGATGGTGATCGTCTCAAACATTTTTAGGAAAGCCTCCACATCATCATGGGCTGTCAGCTTAGGCAGGAGTTTGGTTGCCTGGCCTCGGGGACCTTTTAGTGGAGTATGTTGGGCGGCCACGAGAGCAGCCCGGAGTGCTGCCACCTCCTGCTGTTTTGGCTTGAGGGGTGGCGATTTGTTCAGCGATTTGTTGTATAACTCCTCGGTACGCTAGTCACAATCAGTGTTGGGTAAGTTACTTAAAAAAAGTAATTAATTACTAATTACTAATTACTTCATCAATATTGTATTTAAAATACTTATCTAATTACTGTGTCTGAAAAGTAACTTAATTACTCAATAAGTA
>JAUCMT010000002.1:9248923-9289650 GCA_032357475.1 Enteromius thamalakanensis | reverse complement strand
GGCATATCTCAGACCCTAGGCTGACCATAGATATGCGTTTTTTTTCACAGCCGATTTATGGGGCAGGCAGCGAGTGGATCGTAAAGAAAGGTCAGCTGAATCTGACACTTTATGTTTCAGGCTTGAAATCGCTGATACAACTTTTAAGAATCACTTTTTTCCTCGTCGAACAGCTGGTCCGGTCCAACCTTTGATTTTTTTAGTCGCACCATTGAGAAATTAAGTAGCACTCTAGAGCCCTGTTCTTAGGATTGAAAGATTTATGTAGCATGATTTGAAATATACTATAGAGCTGGTTCTCTTTTTCCTGGGCTCTGCTTGGCTGCCCAAATAGCTGCTTTTTGAATGATAAGGTGATAATGTTCTGGTAGGTGGGTATAAGTGCTCATGTCATGACAAAGGGAGCAATAGGTATACCTGATACAATTGCTGATCTCTGGAATGTGTGAATCTTTTGTGTTGGCATTCATTTGCATTGCAATTACCTGGCCTGGAAACTAAACAGATGTTATTATTTATTATTATATTATTTATTTATTTTTATGCTGATGTAGATATATGGTTCAGATATATACACACACACAATCATCATATTAGTAAATAAATACACGGAAACACGGAAATGTCATAGTAACTTTCCGTTATTCAACATTTGTGACTCTTCTTGACTTCCCCCGCGTCTGTGTCTTGCGACAGTCCCCCCGGTTCCAGTAAACGACCTTCACCGCAAAAGGATAGTCTGCAGCGTCCGCGCCGCGCCGCGTCAGTCCCGCCCGCTCGTGCTGTATCAGCGCAGCTCTTCTCGACGCGCCGCAGTACAAATCCTACTACGGCGAAGATCCGGCTCATGAATATTAAGTGCCTCACGCTGACGTTGCTTAGTAACGGTGCCGCAGCGTCCGTCACGTAAACCTAATGAAGTCTTCACGATCATAGCCTTCAAAAAGGAATTATATATGAATTATAAAAACATGAATGATTCTTTGTTGCCACAGTTTTGTAAGTGCTTTTTTTCTATTCTAAAGAAGGTTTAGGTTTAATCTACAGAAGGCGAAAGATTTTAAAAAGAGAGATGAATAACATTTTAAACATATTATTAAGGAAGAAAACCACATAATAAAATAATATAAAAAATATATATTTTTTTCTTTTCAAAAATGGATTATAGAAACAGATCATGGATTACAAAATCAAATAAAATTTTTGAAAAAAATAAAATTGTTTTATCAAAAAAATATTCTAATAATAATAATTTAAATTAATAAATTTTGGCAGATGCTTTTTTCTTCTTTTTTAACTTCAACAACAACCTTAAAATGTATGCTTTTATGCATTTGCAATTAAAAAAATACAAAATATCTGTCTAATTACTATAATATTTCTTTATTTTATTTTATTATTTTTATTCTCTTTTTTTCGACACTCTATTCTATTGCTCTATTCTAAAACATTCGCTAAACATTCAGATTCGGGCCCATACTGTCTCTATCAGCCAATCAGGTGCTTTTACCGCTCCCAACGTAAAGTTACGTCATTAATGTTAATGAGCTGAGCCTTCGCCGTAGTAGAATTTGAAGCACACGCGTCCCGGGCAGTTCGGCTGACGTCAGATCCTGGGCGTGGTTTATCCGCGTTCCTCAACTCTTTCCTCGGGCTGCGGAGTGCGCGGCTGCCGATGTGGATCGTGGACCGGAGGAAAGACATGTATCAGTTATGCGCCACAGGACCCAGAGATCCACTCAGTAACGAGGCCGGTGAGTTGAGCCGGATGTGTGTGAGTTTCTCTGGGCTTTGAGTGTGTTTAGTGTGTGTTCGACAACACAAGAAGCTTTTAAGAGACCAAAGAGACAAGCTTTAATTTTCCACCCACGGAAACCCATTAGACTGCAGGCCTAGCACTGAGTGTGTGTGTGTCGCTAAACTTTGTGTCTTATATTAGTCTATGAATTAATGAATTGTGATGTTATATAGTCTCTATTTTGTTTTTCCTATGGTATATGTATGTGTTGTAAAGTTAGTCCTAAATCTGATTAATGTAACATCTCATGTATTTTTATTATAGGGCCACTTAGACAGAGACCCACAAGGGATCACAATATAGGCTCAGATAAAACAAGTGTAAAAAAAAAAAGTTTAAGTCAACAATAAATGCACTAAATAAATCTAATTAAAACTAATTTAAAATGACTAAAACAAAATACATAATTAAAATTAATTAATAATACATCTAACAGAACAGTAAGAGTGTAGAAAATGCAATAAAGTAAGGTAAAGGAAACAAAGCAAACAAATATCGTACACATTTCTAATAGTTTAAATTGGTTGTTTATACAAGTATAGCTGCGTTTTAAATTTTATGATGCATGAGTATAATATTTGAGGGTTCGGGTCATCTAAAATATTCAAAACCCCCTGCTTTAGCCTGTTAGATTACAGCCTGACACCGATATAAAGCCAGTATAGAAATAAAAATACAAGTTTTTCCCTACTTGATGTAGAAATAAAGTGATTTTTAGACACTCCCTCCTGGGTGTGTTGTTAAAAAATAAGACAGATTCCTTTACAGTACCTTTTCCTTCAATTGCTTTCATTGTAATTTAGTCTGTTTTGTCCTAAAACAAGATATTTGCTTTGGATGAGGGTTAAAGTTTGACCCTGAGGCGAGAGATATGAGTGTTATGAACAAGTGCGGGCCCGGTGTTTTTCACCACGCTTGTGAAGTTGTCTTTGTTTAGCTGGAGCAGCAGCATGTGTTCCTGGAAACATGCTTGATCTGAGCAGGACACACCCGTAATTGACTGGCTGCAATGTGGTGTGTATCTGTGGGACGCCACACACTACACCGCTAACCCCATTAACTCACTAAATGCATCAGAACTACAGAACAAATGCACAAACTGTACACGGTCATGTCTATTTTGCATGGAAGAAATCAATAAGTAGTTCCTGTGCACTGTATTCCAAGTGTTCTGAGGTCATATAATAGCTTTTTGTGAGAAACAGGCTATAGTTTAAGCTGGAGATGTCTGATTTGTAAATGAATCATGCTTTTGAGTTAGATCTTTTCAGTGAATTGGTTTATACTGGTTCTCAGAATGATTCATTCACAAATTGGATTGTTTCAGTTTTTGGGTTCTCAGTGGCTCTCCCTGCAGATTTTATATCAAATATGTGTGTAAAACAAATTATAATAAATAAAAAAAATAGAAATAGAAATTGTATTAAATATAAATATATATTTATGTAGTTTATATATGATGTTGAGTAAGTTATATATTATTTACATTTATATTATATTTATGTTAAGATATAATTAAAAAAAATATTATATGTAAAATTATATATAGCTTTATGTAATGATATATAAAGTCAGTATCAAAGACTAACAAAGATATTTTTTAAAAATCAGGAAATCTATTATAAATACTAAAAATAAAAAAAATACTATTATATACTATTAATATGAAATAAAAAATGTTTACTATATAACAAAATAAAATGTTTACAACTTATATTATATGTATAAATTTATTACTAAAATAAGTTTTATAGATATTTTAAAATGTGAAAATGTGACATTTGCAGTGGTTTTTGTATAAAGCCGAATAGTTTAAGACTAAAGACATTGTTTACTGAAAATCTTGATATCTGCCCTAGCTGTCCTTGGCACATTCATAGGAAAAGTAGAGATGTCCGATTCGTGAATGGATCATTCTTTCATTCGGATCAGTGAATTGCTTCGTTCCATTTTTTTCAGTGGAAATGTCTCAGTGTAATGTTTTTTCCCATTACTATAAATGTATTTTTGCTTAATGGATACAGTAAGTGCAAATTATTCTCTGTGCTAGTTGGAAACATGTTGCTCTACTGAAAGTGTGTTTAATACTTAAAGCCACATGTTTAATTGCTTGGAGTGGTTTAACGCCATCTGTATACATTGAAGTCAGTCTTGCTGGCATTTAGGATAGTGGCGAAAAGCAGCCAGTGTTTATTTCAGTGTGCGTCATTATAAAAACGTTTCTGTAGAGGAGCCATAGGATTTCAACAGACACACATCATGTTAGATTCTGTAAGTGATCATTTTGTCAGATCTGTTGCTCTCATGGGCCTGCTAAGACAGTTTGACACATTAAGAGCTCATTTCTCTCTCTGTAACTCAGTGTTGTTCAGCTCCTTCAATGACAGGACAGAGTGTGATGGTTCGGAATGATGCAAACAGTGTGTGTTTGGGTTGCATCCATCTTTAATACCAGCCGTTAGCAGCAGATGGGGACAGCATGCCCTTGGGGAAGCTAAACAGAGAGTGAGTTTAACAACAGAGCCTTTGTGTGTTTGTGAGATGCACCTGGAGTTCACGGCACTCGGGACAAAATGTTGTACGGAAGAAGAGTTAATTTAATGTGTGTTCACTCACAGGCTTTGAAACCATGCCAGTGAGCTAAAACAGGTCAGATACTACAGTCATGATGAAATGTTGTCAATAATGATGTGTTTTTTCAGAATGGCATGAGAAGAGCTCTAAATATTGATGAACTAATATGCAATATACAGTTTTGCCAGCAATCTAACATATATGTGAGGATATTTTACCATTTATTTTCTATTTTAGATACAGCAAACCAAGAATTTTTTTTTATTGTACCTCTCTAGTGCTGTAAAATCACCATAAAATCTTTCCATCAGCTTTCAGTTCTTTGCTGTATTGATCATGATGTTCTGTCATATTTGCTGTAAAGTGATCAAGATGTTCCACAATAGAAGGTTCTTTGCTATAAAGTTTTCAAGATGTTCCGTTATAGAAGGTTCTTTGCTATAAAGTTTTCAAGATGTTCCGTTATAGAAGGTTCTTTGCTATAAAGTGATCAAGATGTTACATAATAGAAGGTTCTTTGCTATAAAGTGATCAAGATGTTCCGTTATAGAAGGTTCTTTTCTGTAAAGTTTTCAAGATGTTCCGTTATAGAAGGTTCTTTGCTATAAAGTGATCAAGATGTTCCGTTATAGAAGGTTCTTTGCTATAAAGTTTTCAAGAGGTTCCGTTATAGAAGGTTCTTTGCTATAAAGTTTTCAAGATGTTACATAATAGAAGGTTCTTTGCTATAAAGTGATCATGTTCAATAAAATACAATAATTTATTAAATGTTTTTTGCCATGTCATGTTCATTATAGAAAGTTCTTTGCCATAAAATAATTTAAGATGTTCTATTATAGAATGTTTTTATTTTCCATGATCCATAAAAGACGGTTCTTTGCAACAGTGATATTAAGATGTTTTAGTATAAAAAAAGTTTTGCCATAAGGTAATCAATGTGTTCCATTTATATAATTTTTTGTTTTGTTTTGGCCATATAGTGATTTGACAGTTCCACTATAGACAATAATCTGCCATGTTCTGATGTCGATGTCTGATATCTCGTCCTGTATTTGTTGGCAACTCAAGGGAGCACAGACTATAGTGCACATTAATCTAACCCTCAGTTATTATGACATAGTTTCAGATTCAGAGAAATAGGAACATACTGCGAGAATACAGCTTCTCTCTCAGCTTGTTCCAGCTTTCCTGCTGATGAGCTTTTTTCTGCATGGTGACGTTGCTTTCTGGAGGTTATGGGAGAAGTAAATACTGCTTATTATTTTATGAAAATATTTATAACTTTAATGTACATTATAAAGGAAACAAATTAGCTATTTTTGCAGTCTGAAGTCTTATCCTCATTACTGTGATGAGGAATGGGTGGTTTAGTGTGGAATCCAGAATGCAGAGGGAAATGTCAAGTGTAATTACATTGAAAGAAAGAGGCTTTTATCTCAAGCAAGCACACAGTAAATGGGGAGAGTGTGTGTGGTGTTGGTAAAGGTTATTGTGATCGAACAGACCGACGGCCAGTGCTGGTCTAGACTGGATCAGCAGACAGCGTGAGGAGCCGGAGACTAACACACTCTCAGTGGGCCTTGTGTTAAAACACCATGTCTCCAAACACATTTCTAAAGGAAAGAAACTGATCGTCAACACACACACACACACAGAGTCTTGTATTTACTTTCTGAAGGATATGATGAGGAAATGGTCTGTTTAGATGATGCTTCTGGAATACTTGAAGTTGATTAAAGTACTTCCAGCTTTGTGAAGAAGGCAGTTTGTGTGTGTATGTGAAGTGTTTGTGTCTCTGTGTGCGAAGGTTGGTGTTTGTTAATTGTTAATAGACTCTCAGCTGAGACTCATGGACTGAGGGGTTACTCAGTCATAAATTAAATTTGGTCGTCATTTACCTACCTATGTTTACTGATCTCATGCTCTTGTGATTTTAAAGTTAACATGGCTTGAGGCACCAAATTAACATGCTCAGTCCTGAATGAAATTTGAGCTACGATGGATAGAAATGGATCTAAAATATTGTGCACCTTAGCATTTACTTGCATACTGACCTGCGCGTGATGCTTCCGTTTCATTTGAGTACATCTATCGTCACATCAAGTACACACAGGACTGTAAAGGTATTCATGGCAAGCATTAAATTAAAAGTTGGGTTTGGACACGGCAACAGAAATATATTTTTGTTTAGTTGAATGTACATAATAGGCTACTACAAACAGTGTTTCTTCAGTGTTTAAGCTGTAATATAAAATCCCCTTTATTTTCCAACAATAAAATGAAATCAAATGTAAAATTTAAATACACAAAATATTCAGAGGGAAAAAAATGATAAGGCTACTGTAAGAATAAATAATAATGCACTAGTGTAAAGGTAGCATAACAGATGTGTAAACTGAAAACTATTTAAACTAATGTGCACTGATTCATTGTGTTGAATGCAGTGGCTCAAGAGATGAGGTTTGGAGTTAGTATAAATGTTAATTTCCAACAAGATGGGAAAAAAAAAAAAGAAAAAATTTTTTGATAATGCCCATTTGTTAATTAATTTTTTTTATTACCACTGATGGTTTTTGATTCATTAGCGTTGAACTATAGGCTGTTCTTTAGTGCACGCTATCATTGCCTTGTCTTTTTCCAAAGAGCTGCAACAGCTGTATGGTGATTGTGCGTTAGTTTTCCATATGAATGGTCAGTTGGGAAGTATGTTTTTTTTATCTTCGTGTAGATGGAGAGTGTGTGTTTGAGAGATAAGGAGGTATTCGTGCAAATAGGGTGTTGGGGATATGTTCTGTAGGGTTTGTGAAGTCTTCTGTGGGTTTTTGGTGTATTGATATTTAGTTGTGTTCTTAGTGTTAATTTCCAATCCTTTTACAATTTGATGAAAAACTTAAAGTAACAAAAACGACAAAAAAGTTTCTTGACCACTGACTAAAGTTTAGGTTGAAAGACTAAAACTAAAAAGCTAAATAAAAATATTTGCATTTTAATGTAAAATTTTAATTTGAAAATTAAAATGCATGCGACAAAATAAATAAACATAAAATGAAATAAGTAAATTATTATTAAAATAAAAACCTAGAGTTTTAACTTGGAAAATAAGGTTTTAATAAACCTTAAATGACAAAATCTTACAAAACTGCTTAATGTGAACTTAAATTGAATTTAAAATGGTTTTAACCTATACGTTTATCCAGCAAAACAGACATATTTAATAAGAATAATATGATAATAATAATGACAAAATTACTACACTTTTAACATGGAAACTTTAAATGAAAATTCAAAATGGAAACTTAAAATATAAAATATAAATACTGTTATATAAATAACACTCCCAAGTCAAAAGCATCTGTGATATACTAATCTCTAGAAATGACTTGAGTTAACGAGAGGCTTTTGCTCTTTTTGTATAATAACAGCACACCTCTAAAAAGATTTTAATTGGCTCATAACTTCTTAAAGGGGCCCCACAGGGGCTTTTTTTTTTTAAATACAGCTTGGCGTGTATATATAGCTGCATTTCAGTTAATACAGCCAGATGGCTTTATCTTAACTAGTTTGCCTATATTAGCAAAGCAGTGCAGTATTTGAAAGCACCTAGTCCTTGACCGTGCCGTATGCTGCAGTTGAGGATGTTTAGAAACTGAGGTGCTCCAACTTGGAGTCATTTCAGCCCAACGTGGAATTTTTACAAGGTCTCTCAATAAACAATTGCAGGGGCCTTTTCTGCGTTTTCACTCCAGCTCCTGAAACGGAAAATTCCCAGCCTTTCCGACTCTAAGTATAGATGTTAGCCGGAGCGCTTCTCGATCTATAGTGAGTCACTGACTCCAGAGTCCTGACTCCACTGGCGTTCGTTTGCTGTCTGTGGTCGTCTAAATGCTGGAATGATTGATTAAGGGTAGGAAATGATGTATTATCTGTCTGGATGCCTTATTTTATCGCTCTTTCTTGAATTCTATTAGCCTTTTCTCGGCTAATAAACTCCTTTCCCGTCCCTCTCCCTTTCACCTCCCCTTTTTATTGGTCTCCTAAATCTTGTGTCTCCTTTTCAAACCCTTTTGTATTGCCACTATTGAAAGGAATATTTACAGTTACAGCTTGCGTGTTGGTCTGTTGCTCACGCAGGGCTTTTTTAGAGGACATCATTTATTTTTTAGCTTTTATTCTGTTAATGCACAATCATCGAGAGAGGTTGAATAGTCATGTTGTCATTGGTTTGTGTCTATTTCAGTTGGGTCATCAAAATAATATCCCTTTTGCAGCATACTGCACGATCAAATGATCATCATTGCTTTTTAATAATTACTGAATAGTAAATATATACTTTAGGTTCACACACTAAAGAATCTTTGCTGAATATTTTTCCACAAAAATAAGCAGCATCTGTTTTCAACACTGATAATCAGAAATCATAAAATCAGGATATTAGAACAATTTCTGAAGGATCATGTGACACTGAAGACTGGAGTAATGATGCTGAAAATACAGCTGTCATCACAGGAATAAATTACAGTTTGCAATATATTCATAGTGAAAACAGTTATTTTAAATGCTAATAATATTTCACTGTTTTTTGTTGTTGTTGAAATAAATGCAACTTAGAGAATTTTATTTACTGGAAAATTACAAGTAGAAGTTATCATTTGAACAATACGAAAAGGCTTAGAAATGACCCTGTTTGTTTGCAAAAGAATGAGAATTAAATGGTTTGTAGAAATAAAATTATATTTTGTTTCTTTCTTTTTTAGGCAGAAACTATCTTTTGCAATGTTGATGGTATGAAAGGCTTGGAAAATAAAGGTCTAATTTTTTTTGTATTAATATGTATTCATTTATCTGTTTTAAATATTTTATTTTTATGCAGAATCTACCTTTGAAAAAGATCAAGGATGATATGAAAGGCTTAGAAAAATCCTTAATAGAAATAGTTATTTAGTATTTTATTTTAGAAATGACCTTTTGCAAAGGGCTGAGAATCATATAAACACTTAAAAATACCTCATGCAAAAGATTTGAATACATTTCATTTATTTATTTAACTTTAAGTTAAGAAACATTATTGCTTCATGCAATATATATATATATATTAATTTAATTAATTTATTTATTTAGGTATATGTTTTGCAAAATGTTGAGAATGATGTGAAAGTGACCCTGCCTGTGCAAAATATCATAAAATCAGCATATTAGAACAATTTCTGAAGGATCATGTGAGACTGAAGACTGTAATGAGAGAAATGATGCTGAAAATACAGCTGTCATCACAGGAATAAATTACATTTTGCAATATATTTGTAGTGAAAACTATTTTAAAAGATAATAATATTTCAGTGTTTTTTTTGTATTTTTGATCAAATAAATGCAACTTAGAGAATTGTATTTATTGGAAAAAGCAGGCCATAAGAAACTCAACCAGGAGTGAATTCCTGTAGAAAAGGCAGTGAAACAGTTAAAAAGTTAAAAGTGTGTGTCTGTGTTGTTGTGGTGTAATTGTTTGTTAGATAGTTATTTGTGTTTGGGTATGAAAAAAATAAATGCAGCTATGCAGGGGAGACATCTTTCAAAAACAACCCAAAAAATCTTAGCAACCAAGCTTTTGAAAACAGGAAGTAATTGGGCAATATTGGTTGAAAATGCATTTGTGTTTACACATACGACAGACACTTATCCAGCTATTAATTAAATTCATGCTCATCGTGCTCTGCTTTTTGAGGAATAATGTTCAGACGGATTCAATCTTCCATCAGGAAACAGTATTTCGTTGCATCCTGTTTTCTGCAAGCTATGATTTGAGGCACTTTTTGTTTGGCCTTACAGCAGCTGTTGTTAATTCTCAGCCCCAAACTGGCAACCATAATGATGTTGTGCCTCCAAAACATCAGTCCCTAGACTTGCCTTTATAAAGTCAAGTGCTCTGCTGGATTTAACCACACAGCTGTGTGTGTGTGTAGTGTACATGCATCATACGTAGCTTGAAAATGCCTGCTAAAATTAGCCTCGGCTTTGATTTTGTGTGTGTGTGTGTGTGATTTAATGGAGTTTTCTTGTTCTCTGTAACTGTACTCCTTTAAACACGCACAGCTGAGGATGGTTTGCTGACTCATTCCAACCACTTCCTGTGTCCATGATCTGACTCACGGCTACTGTTAGAGAAAGACAGGAGACTCAATAAAGCGAAACTCTGTGTGTGTGAAGTGAAAGGGACAGCAGAGAGAATAGGGTTAAAGGTCATTTCAGTAGCTTTATTTTTTGTTTAGTTTACCGTTTTAGCATTTCTGGTCTTTCCGTGAACGGTTTAACTGTGAAAGTCTTTAAGGGAGCTGTGTTATGAATGTGCTTGATAGTCAGGAAAATAATGTCACACTCACTGCAAAATATTTAGATTTATTTTTATTTTTTATTTTGTTTACAGGTAGAAGTTATCATTTGAACAAGCGAAGAAAAGTCTTAGAAATGACCCTGTTTGTTTGCAAAAGAATAAGAATTAATATTAATGTTTTTTTTTCATTAATTTTAGGCAGATTATTTTTTGCAATGTTGATGATATGAAAGGATTGGAAAATAAATGTATAATTTTTTTTGTATTAAAATGTATTCATTTATCTGTTTTAATTATTTTTATGCAGAAACTACCTTTGAAAAAGATTGAGGATGATATGAAAGGATTAGAAAAAACCTTAATAGAAATATTTATTTAGTTATTTTATTTTCATACAAATGAATGATATGAAAATGAATCATACAAACACTTAAAAATTACCTCACGCAAAAGATTTTAATACATTTCATTTATTTATTTAACTTAATTTTTTAGGTAGAAATTACTTTTTGCAAAAGATTGAAAATCATTACTTCATGCAAAATATAAATATTTTTTAATTAATTCATTAATTTATTTATTTAGGTATAAGTTTTGCCTTTGCAAAATATTTAAAAAAAATTCTTACAATGCAAATTTATTTATTATTTTTTGCGAAATTACTATTTGCAAAAATGCCACGAAAGCCTTAGAAGTTACCTTATGATAAATTTTTTTTCATTGAATTAAATCTTAATTCTCAGTCACTCACAGTGTGTCATTTCTCATCTCTCTCAGGTAAACTGTCATGATTCCCATCACTGAGTTGCGATACTTTGCTGATACACAGCCGGCGTATCGTATTCTGAAACCATGGTGGGACGTGTTCACGGACTACATCTCCATCGTGATGCTGATGATCGCGGTGTTCGGTGGCACGCTGCAGGTCACTCAGGACAAAATGATTTGTCTTCCGTGCAAATGGGTGGTCAACCAGACCTGCGAGCAGCTCAACGTCAGCGTGCCGCTCAACCCCGAGCCCAAGGGCATCCAGTACGACCTCGACAGACACCAGTACAACTACGTGGACGCCGTGTGCTACGAGAACAAGCTGCACTGGTTCGCCAAGTACTTCCCGTATCTGGTGCTGCTGCACACGCTCATCTTCCTAGCGTGCAGTAACTTCTGGTTCAAGTTTCCGCGGACCAGTTCGAAGCTGGAGCACTTCGTATCCATCCTGCTGAAGTGTTTCGACTCGCCCTGGACGACGCGGGCGCTGTCTGAGACGGTGGTGGAGGAGAGCGACCCGAAGCCGGCCGGGAAGATGAACGGCTCGATGGATAAGAAGGCCTCCAGCATCAGCGACCAGGATGTGGAGGCTAGCGTTCCCATGCTGCAGAGGACCAAGTCCCGCATCGAGCAGGGCATCGTGGACCGCTCAGAGACAGGCGTCCTGGATAAGAAAGAAGGAGAGCAGGCCAAAGCGCTGTTTGAGAAGGTGTGTGTGTATGATTTATTCAACAACTGCTCTCAAGTCACAAGCAGGCTTCTAGTGAACAGTGTTCCAAAACCTAGCGAGCTGCCTCTGTAGTGAGCACTTCACGGCATCGTAGATACATTTATTACTCAAAAATACCTTCTTTTGGCTTCATGCGAAAGCAGCATTAGTGTAATGACAGATTTAATACTTCATACACGAATAAATAAAACATATATATTTCAACCAGTTTAAAAATATAGATAAATAAGTAAATATTTATACAGCAATTTTATATAGATTTTTACTTGTATATTTACTTTATAGAATAATAAATAAATTGGTTATTTCAGCCAGTGCTAAAAATGTATTGCTGAATATTATTACATAGATAATTATATATGATAATATTATGTGTATATGTATATTTATATACATAAATATTTATACATTAATACATATTTAATAAATATATTCAGGGTTTTTTACATCTGCATGTCAGTTTTCAGTATTTCAGCCAGTGCAGGAAATTGATAAATCATAATTTATATACATTTTATATTTACTCAAATATATTTTTATTAATTAGTAAATTATATATTTAGCTTGTATTAAAAAGTACTAATAAATCACACACATCTGTTTAATACACTAATAAATAAATTATGGTTATATATTATATATATTAGCTAAATATATCTAATATTTAATAAATATATTTATACATTAATGCTTATTCAATACATCAATAAATAAAATGATAGTTATTTAATTCAAAACACATTTGTTGTCAAATTTTTTGTATTATTTTTATATGATTTTATATATTAAAATATATTATGTATTTTTAATATATATATATGTATATATTTAACATCTTAAGTATATAATTTCATATACTACTTAACAAATATTGTCTAGGTTTTGAAACGAAGCCTGAATATTCATAATATTTTGTCTTATCCCATCCTTCTCTCCTTCTTTCCAGGTGAAGAAGTTCCGTATCCATGTGGAAGAGGGTGACATCGTCCACCGCCTTTACATCCGCCAAATAATAATCAAAGTCATCCAGTTCTTAATCATCATCTGCTACACCATGTACTACGTGCACCACATTCAATTCAGTGTGCCGTGCACCGTGGACATCGAGCGGCTGACCGGCTACCGCACGTACCACTGCGCACATCCCCTGGCCACGCTCTTCAAGATCCTGGCCTGCTTCTACATCAGCCTGGTGGTGGTGTACGGCCTCATCTGCATGTACACGCTGTACTGGATCATCAGCCGCTCGCTGAAGCGCTACTCCTTTGAGTCCATACGCGAGGAGAGCAGCTACAGCGACATCCCCGACGTCAAGAACGACTTCGCCTTCATGCTGCACATGATCGATCAGTACGACCCGCTGTACTCCAAGCGCTTCGCCGTCTTCCTGTCAGAGGTCAGCGAGAACAAACTGCGGCAGCTCAACCTGAACAACGAGTGGACTCTAGACAAACTCCGGCAGAGGATCACCAAAAACTCACAGGAGAAGCTGGAGCTGCATCTCTTCATGCTCAGTGGGATCCCGGACACTGTGTTTGACCTGGTCGAGCTGGAGGTGCGTCTGCGTTTGTGTTTGTGTGAGCCTGAAGCACAAAACCAGTCTTGAGTTGCTCGAGTGTATTTGTAGCAATAGCAAACTATGGATTGTATGGGTCAAAATGGAACATGATTTTGAATTTTTGAAGAAAAATGTAAAAAGTAAATTTCCTATCATAAATCTATCAAAACTTAATTTCTGATTGGTAATATGCATTGCTAAGAACATCATTTGGACAACTTTAAAGGTGATTTTCTCTATTTCTCAATATTTTTTTATTGCACCCACAGATTCCAGATTTTCAAATTAATGTCCTGTCCTAACAAGCCGTACACCTCATTAGCTTATTTCCTCAGCTTTCACACAATGTATAAATCTCAGTTTAGAGGGAATAGACTCTTATGACTGGTTTTGTGGTCCAGGCGACTCACACATGTCAAACTTCTACCGAATGCATATTTTAATGCATATTTTTTATAGTAATTTAACCAATTTACTGTCATTTTAAAATATTGTTTTGTTTAATATTTGTATTTAGGATTAATTATGATAAAAAAACTATTAATAATATATAATTGTTTTAATTTATAAAAAATTACATATATATGCTATAGGATTATTGCATATTATTATTATTGTTATTATTATTGTTTTATAGTCATAGTTAATACAATCCCTAAATGTATGGTCAAATTATGCTGCCCTAAAAACTATCTATTTTTATTTATTAAACGGATTTTAAATATATGTATGGATATATTTTAAATAGAATGGAAATTTCTAAAAAAAAAAAAAAAAAAAAAGAATTATATATATTTCAATTATTGTTTTATAGTGCTATTGAGGAATTCGCAAAATGTTTACCAGATTATGCAGCCCTACAAATAATTAATTTAAATAAATAATAAAAAAATATAATAATAATAATATTAATAATGACTATTATTAATGTTGCTGTTTTATAATCATATTATTATATTTACTAAATGTTTGACCAATTTATACAGCCCTAAAAAACGTAAAAATAAAAAAATAGATTGAATATTTTAAAATATATACTACTTATTACAAATGTAATATGTAAAATGTATTTGATTTTATTTAAATAATTGTATAGTTTTATAGTTAATTTTTTAGTTATGTTGAGAAATTCACAAAATTATGACCAAATTATGCAGCCCTACAAATAATTTATTTAAATAAGTATTTATAGTTTTAAATTATTTATTAAAATAAATATTTGCAGGGCTATAATTTGAAAAAACGTCGTAGTTCAGTTTTCTCCCTAAATTATGCAGCCTTACACATGAGTCCAGTTCAGCTTCCTCTTAAGTAACCGCTCTCATGCAGTAAGTCGACTCTGTAAAGATCACGTTTTATTTGCTGCTTAGGAGGAAGTTACAGCTGTTTCAAGTTACAAGTTCAGTTACAAGTTTTTTATTCTTAAAGGCAAAGTGTGTCATTTTGGTGTCTAATGTGACCAAATGGAAATGCGATAATAATAAGGTTTCTGGAAGGATATACTCTAGGCCAGTGCTTTCCAAACCGCTCCTGGAGGACCCCTGCCCTGCACATTTTGTATGTCTCCCTATGTCAGACACACCCTATTCAGTTCTTGAAGTGTCTGCTAATGAGCTGATGAGTGCAATCAGGGGTGTTCGATAAGAGAGACATACAAAATGTGCAGGGCAGGGTTTGGGAAGCACAAGGCTATTGGCTGAAAAAGGATAGCCCTGCCCAGTCACACTCCACTGGTTGCTTTAACTAACTGCATGTAAATGTCTTGTCGTTGTTTCCCGCAGGTTCTGAAGTTGGAGCTGATCCCAGATGTCACGATCCCGCCCATCATCGCACAGCTGTCTAACCTGAGGGAGATGTGGCTTTATCACACGCCGGCAAGAATCGAGGCTCCTGCTCTGGCCTTCCTCCGAGAGAACCTCAAATCACTGCACATAAAGTTCACAGACATTAAGGAGATCCCGCTGTGGATCTACAGCCTCAAGAACCTCAGCGAGCTTCATCTGACCGGAAACCTCAGCGCGGAGAACAACCGGTTCATTGTCATCGACGGCCTGCGTGAGCTCAAGAGGCTCAAGGTCCTGCGGCTGAAGAGCAACCTCACTAAACTGCCTCAGGTGAGATGATGTTACTCAAACAGCGTAAGTCAGCAGCGGGTTCAGAAAGCCATTTTTACGGTGGCCGAGAGAGCTCAACGCGCTGCAATTTAAAAATAACGCATGCAAACAGAAACAAATGGCTGCATCTTTAAAATAACGCATGCAAACAGAAAAAAACGGCTGCAACTTTAAAATAACGCATGCAAACAGAAAAATACGGCTGCAACTTAAAAAAACATCTGCAAACACACAAACCACAACGGAAATGTTTCAGGGGGACCTCAAAACGTGACGAACCCGACTCGTCAGATTAGTCTAATAATATCCAAAAGACCAATGTGGTGTATAATTGTGTGAAATGTATGATGAAAATCAAGCAATTTCGCCAAGCAAATATAAAGAAATAGGTTGCAGCAGTTTTTATTTCGACTGAACTTGAGAAATCCGCGATGGGACTGAAGCGAATAGCTTCAGCGATTCCTATAGTACAAAATTGCTGTCAATCAAAAGGAGATGCAATCTTTCGACAGACCGTCCAATCATCACGCAGAAGCTCAGTGTCCAGCCCACTCCTCATTCACCCCCAGAGACGCTGAGCGTCCGTGGGCGGGACATAATCGCAACGTTTATCCAATGACCGTCTAGTTTCAAAGCACTGAAAAAAACGCTCAAAGCAGCCCCATTGAAGTCAATAGACGCTGGGCTTCAACAGGGAAATGCACTGTGATGCTATGCATGTTATTTTTAAAATGCAGTGCGTTGAGCTCTCTCGACCACCGTAATACGAAGCATATTTGCATGATTTCTTAAGGAAAAAACTGGAGTAATGACTTAAAAATTCAGCTTTGGCATCACAAGAATAAATTACATCGTAAAACAAAAATGACCCCAAACTTTTGAGAAGTAGTGTACATTTGCATGTCATTAGTTTAAAAGAGGGCTTGACGAGGTAGAAGAAAATTGGACGCGGTCTGAATGAGTTGCATGTGTACTTCAGTTTGAAGTACACTTCTTAAAGCCATACACTTCAAGTGTATAATATGTACAGAGTTACTAAGATGAAAGTGACCTCACAATGCTTTGTGGTATATCATGTATGAAAATAATTTCACTAGATGTACAAGCACAAAGTGTAAGATGGAAAACTATATTTTTTTCTTGATTGTTACAGTATGTCTGTTGAATGATGACTAGTAAATCTCATCTGTACAAAACTGTCTGTGAGCTTGAATTTATTCCAACATGTATTTTATGAAACAACCCTAATCTAATTCCAACTCTATTGTTCAGGATTGGACATATGTCCTGTTCTGATGCCAGTTACATTACTTATCCAGTACATGTATTTGGAGACACGAGTGTAGATGCCATACTTTCCATCTTTAGCGCACTCCTCACCCCAGCTGACGATACCCGTAAGGAACCATGTGTTCTGATAACGGGTGGCATGGGGTCCTCCGCTGTCCCCCTGACAGGAATCCTTGCGTACCGTACTGTAACCGGCACAGAACATGAAGCGGGAGATGGTGTCTGTGCTGCTGCCTTTGCACTCTGTCCGGTCCACGTAGGGGAGTTCTACTTTCTGAAGTGTTTTAGATTCTATGCCTCCGTAGCGTATCTTCCCCCAGCCGCTCACCAGGGAGTTTTCTGCGCTCCTGAGCAAGTTCTCTGTGAAGTCTTTAGAGCCCAGGCAGATGGGCAGGGCGTAGTCAGAGAATTTGACGGGTCCCTTGAGCTTCAACAGGGCGATGTCATGATTGTAAAGACTCTTTTGAGAGTTGTAACGTGGGTGGATATGGTACTCTGCTATGCCGTGGTCACTCTCTCTTCCCTCATTCTTTGACACATCATGTTCCCCTAGAAATATAACAACATAAATAATACAACTCGTGTATCACAGATATCACATCACATGCTCTGGTGATGCTTTATTTTATGGTCACACTGGTAACACTTTATATGAAGCCTATACTTATCATACATTATAATGGTATTGATAAGGCATTATAATGAATGCATAATACAAAAAATAATTAATTTATGTTGTTACATAAATATATAATGTTACAACATCGCATTGATAATAACAAAAAACAATTATAATACATTATAATATTTATGTATTTGTGATTATATCTAAAGAGTATGATTATTTATAACGCACATTTGGATCGTGTTCATTGTGTGTTATAAATGATCATACTCTTAAAAGCTATAACCACAGGTAAGTAAATCTTATAACACATTAAAATGGTTCTTATGAATATTTATGAGATGATACAACACATTATAAAGTTATTTATAATGCATTATGTATTCATTATAATGCCTTAAGTATACACTTATAATGTATTATAAATACAGGCTTCACAGAAAGTGTTACGCCGATAAGTTGCGTATTAACATGCAAATTACCAGCCATTTATTGGTGCTAATTAAGCACATACAGTATGAATGTCTTATTCTACATCCCAAATCCCACCCAATACCTAAACTTAGCAACTACCTTGCTAACTATCAACAATCATCAAATTAAGAATTTATTAAAGGGGAAAGTCATAGTTAATAGTTATTCTAAAGTGTTACCAAGTTTCTTTTTTATAACAAAAAAGAAATAACAACCATGCAAGTGTAGCTGGTCTCTCACCCACTCTGATGAAGAATAATCCCTCCTTTCTTTCAACACAGTGGGCAGCTGTAATGACCCATTCTTTACTAAGGAGAGAGCCGCCACAAAATGCAATCTTCTTCACCTTTTCTATAAAAGCCACCTGCCAACATGACAAAGAAAAACAGTCCAAATTTCCCTCCAGAGTTCTGATATTATTACGTTTTTTTGTTGTAATGTCTTCTTTCCAATGTTCGGTGGATTTTTCGACACAAACTAGAGAGGATTATACCAGTCTTGCTTCATATGGTGAGGAGGAATTTTATGAATGTTTTATTTGGACACACACTTCATCACTTCACCTACCTGCCATGGAATCTCCCCCGGTGTTGCCTCGTTTCCTCCTACAATACGTTGTTTATCGTTTGTTGCATTTTTTGTAATGGTGGTGAAGTTTTTCAGTGTGGGTTGAGGTGTGCTAGTCCCGTTCACATCAGGAGGATCTGTAGGACTGGACTCTGTTGTATTGTGTTCTGTTACATTGATTTGATTGAGAGGGGGACTTTGATTTCCATTTTCAGCACTGATAAGAGATCTTGAGTTAAGAGTTTCAGCAATAGTCGTGCCAAGACGTCCACATGGGTGCTGCCCTAAAACATAAATGATTTTTAAAAATACGGCTTAATGCAGGTAAATGGCATGTAATAAGAGGGGATAGGATTATATTACCTGTAGGTTCACAAGCCCTGCCATCCACAGCCAGTCTGTAACCCTCTGCACAGTCACATACTGCTCCGTAAATTTTATCCACAATGCAGAAGTGCATGCAGCCTCCATTATTTACATTACACTGTTTTGCCATTTCTGCAACCCATGAAAGACGAAATGAGGTTTTAGCAGAGGAAGACTTTAAGAGAGTCACAAAAGCACACAAGCTTTTTGTATAAAGATTGGTATATTATTTATTTGATATAAAATAATGATATCTATCATAGTTTTTATCATATAGTAAAAACATATTTTGGCATATTTGTTTTAAAAAATCCATGAACCAGACAATATATATTATTTATACAACATAACAATCACTGACTTAACAGCTAATGTGAAGATTGTGGATCTTACCCAACTCACAGTTCTTCCCACTAAAGCGAGCTGGACACCAGCAGGTGTATGTGCTCATACCATCCTCACATTTCCCTCCATTCTGACAGGGGGATGACTGACACTGGTCTCCATCTGAAAGGAGAGGCCATAACCATGATATTATGAATATATCATGCGATGTTAACGTTAGGTAAAATTAACACTTTATGGATGAATTAGAAAGGAAAGAAGGTACAACCATATACAGAAAGATTTATAACCAGTGTTTAATATGATGGATCAGAAAGAGTACTTCTGCTCACCCATATAAGTGATCCAGAATTTCATCTGAAACAGAGATTGTAAAGTTCTGAAATTTGCAAAACAGAGTCCTAAAAACAATTCTATGAGATAAACATGTGCTTATGCAACTCACTGTTTGTTCCTGGTTTTCAAAAAACTCTCTGGCCTCCTCTAGATTGCAGCGTTCTTCAATACATTCTCTCTCTAAATCATCCTTCATCATCTCCTCAAATCTACCTGTGTTATAGCGTTTCTGTCTCTTCAGAAGAGACCCCGCCAGATCCCTCGGCAGAAACACTGAAGCTACATGCACAAAAGAGACATGCTGAAAAATCACAAACGCCAAGGTCTGTTTCTAGGACACAGATAATGTAGTCTGACAAGCATTGAGGCTTTGGCAAGGGAATATTGTTCAGTTTTAAAAGGCTTTGAAAGCGTTTGAACAGCTATGGAAGTCAAAAACTTACGTTCTTTCAGATTCAGCGTGACAAGAACAATATCATGATTGATTTTTAGTTTTCTTTACGTTTTCTCACAACACAAAACTTGAAATGTTGTGTTAACCAGTTTCTCTCTTTACTAACTCGACAGTAATTGGTCTGTTTTCACATTTAAAAAGACAGCAGGTAACAAACAAATTTTACAATATATTTTTTTGACCATTTTTTGACGATCTTTGACCATTACAACATATTTTACAACGGCCAACTCAGTGTTTGTTTCTAATAAAAAGGTAAAAACAATGATTTCCAGGAACATACAGTACATAAACTAGATTTTAAGTCAGATGAACAATAGCTTACCTTCAGAAGAAAGCCAGGTTTCTAGCAGCAAACTGCATATTAAAGTAATGGGATAAATCTTCGTCATTTTCTCTTTGATTATTTTTCTTCAGTCAGAAATCTTTCCCAACAGTCTAAATACCTTCACATTCCGCTCCAAAGTTCAGGACATACGTGTTTGCACTTCATGCAAACAGATCTCTCATTGGGTGGGTGTTTTGTCTGCACCTGCAGTGTCTATGGGTCTTTGCCATGCATTTCTATTGCATTTTTCATAGATGATGCCATATTAATTGTTTTATTCCATGCAATGTTTGGTTTCACGAGACAACATAATGTTTGAATATAGTGCATTTAGTGTCATTTCAGACTTCATAACACAGCAGTATGAATATGTGATGAATACGTGGATTGTACAATTCTTGTGGATGATTTGTACGTGCATGGATACCCATTCACATGTCTGAGTCATTTCAGTCTTTTTATTATTTCTGCTGAGTCAGAAAACTCTAGACTAGACTTGGGACCCAGCAAATATTGACAATACTTGGCTGACTAACACAGCCCTCTTAACAGACCTTCATAGCTGCTAAACAAATTATTGCTTTTATAATTAAAGTTAAGAAACAACAAACACTGACATAACGTGTTAAGTACTGTTGTTGTCGGGAAAAAACTACAGCCTCTGAAAACATTAACTGAAGAAATCCTTGTTGAAAAACATAAAGCAAGTTTGATGTTTCCCTCCAAACATCCGTTCTTCTTTAGTGACTCAAAAAAGGTTTCCCAACAGAAACTATGTGAATTTCTGTTTGACAGTATCTGGTACTAAACATTTAAGGAACCGGACAGATCTAGTTTAAAAGTGTAGATTTTAAATATTTATAGTGCTCATATCCGACCATAAACTTTCTTCGTCGTACTTATGTAACAAGATTTGTGACTTCTCTGTGGCAGTCAAACAGGAAGTTTAAACTACATAATTAATGCGGCTCATGGAGAGTGGAATGAAGTGGAAATTCAGGGGTTCAATTAGTCAAAACTGTATTTCTATGGCATTTCTACAGGGTTTTATTTTGGTCAGAGTATTTTCATGCTACAGTACGTTACCTCCTCAGGTGAACTCATTTCTCAGCCAAAAATTACAGCAGGCGAAAATTTGATAGTTATGGAATATAGTAGCTTTATAATCACACATAATGCAAATTGTAGCCAAACAAACAACCATGATTTTTGTTAAATCAAGCATATAAAGCCAAAGTGCCTTTATTGTATAATCTTTTAAATGAATACAGAGTCTATCACCTGTTGAAATAATAGGCATTTTCGTTCAATCCTGGAATCATTCAGATTGCTTACTATGGTTAAGTTCAGCTAAAGTATTACTTTGCGTAGATGCTCTACGTCATGTTTGTCAACTCGAGAGTGTTCTGATGACTGAAGCATCAGCGGAGGCCGACGTCACGCGTCACGTGGTGAAGTTTGGGACTGGGCTCCACAACGCGACCTCAATAGTTGCGTAGCGGGGGTGATGCACCGCCATGTGGTCAGATTGATGTGTCAAACCACATCATGAGCGCTCGACTTGTAATCTCTCACACCGCGTACTGAACGAGTCTGAAACAGCTGGGCAAGTGGCCTTTTGCGTTTGCATTTTTTTTTTTTTTTACAATTTTTCACGCCTTGCTTTGCTGCCTGATCTTTTGTCACATGGAACAAAGCGCTATGCACACCTGCCAGAGAAGATAATAACGACCAGCAAACGGTAAGGATTCAGCAACATCAACATTTAATTATTCTTCTAATTAAACCTCTTATTCAGGTTATTTGGTTTATTTGGTGATTGGAAAATAGTTCATACTGAATGTCGTGTTTTTTTTTATTTAAAATATAAGAAAAATATAATTTTAAAGACATTGCACAATGAAAATCCGTTATAAACAGCGCTATGGTTCCTTTAAGGGGGGTTGGCCACTGTTTAATAAAAGAGCCAGTTTTAAATGATCGGACCGATTTGGTGTGAGTTATCATCTGGAATTCTTCATCAAAACTGGGATCTATGAGCGGGAAAGCATTACTAAAGACGAAAGAAGACAAGGATGCAACCAAGGGTAAGACACCACATCTATCAATGTGCTTAAACCTTTTTTCCTTTCCATGCATTCATATAAATGTGCTTGTTTATGATTCTGCAAAAAGGGCACACGGTCTGCTAATGCGGACGGTTACAATTAATAACCCGATGTCAAGCATCGCAAGGAAAATCATTAAAAATGGATTCTCTCGGCGGTAGTAGCCACCGATCTATTAGGCCTCTTCAAAGAGTAACTTAACATGTAACTATATATCCATATAGGGCGTTAAAGCTTATGCGACCAACAAGTGTTATGTTTATTTTGTGATTATATTTACGGAGGCGCGGTCACTTTAAATCTACTGTAACCGCCGGGTGCGCTTCACGAGAAGCAGAAATAGCTTTTCACTCTTCTCACACTTTACCTCAAAACAACAGACGCTTTCTCTAAAAACATTTTCTGTGGATAAAACGTGTTGATAGCAAGAAAAGGGTTATGCATGTCTTTTATGTATTTTTCTGGAGCGTGACATAGGCGCGCTTCAGTTCACGGATGTAGGCTGGGTACCTATTGCCATGGAGACAAAGAGGCGGAGAGGCTGCCTCATTAAAAATACATAGCATGTTGTATAAAGCAGATGTAGTCTGTTTTTAGTGTCTACAGTGGTTCTTTCACTGGACATAAATTGCATAACATTTTATATAAGGTCAACGAGCATTAAAGTGCACGCCTGGTTTTTAGTAAAATGTTTTAACGAGTGTGGTGTGATTGGGCCTTAAGCAATATAGCTGTCCACAAACCCTGAGAGGGAGTTTAATGGTTGTGCAGAGGATTAGGTTTGATTAAGTTGTTACAGGAAAAACTAATTAAAAGTTTATTACGTCACGAAAAAAGTGAGGAACAATCTACACATCAACAGGCCATATAAAATGAGGGGTCATTAAAAAGACACAGCTTTTAATTATATTTAATAGACCTGTGGGGATTCAGCTTAAACAAGAGATTAGGATTCTTTGCAGTTTTAATGGAACGTTTAGAACACCTTCATTTCGTGTTTAATTCTGGTCACTGTATTACTGTGTGTCCATGTTTTATAAGAGTGTCCTTCGAGATACATCATACGCTGTGCTGTTGATAGTAATAAAACTGATTTGTCACGTTGAAGCCTTGGTGATTTACACTTTGCAACCTCATAAAAGTGTCAGGGACAAAAAAAATCATCATATGTAACGTTTCGCACACTCCTGTGTGTTGTCCAAACTACAATCTTATGGTATGTGGACAGTAAAAGTAGCAAAAATATAAAACAAAATAATTGCAGATATGTTGAAATGTAATTAAAAATAAGTGAAAAAATAATAAAAGATGTGACTAATATAAACAAACTTGAAAGCCTCGTACTTTTATGTGTTTCTGTGTTCAGCTTAGTCACTATTTCGTTTATATTCGTCATTTTCAAAAACACGACAGTATAAGTTATATACTTTTAGAAGAATATAGTATAGATTTCACTAAATCTATAGCTTACCACCAGATGTCAGTATCATCTTTCTAAAGTCGTTTAGTCTGTCTTTGTGTCTTTCGGCCTCCCGCTGAGCGCGCGCTCGCGCGAATCAATATCGTGTAAAATTGGTGTCTAGGCTATATATTATGTCATACCATCATTTTTTCTAATACTAGTTGTTCTGTCATTATGTTTTAAGTATACACTGTTCAAGATGGCAAGGAGTACATTCTGTTGCGGACGGAGTCAACTCAGTCTCTCGCTGTAGATAAGAAAGACTCACCCTTTCATAGTAAATGTCAGGAGCTCTTTTGCTGTCCATTTTGGAAACTCTTCGCTCTAAAGAAAAAAGAAAATACTGAAGGTTTGTCGAGATGAGAGGTTTATCAGTAACGTTACTGCCTGATGAGCACTTTCACCACATAAGATAAGCAAAGACTGTTCCCATTGTTTTATCATAAAAAACCCAAAACATGCGTTGTAAATGTTTTATATGGACCCTTCTCACAGACTGTTACGACGCGTTTCCACAGCACAAATGTAGTAAATTTTTACTGTAGGGCTATATTTATACAAAACTGTAATATCACACAGGCTTTAAAATTAGCTAAAGCTGCTGTGTGAGATATTCTTACGGCCAGAGAGTGGCGGGAAATTCTTGATTTCTTCTGGCCAATATAAAATCTCTTTATATTTTCCCTTCTTTTAAGAATTAATGAGACCTTTTTTTTTTTTTTTGCTGTAGGAGCAAATTGGGATGCAAAAAAAAAAAAATTATTTGCTGTAGTTCATATTCACCTCTATAAAATTTACCGAACTATAGACCGGTGAAATGTGAAAAGTGTCCATTGCAACACATGCTATTATTTCACTGCACAAGTGATGTTAGGATTTTTTTATGTACTGAATAGTAAGGCAATGTTAAGTGCGCCGTCTCGTCTGGACCCACATAATGAATTGCTTCTCTTGCATGTATACACTGAACGTATTTCAAACCCAAGTATGTTTTATTGTGCACTTCAGGAACGCTTGGACGTGAAGATAAACCTAATGTTCCCTCAAAGCCCATTTCACATCTTTTCTCGCCATCTAGTGGTGCTCTTTGAGATCAGCTTCATCAGGGTGGGGTTGTTGTTTTTACTGGAAAGGTGTCTGAAAACAAAAGCATAAAACTAAAGTATTTTCTAACTATTTAGGTAAATAGTCTTACGTTTAGCTAAATTAAATCTGTTGTGATCATATGAATGTGTTTGAATTATCCAAAATGTTAAGTTAATTGTTAATGGGTAATGAGCTTTTGTTCAACAATAAATAATAAAAATAATGGGGATTTTTAAAAATAGTTTATATCACATTTTAAGACATCTTTTTTCATCATTACAAGATGATTTAAGTTCCATAAACCATGAAGTATAATAGCCCTAATAAATTAAATTAAGACTTTATATAATGGCCTGGCTAATGCAATTCAGTTCCTACAAAGACAATATATTTGTTAATAGCAGTATAGAAAATACAGAATACAGAAACTAAAAAGTGCTTCAGCTCAGGGTCCCTCATCTGTAAAGACATCAAGAATTGATAGAAGTCACAATCGCTGGAGATTTAATGTGGATGAGTAGAGACTAAATACGCATAACGTGATTACATAAAACACTTGCGTATATGAGAGTGACTTTGATAATATCTTAAACTCACATTAGATTAGTTGCATTAGATGAGCAGTGAAATATGCTTGGTTGTGTCGCATGTTGGTCCAACACATAACAGGAAGGAGGGCCAGACTAATTAGATTCCTCCTGTTTGAGGAAAAACCCTGTTTCCTCATTACGCCGATATCTCATTAGTCCCTCTGAACATGAGCTGGTTGCTTCTGCTTTTCTGGACTGTTCCTAAACTGTGCATGGCTTTCAGAGCTTGTAAACCAGCCAGCTCTCTGACACTTTTATTACCAAGAATAATATTTAGAAGCAGGACTTTTTATCCAAATGGGTTTTATTTATTGCCCTGTTATTTTTCACGATGCTGCCTTGGCAACACTAATACTGTATTGACTATAAGCTGGATTTATTGAGCGCATACTTAAAGTAAATCCTCAGGTTTGTGATTAGGATTCATTCATCTCAAAGGTTTGAGAGTGTTTGCTCTTTCTACTCTCTTCTCTCTTTAGCTTCTTGCTGTGAATGACCCTGAAGAAAATGTTAGAGTTGGCAGTATCACCGATGCATCTGATGAATCATTGATAAGGCGCCCTAAACTCATAGTGGTCTGTCAATAATAGCCGATAATGATCTGCTATGATCACTGGGCTGCGCTCTTTTAATGGACAGAATACTCATGAGAATTTGTTGAAAGTTCGCAACGCCCTTTTTCTTGCTTTGCACACTGTGAAGTAGTGGAAAGAGTAAAAGCCTTCTTTGGATGCCTCTGAGAGTAGCATGGCGTTTCCCTTGAGAAGATCTGTATCAGGTACACTTTTAGATATCTGTAGATATCCAGTCATAAGGGCTTTCTTAATAGGAGTTAGGCAAATGAATGAGGTATACACAATTCTAATCAGATAATGGCATGTTTGAGTGGGTGAATGGCTTTGTTTGTAACTAACAGAGGTGTGGGATTTTAGTGCTGTCCATGGTGCTGAAATTCACCAGCACAACTGAAATACATCTTAAGCGGGTCGCAAGAGTTTTCTAGTTGTTTCATCAAAGATCGGCATAAAAACAAATTGTCTATTATATATATATATATATATATATATATATATATATATATATAATTTGGGAAATCCATCCTTGTATAATGTAAAAATGTTTTTTTTCAGGTAATCTAAATAATATCTAAATGCTTATGGTAATATCTAAATTAACTGGATTTGGATTGAGAATTGAGTGAAAAATAGTAATTATATGAATTAGCATAGGTTGATGGTTAATAGATTTTTTATTTGTAAAAGTATGAATTACCTTAGAATTTGCTGATAAACATTATATTTTCCAAAACAAAAATATACTTTTAGATTTATTTGTAAACATATTGTTGAAAATATTGTGAAAATGTTAAAATAAAAAAGTAAAAAGTATTATCCCTGTTAATTAATGTGGACGTGGCACTCCCAAAATCCTGTTTTAACTGTCTTTTAAGTATCAATTTAAAAGTTACTTTCCTCTTGTTTTTCAGTTATGCATTTAGTGGTTTTTGTTATGCATTGCACAGTATTGTTTAGTTAATGTTTTGTGCATTATTCACTTCATGTCTATTAGTCTTAAGGTGTTTGTTATTATACAGTTGCTGTAGAGACATATTTTTATAAACTTTTGTCTGTTACGACTAATGCAGTAACAAACAGATGTAAAAACCGTTAAAAACTGTTAAATTAACATAACAGCATTGATTAAAATGAAATGTGATTTTACTGTAAAGTTCTGGCAACCACAGTGTTTTTTTTTTTTTACAATACAATTTTGCAGTCTAATTCTACAAATAATATAAAACATGTATGACAATGAAAGGACTACTAATGAGGTAGATTATGTGTGCCACAAAGGCCACTCCTCATTTCAGGAGGCTCTAATATTGCCTGTTTATACACGGCGGCTTGTTGAAGACCACAGTCACGTCTCTCGGGCTGTCTGTCACCATGCAGCCGCTGAAGCCGTGCTGCTGCAGGAGCCACTGCGAGGAGAACGAGCTGCTGCTGCAATCCAGCCCAGTGTCGAAAAGAGAGCAATCTGGGAGCTCCGCACAAGTGGATGTGGATATTTTTCCTTCTTGGATCATATTGCTGACACCTGAGTCAGTTGCTCTTTCATGCGCCTCTGAATTTCCATATTTTGGGCGGTCTTGGGGAACGGGGACGGAGAATCTGTTGAGTGGCTATGCAGATCTCCACTGCTGAAAACATGAGCACATCTGCAGGGGAAGCCGATTAATCCACTCAACTTCAATTAAAGGCTGCGTTATTGAAAGGCGGGGACCTCTTGCTCACTATTTTCCGACACAATTCCCCCTCTCTCTCTTTCGCCCTCTCTCTCCCTCTGTTTCTCACATGAAGACAATATTTAATTATTTCCTCAGCCGTGTTAACAGGTGCTCATTTTTCTGAATCAGCGCATGACTTAGTAAAGCTTTGGATCATGGCACAATGGCACGCGTTCCTCTCTCCCACAAACGCGCAACAAAAAGGCAACGTTTTCTAGAAGGCAGCTTTTTTCCCCGGAGAGAAGAAGAGGAGCTGCTGTCCGGGATCTGCTGCACCATGTCAGGGCACAACAGCCGACACTGAATGAAGCGGCTGTAAAGGCTTCAAACCAAGCGATTTGTCAATAGGAAAAATATGCTCAATCCTTGCGGGGACAACAGCGGACTTCTGAAATGACCATTACGCAGTCCGTCATGGAGTATTGATTTTTCGTCCTCCGTGACAATGCTCTGAGCACACAGGACGTTAACATACACATCATATGGTCATTTTTAATCTGGGACGCGTCGCCACAACAAAACGCCAAACTGGCTACAGCCGCAGCGATCGCCAGCTCCCTCATTCGGCAGAAGAGGCAGGCGAGGGAGCGGGAGAAAGCCAATGCCAACCGCTGCGCCAGCAGCCCCAATAAGAGCATAGGGAACTGCGAGAAGCCCAGCAGGCTCAACTTATTCTCGCGCGTCAAACTCTTCGGCTCAAAGAAACGCAAGAGAAGGCGGCCAGGTCTGATGTTATGTGTGTTCTTTTTAGCAGACTTTCCTCATGTCCATCAATCATCTTCATCATCCCCCATCCTCACCATCCTCGCAGTTGACTAAAATTGTGACTGCACTTTAACTCTTTCCGTACGAAAGAGTCTGAACTGTATACTGAGATCCGCTGCGCAGAGTAACAAGGATTTCACAGTTCACTGCTTTTAAGCACTGGCTTCTCTCTGAGCTAGAGCTGATGTTGCAATATCACCAGGACACACAGCTCATCACTTGTTCTACACTAGATATCATGCAGTCTACGCAGTCTGAATCAGAGACTGGGCTAAACAGATCTGTGGCACTCTTCGGGTTATGTTGACTTGAATTAGATATTTTTATTGCTCATGTTGAGTATTTTGTTAGTAGGAGCACTGGCTGGTCTTGAATATATTCAGTGTTTTGTTTACTTCTTATTCTGCAATAAATGTGGATCTTGTTTTTGTGTGAATAGTGGGTTTCTGGTTGGTACACTCTTGGAAATAAAGGTTCCAGAAGGGTGTGTTTAGAGAAATGCTATAGAAGAACCATTTTGGTTCCATTTTGGTTCAGATTCAGTTTTTCTTAGTGTAAAGTACTTTTAAGTATTTGAAAGAGCCCCATAGGAATCTTTTGTGAAATTAAAAGTTTCTATGGACATTAAAGGATCTTCATGAACCATTAAAGTCAATAAAGAAACTTTATTTTTAAATTATAAGTTGAGGCAGAATTGAAATGCATTATTTAAAATATTGCATTGAAAAAAATGTGTGTATATATAATATATACATATTTTTTGATGTACTCATGCTCAGCGCTTTAAAAACAAAAAAATTAAAAGTGAAAATAGTACAAAACTATATACAAATGTGAAATATTATTAATTGCAGTATAATAAATAATAGCACAAAAAATGTCTAAAATATTTAATATGATTGACCAAACTTGACTACCTTATTTCTCATCAATTAAAGTTATTCTAAGGTTCAGGTCAGCTTGAAATACCTCTTAAATGAAACAACTGCCAGTGGATAAAATGAGAATAACAATAATTTACTGGAAAACGTTTTGTGACTAAAATAATTTATTATTTTACTGCATCATCAAATATCAATGGCACAGAATAGGTAAACAATATTTGTGTTCTTCTTACTCATATTCTATTGTATTAAATGAGGAAATATGCAACATAAACTCTGTTAACTGGAATCATGGTATTACTGAAATGCATGTTACATAAGCCCTAGTTATCTATCACCTCATCACTGAGGCATGCTTGGCAAACGCCTGAGTCCTGTTGGCACCAGCTCTCACTATGTTTTCACAATTCACATTTTATGGTTTTCCAACAGTCATTTTTTGGCTTTCACAAGCTGTGCCTTTGTGCACCTCATATAATCTGCTGTTGCACACCCTCCCTTTCCCCCCGTCCTCCTAAATTGTGTTGTCTCAATTCCACAGAGCCTCAGCTCAAGGGGATAGTCACCAAGCTCTACAGTCGACAAGGCTTTCATCTACAACTCCAAGCTGATGGGACCATCGATGGTACAAAAGAGGAAGATAATAGCTATGGTTGGTTCCCGACACGTAACATGTTCAAACTCGACCACGCCGACACGCTTCTTTCCCATGGGTTAAATTCTGTTTTGTACTGTAACTTCACAGCTATTTTCAACCTCATCCCCGTTGGGCTGCGAGTGGTGGCTATACAGGGTGTCCAGACCAAGCTCTACCTGGCCATGAACAATGAAGGCTTCCTGTACACCTCTGTAAGTATGACAATTTTATCATTCACTCCTTAAAATAAAGGCTCCAAAAAGTGGTTTCACTGAAAGAACTTTTTCTTTTGTGTGTGAAGAACATTTTAATAATCTACAGAATAAAAGGAAATCTTCCAATATAACAAACCGTTTGTACAGTGGAAAGATTCAACCTGGTCTCACAAAAATATGCACCTCTGTTACTAAAAGTTAATTCTCTATCTTGTTTAAAATATGCCTTACACCATATCCAACCCTAAACCATCCTGGATATGCTAAACTGATTAATTAGATGCATTTGTTGATGTGAACGTGCCATTTATTAATCAAAACTCTGTAAAAGGTAGTAAAAGGTGTCTTAAGTTTTACTGCCTGTAGTGTTCATTCTTTCAGAAACTGCAGTGATATGTATTCATTGGTACATTTTTCGTGTCTCGCTAAAAAGTGCCATGAGACCAGCTTTTCACAGATGTTAAAAGTTCTTTGTGGAAACTTCAATGCCAATGAAAAACCTTTATTTTTAAGAGTGTAGTGCATCTTTGCGAGTCCCTCCTACACATTGTGGGCTCTTCTGAGATCAGGGCAGTAGTACAGCCCACATTTCGTCTCTGCTGCTCTCATTGTAGTTAAATCTATGTCTTAGACAGCATCATGGATGCCGGAGGATCCAAGCTGTTAACTTAAAGGTTGCAGGTTGGATTCCAGACAGCGGGCGATCGATGAACTGAAGAGTTAATGAGATCCAACTCCTGCCCAAACACCATCTGCCTCTCTTATTTATCGCAGCATTGTATCGTGATCATATTCAAAGAGGAGATAATGGCATATTTAGACATGCTTGTTAGCGCCTCGCATTCACACGAAGATAATTCACACTTCATATAATTGCTTTGTATTGGAACTATCTATAGAAGGCTCCTGGGACCCAAGGTTTTCCGCCCAATATCTACTCTGCAGTTTTTAAATATGGAGAAATCACAATAATGCTCTAATGGATATTCTGTTTTGGGAGTGCTTCCCTCGCCTCTTTCCTTTGATTAAATGTGCTGTGGCGAGATGAATAATTTAGTGCTGTGCCAATAAGTGCTTCTGTCAATTTAAAATGGACATTTTGAGGAACATTGCTGGCATTAGAACGCTAAAGATTTGCAGTGGCTTTTGAAAGTCTTTGCTAGATCTGTGCTTTCATAATACAGAAACAGTTTACACTGCACCTTTGTATTTCAACTGTGTGTGGGTTCGCGTCTGACCGCCTGCCCACAGAAATGGACTCTTTTCACAGACTGTAATGACGTGTTTCCACAGTTATTAGAATTGTAAATCTAGTTTTTCTTTTATATATATATATATATATACATATATTAAATAAAAAATGTAATGTACATTTATAACTCAATACTTAGGTCATATTACCTTGAAAGGAAATGCAAGAAAAGTTAAACGCTGATATGTGGGGGTTTTAACAGCTGAAGGAATGACACCAAATTGTACATACTTCTCTTTTCTGATATAATCAATCTGTATTCTTTTCTGTTTTGGGAGGTCAGAAATGCTATAGTGGATTTTTTCAAATGGGAATTCTTTCTGTTCACCATCATTGAAGTTACACTGACCAAAAAATGGTATAGAACCATCGTCACTTTTTTTGAATTTTCATAAATAGTTACAAAGTAACACATTGAATTAAACGTGAATTTTATATTACAACAACTTTTTAAAATCTTATTCCAATAATCATTACTTAGTCTTCCAAGTGTATGATGACTTTCGCTTCTAATAACACTGAAATGTGAATCCATACTCAAATTCGCACCCATAGTCGTGACGGTATACACGTATCTTCTTGTTGATTTTGAGAGCTTGTTTTCCCCAGAATGAATGTATTGATCCGCAGGAAGGAGTCAAAGTGTTTCAGGCCTCAGGAGTTTAATGGTAATCAATCTGCACCACAAACTAGAGCAAAAGCACACAGAACGACGTGCTGCCATGTTTAGACCACTTATTACGGTTCCAATCAGAGGAATTTACCTTCAGGTTTAAAGACAAATCATGATGAGGTGATGTGCGATATCGACGAGGCTGGTCTGGACCTCCTTCAGCTCAAATTTGTCTGCTCTCGCCTTGTTTATCTACCTACGAGCTCACACACACATTTTTTTTTCTGTCTCTTATGCAAATACTCCTCCACAAACATGTATGAATATTGCTCTTCTCCTCATTCTCTCTGTCTCTGTTGTCTTCTCTGCCCATTTTACTCTCACAGGAGCACTTCACGCCAGAGTGCAAATTCAAAGAGTCAGTGTTTGAGAACTATTACGTGACCTACTCGTCAATGATCTATCGGCAGCAGCAGTCGGGCCGAGGCTGGTACCTGGGTCTCAACAAAGAGGGTCAAATAATGAAGGGCAACCATGTAAAGAAGACCAAGCCGGCTGCACACTTCATCCCCAAACCTCTCAAAGGTTTGTTCAAGTGTCTTCTACACCGATTGTCAGGCTGATGGCTTTCTAAAAATAACTATTTTAGACTGAGGAGTTATTGACTGATTGTAGTGCAAGCATTCAAGTAACTTGTTGGCTCTCCAGTATGTCTCTGCAGTTGTTTGGTATTAAGGAGGGAAACGTGCTCTTTTAAGGGATGAAAAAACAGATGTGTTGCAAATGCAAAGCTTTTGGCTTGTAACTTGCATAACCGTGATCATGCTCAAGGGGGCGTCTGTGCCATTAAACTGGTTAAACTAGTGCAAGTGCACGTTGACAACTTAACTAACTTGCTAAGCAGATTTTGTTTGGGGTGCATTATATTGGTACTAGCTATTTTACAGTTTTGTGTATTCACAATAATATGAATATTCTCAAATTCTAAATATATTAATGTTGTGATGCCTACATTCCCTGGAAGCATTCAGTTATATATTAATCAATTATATATTACATTTTTTTTTTTTTACTTTTCTTTTATCATTCATTAAGGCAAAATACAATAGAATGTTGATATCTAAATTATTTTCTGCATTAACCGGAGAACTCCTAATGCTTAAAATTACACCTTATTTTACCCCTTGTAGAAATATGCAGTTTTTTCCTCCTTGAATTAAATTGGTGTCTTTCTTACTCTGAACTAGCTGAATCAGTGGGGAAATCAAAAACTGCAGCTGCTTGTGTGCAGTCATAAGTGAAGATACTGTAAGATGGCTAGGCATTAGTCTGCTTTAAATGAGCATGGAAGCTCCATGCAATTAGCTTTTAAATAAAGTTATGGTGTGTGCATGCAGCACAAAATGAGTTTTATTGCAAGCAGGTGTTTTTGCGTTGCATAGGGTACTTATTTGGAACTGGACCAAATGACTTTCAGTATGTTCTTTTGTGACACACTTTCGTTTGGGCTGAGTTAATTATTTTTTAAAAAGAATCATCGTTATATAAAGTTTAGTATAAAAAAAATATTTGTGATTAAATTTTACTGCCTTTAATGTCTATTCATGTCTTTTTAAAGTCCTGATGTCCCCTACAAAGGACTTCAGAGGAAAAAGAAAAAATAAGGTGTAATTTGTTAACATTTTTTAATTTACTAACTAACATGAACAAACAATGAGCAATGCATTTATTATGCTATTTATTCATCTTTGTTAATGCTAGTCAATGAAAATAAAAATTGTATATTCATGTTAGTACACCATGGATTACTTAATGTTAATAAACACAACTTGTTATTTTAATAATGTATTAGTAAATGCTTAATTAACATTAACTAAGATAAGTACAGTAAATGCTGAAGTATTGTTCATTTTTAGCTCAATTGAACTAATGCTGGTTGTATTGAAATATTTCAACTTTGGTGGCTAAGCCCTTATGCCTGACTGGATGTGATATATTAATAAAAACTAACAAAGTGAGGTGATAAATATTATTTATGTAATATATATATATATATATATATATATATGGAAGTCATTAACACTGGATTAGGACTTGTTAATAAGACTTTCTGTGGATTAGCCCTTGAAAACCAGCCTTTTTGCAAAAATTGTAACAGTCATTTGTTTTGTTCTGTAGACAAGGTCATAAGAACCACGCATACTGTAAAAGTCTGTTTTTGATTCACCAAAAAGAACAGAGCAACTCAAGAATTGTACTGCACCAATCTCGCGATGTATGCATAATTGCAAAAAAAGTGTTTTAGTGTATTATTAAGATGTTTCATCACGTATATTCACATAAGTTTGTTGCATTTGCTTCCTAATGCCAGTTGCAAGGAACGTGTTAAAGGTAGGGTAAGCTATTTCTGGAAGCCAATGTTTCAATGAAACCAGATATTTGAAATCAACAAAACAAACACACCTCACCCTCTTGCCCAAAAGGGTCTAGTCCCTATTTTGATGGCTCCGCCCCACACACACGTAGACTAAGCAACCCAGGTGATGATTAGTTCTGTGAAAAAAAAGCAGAACTAATGTTACACTATCTACAAGGACGCCAGTGGCGCGACAAAATACTATAGACAGTTTAATCAGATGTATGCGCCTGGACCTAAGTTAACTTCCGGTCTGTGTTTGTTTATCGGTCTGGTTAGCCGTTTACAACCACGTAATGCTCATTTAAAAATCACACGAGGCGTGAGTGGTTTTATATCACTGTATTTCTGAAGGAAGAAAATGTTATTTTCATGGGTCCTACTTCTTGGCTTATCTTTCCGCAGACATTTTTCCTTTTTTGATTTTTACAAATTCTTATCCACATCATTAGTAGACACACCCCTTACTGCTGATTGGCTACAAGTTTCTTTGTATATAGGCTACTATACATAAATATATTTCAGTTTTCTAAATATTTCTTCCTCAGTAAGAAAAGACCAGTAATGTAGCTCTTAAGGAACCAGGATCATTAAAGTCCTTGTGATTCCAATCCTAGCGCCGTGTAGACACTAATAGAAGTTATCGATGTACTAATAAGGAGACAAGCCTGCTAGGACCTGAATAAGAGACTCATGAGACCTGTTATTTGTGTCTTCCTCATATAGTTGCCATGTACAGAGAGCCGTCACTCCACGACCTGACCGAGTTCTCCCGCTCCGGAAGTGGCACTCCAACCAAGAGCCGCAGCGCCTCGGCCATGCTCAACGGCGGCAAGACTCTGAGCCAGAATGAGTCAACATAACCGCAGGGCACAACTGCGGTCTGCTGCTGTACTCTTCCATCAACTAAACAGCACAAACGCGTTTACAAGAGTGCAGTGAAACCCTTAGCTGGTCGCTAGCTAGTGTTTCCTGAAATCACTGTGATGAGAACACAAGTGCAAACCTACATTGTACAATCTTCTGCAGGTCAACCTCGTGAGACAAACAAACCAAGCCATCTTTCTGATGTAGGGATCTGTGTCCGTTTGCGGGCGATCCCCGTTTCCATGTGTAGCATACAGAGCTGTGGTTTTCTCCTGTGGCATAGTCACAGAATCTTCTAGAACACCTACTTTTGGGTTTTGCTCCATTTCTTCTTAGGGATGCCATCTCCATAGTGCTAAGTCAACTTCCACATGACAATAGCAGCTTGTGCGACCCATTTATCGGTATATAGAGACAGAAATCCCCGAAATCTTTGGACATATGATACAAGTATTTCAAGCTCAGCTTTTTTGAGGCAGCGGTTTATTGTTGTGTGCTTTTTAGATGAGGCGTTTTTGCTCCTCGCTTCTCTTTTTCCGTCTTTTCAGCTCCCCCCCCCACACATTGTTATGCTGCAAATTAAACAGATTTAGGGTTCGGTCTGTCTGCACACCAAAGATGTCATTAGTTTCTTTGTATGGAGGTAAGTCAATTTGTGTAATTTCAGCTCCCTCAGACAGATGGTTGAGAAAACCGCAAGAGTGAATGTCATTTAGTCAGAGGAAATGTATTCAGGATAGAAAAAGGCCACTCGCTGTGCGTCTCTGCATTTATTTATTTTTTCTGTCTGTTTATATCTTCCTTTACTTCCCCTTTAATTTGGGAACCCAGCATCTTGGAGAAGTAATCAAATCAAAAAATGTTTAAATTATTGATTAATGCCAACCTGGTAAGATTTCCGTTACATAAAACAGGGCAGGCCTCTTTTTTCGAACAAAAATGTACCAAGCAAGAGAAAGCGTCCATTGCTTTTACAGGGCTAAATCAGCAGAAGTAAATAACTTGTGTGTGAAAATTCATTCTTATAGTTGTTCTTTCTAGTCCTCAGTGGTCAGGCAGCAGCCCCTGTTTATAAGTTTGATCAAAATCCCTTTCTGTTGTATGTATGTATGTATGAAGCATATTTAATGCATGGGGGACAGTGGACGCTGCATGTTATGTGGCTATGTATATTACCTACAATATGGAACCATGTGCTCAAATGGATACTGGAGTAAAATACAAATGTATAGATATGCATTTTATCCTGCTACCCGCCTGTTTATTATTTGTGTAAATTAAAGAAGCTGCACTGAATAAAATGTTTTGTATGTTCAGAGCACTCATGATGTTTGATTATGTGTTGTTAAGCGAATTCAGCTTTCAATGCACTCGATAACTCTTCATGTTCATGTTTTATGTGACAGCGCGGCTGTAAAATACAGCCTTCAAATTTTACTAATAACAAATATTTGAATCAAGCATATTCTTAGCGTTATAAAACACAAATGTAAATATGTGAATTAAAAATGTTATATTAAATATAAAACACTATTTAATTAAATATGAATATGAAATATATACATTTAATGTTGTATAATTATGTACAATAAATATGTACTAATAATCTTGGCATATTTGTGTTTATGTATGTAATGTTTAAAGACAAAAGGGCTCTCATTAATGTCAGATAGTCTCCAAACTAAAAGAAAATATATAAAAATAAAATGTATTTTATATAGAAAAGATTTATTCTCACTAGGCTGCGGTTTTGCTTGCCTAGTTAATCAACAGTAGTTTGACATATACTTGGCTGCAGTTATAAGTAATATTGACAGATATAATAAACACAGTAGCAAATAACTTTACATAAAAAGCTGTTTTTAATTAAATGATGAATCTGTTGTTGTGTACCAGTTTGTCAGTGAAACTCTTCACACTCTGTGACATTCACAACCTCTTAGAAACATACTCAATGTTCACTTTGGCACTGCAGTGCATAAACAGTGGTGAATTCATCTGAATTTAAACCATAACTCGTGAATAAACATCAGGTCAGCGAGCACTGTTTGATTTTTAAGTAGATAGTTCTACCTGTTTTTTATTCATGAATTCATATTGATGAAGACACCGTGAATGAAGAAATTGATTTTGTTGTGCTTTGCTTCACTGGAGTGCTGTAATGAAACCTTGATCACGTCTAATGCATAACCTATGGGAAGGCCATTGGAAAACCATCTACTGTTGTTTAATGTACTGTAAATGGGTATGATATACTGCCCTACAAAGCAAAAAGGCAGTAACTGCATTTTTGGTCAAAAATGAGTTATTATAATTTTTATGACATTCAAGCCATCCTTTGTTATGTGACAAAATATCTTATCTCAAATGTTTGTCGTTTTGTAGAAAAATGGTAGTCGTTTGTACAGTAACTGCAAAAAGCAGGATGACAGGATAACTTTAAAGTCATTTTTCTCAGTTCTACACTCGGCGTAGTTACTGCCTTTTTGCTTTGTAGGGCAGCACAGTAGAGGTGTGTTCTCAGCCTAGAAGATCCGACGCTGGTTTGGTCAGGGTCTCATCAGATTTGAATCGGATTCAAACATGGTTAAACTTTTTAACTGTAGGGGAAACTAGTTTAAAGACTAGCCCAGGTGTCTGGATGTAATGGCTGTCCTGTGCAGGTGGATCCCAGCGGAGAGCTGCTGCTGCTGGCTCAGGGCGGCTGTCCCTGGAAAGAGCATCTCTTCTCGCTGGAGAAGGAGCTGAAGCTGGACGTGCTCATCAAGTTCGTGCTGTACTCGGATCAGAACGGACACTGGAGAGTCCAGTGTGTCCCGGCCGGACTCAACACCTTCCAGAACAGGTGCGTGTTTTCCTGTCAGCCTGAACACTTTCAGGCTTCAGCTGCGAGTATATTAGAAACAAACTGCTGGGTATTCTATTAAAGCTCAGGTGAACTGTTTCCTGTCTACATGTTGATGCTTGCTATTCCTCTCAACTACAGGAGATAGTCCCTGACGGTCCTACATCGAGGTACTCCCTGGGCGAGACCGCTCTAACGGGTTCATTATTAATGATAAAGAAACCCAGACAAACACGCTGTTCCTAAAGCCGTGATTAGCGGTATGTGTTGAAAATGACCAATCACAGGAGTGGAGAGATCTGATATATAATCCCCGCCTCCAAAGTCTCAAAAGTGTTCTTGAAGAGTGAGCTTTTACACGCGCATTTAAATGTCACAGGTGGGCTATGATAGATAATGGAAAGCCCAATTAGTGCTTGTGCCCCCCCCCCCTCATGTGCCCTCACATGATCTGTGTTTCTGTGCTTATTTAGAGTTGAAACATCCTGGAAGTATGGGTGTGACTCTGACTAGCTGAACCCTGTCTGTGAAACTGGGAGAACATCATTCTGAGTTTTGATATTACTGCACATGGCTATTTTCATAGACGTTTTAAATCAAAATGTGTTTTGTGCTAAAGTTGAATTTTTTTATTATTATTATATAAGCATGATAAGTGCTAAACCAGCCCTGCTGTCGTGTGTCTAGATTGAGTCTTCTGGAGGAATGGCGAGGGGTCCGTGACGAGGCTCTGTCCGAGCTGAGCGGGATCCCCGACTGCATCTTCGTCCACGCCAGCGGCTTCATCGGAGGGAACCGGACACAGGAAGGAGCGCTGGAGATGGCCAAGAGAACCCTGCAGACCGCACCCAGGCCGCTTCCCAGCTCCTGATGTCATACTCTTGTGCTTGTGTTAATGCTTAGGTTTGTGTTCACTGTGGAAAATACACAACTTTACCGAGATCCTGTGGAAGAATTTTATTTTACACTTCTGGACGTCTATAGTGATCTTGAAAATACTGAGCTTGCTCTTGGCCTAAAGATGCTCACAGCCTTGTTGTTTCAGATGTTTAAGATCTGTTGGTCATCTTCTGTCCTTCACCACCGAATGATTCGTTTATACAAGCTGTAGCACAGTGATAATCCTCGTTGTATGCAGGGCATTGCCTTGAGTTATGGCTTGTATCTCAATCTTTTTGTGAGTTGAGCGTCTAGTACATCTACTGTATAAACAACTTCCCAAAGCATCAGAGCGAGAATAATGGTCTTTAACCTCTAGCAAAACAGTTCCAGTGCTCGAAGTTCTGCCTGTAGTGACCAGGGGCTTGATTTCCAAGATCTTTTCATAAAAAAAACTGCTTAGATGTCGGGTGGTTTATGTGGATCCTCGTTACCAAAGCAGAGTCCTGGGCTCCAACAAGTAAAAATACAATTACATTAAAGCAATAAAAACCAATGCAATAAAACAAAAACCCCCAAATGTGAATGAATTCAGATACTTCTTTAATTCACTCAATACTGTACCATTAAATATTTCTTTAACAGTTTTTTAAACCGGTTTTAACTTTTGGTTTTGCCCTATTGCCCTATCCTTCATCAGTAACCAGACTAGTATTTTGTGTATTCTTATATCACCTCTTCTGTTATAGTTTAGAGTTAGTTTTGCAGCTCTATTCTGAACTTGATGTGCTCGAGCACACCGCTGCACAGTAGTCGAAGTCAGAACCATTGTTTGCACAATCTGAGAGATGGAATACTGTGGTAAAGGTATCGCACACCTCTTCCCATAACTATCACCGTAGCTTTTATTTTGTGTTGACTGGACACACACCTCTCAGAAAACATCTAACAGCTGAAAATGCAGATCAGAGCACCAACCAAGCCTTGAGGCTTGTTTATTATGAATACATTTGCAAAGTTGTCCCACATGAGTTTCTGCTCTGTCAGTAGTAGGGTTGCAAAGGGGCGGAAAGTTTCCGGCAAGTTAAGCTTGGGAATTTTGGAAATATTCCATATTGGAAACTTTTCATGGAAATAATTGGAATTATGGAAATTAATGGGAATTTAGG
>JAUCMT010000002.1:9227921-9238258 GCA_032357475.1 Enteromius thamalakanensis | reverse complement strand
TGTAATCTTTTACGTGGTAGTATCACGCAATTTTCGGTAATTACGTGATACTAACACGGAATTATGCATTAAGAGTTTGTGGTTATTTCACGGAATTCTGTGAGATCAGGTTGTTTAAACCACCACTTCTCACAAATACCAGTTATCCATAATAATCAATGTTGGTTTTAGGCATGGGTGAACGGGGCGGCACAAACACTTGGGGGAAAAATAATCATCTGTGCCCCTAAGCGGTTTTCTATTATCCATCATACCTTTGACTATGGCGTTTAAATAGTTTCAAATCTAGCACACATGAAAAAAACAAGACAAATATCCGCGCGCGGAAAACTATTCTTATGAGGGAGCATTTCTGCACCGCGAGAGCACAAAACACTATGCACGTGCAAAAGTGTGCTCTCGCGAGAATGGTGCTAAGCAGTGCTCGCTCGGCGCTCTCTCAACTGCTCAAAGACTTTGGAGGCGGGGATAAAATGTCAGATCTCTCCGCTCTTCTGATTGGTCATTTTCATCACATACCTCTTGTCATGACTTTAGGAATAGTGTGTGTGGGGGCGTTTTTTTTTTTTATATGAATAATTAATTAATAATTAATCATGCAACACCAATACATAATTGCGGTAGAATATAAAAATTAGGTATAAAACATGAAACATAATGAATTTTCTAGTCATTTCAATAATTGAGAATCAATTTAGAATAGGCCTACTATAAATCAATTTTTGACATTATTTCTTCATATCACACATTTAAGCCAATCTTTTAAAAAAACATAACAGCATACACTATCCACCTTCACAGCGTCAAACATCAATGAATTATTGCTATATAATTTTCATATCTAATAAATTCATATGGATAATAGGTTTTGGGATCATTATTTTTTTGGCAGCGGCTATTTACACCAAGTTCACATAGCATTTTCTGATATTTATGCCACTTATTGCAAGTGACAATTATCTGCTCCTCAGTTTTGAACGGCTTTATAAAACAGAATGCAACTTATTGAGTGTAAATGTTCATTTTAATTCACATTATTAAATAGATGCCATGGTTGACACCTTTATTGGGAAATAAAGCCCTCCCTAAGCCTAACCAATATTTTATTTTCAACTTTTTGATTATTTCTTTAATTTTTATTGAAAATAAATGTTTTTCGAATGTTATTTAAAATTTTAAAAGGGAGAAAAAAAAGAGAGGGGTTTTCCCTCAGGAAGTAATTCAATGTAGAACCGCCATTGATAATAATGCTTGGTCTACTTGTAATACATACTGGTATGATACTAGTAACTACTGGAATATTTAATTAGTAATGTGAAAGTAGTTATCAGTTCAAATAATTTAAAATGAACATGGCTTGCCACAATATACATACCATACACCATTTAATGAGGTGGAGGGCCTTTTCATATCTTTCTAGAGAGGAGCTAATAATAAAATCTGACATATGAGAATGTCTCACACATCTTCAGAGGTTTCAGACATTGATAATTGGAAATGTGTGGCGTCAAAGACCATTCATTTGAGGACAACTATTTGAACTGCACTGGTTGCTGTATTAAACAGTTTGGATATATATTACAGTAAAGTCATGTAACATTTGAGCACCCTTTTGTTTGGCTCTTTTTTTAACAATCCACATCGCCTGTTTCTTCAGTCTGTAATTAAATAACTGCAACAAAGTAAGTGTGCATAGTTTTTCCCATGGTCATTCCTCAATTTGCTGAATGTCATATATGACAGATTTAGACTCAACGTGTCCCTGTTGTCCTCGTGTTTTGGCATCAACCTGATTTATTTACTTCACAAGAGAGCTGGAAAATTAGGGCAGATGGGAAAGAACTTAAAATGTGCCAAGGCATCAATAATCGAATAGTGAGCTTGCTGAAATGACAAGTTCTACCATCTGGTCCAGTATAATGTACTCCTTTTTGCAGTGATCTACAAATGAGAAGTGCATTCTGTATTATTCAGGAAACCATAAAACTGACCCTATATTTCCTTTCTTAATACAAGTTGCATTCTGGCCTACACACTGAAAATTTATTTCAGAAATATGAGGACCCGTGGTATTGTTACGGAAAAATGGATTTGGTGCATGACACGCACATATTTGTTGTGCATATAATATGCAGTCTACCCCACATCCATAATCCAAGCCATCACGTACCATAAACCCGCACAAATTCTTATTTTTTCCATACCTGTACTACAAATTTTTATTTTTATTTATCATACTATTTATACGCACACTCGTGAGATCTGGTAGGAATATCCTGTTTCGCTCAGACATCAAGTGACGTCAAATTAGGGTGATTAAAAGTGGTTAAAAAAGTAATTGAATGCTTATTTTAATCAAACTGAGCTCAGGCAAAAGCTTAGCATGTTTGTAGATTACTGCGAACAGTTTAACCAAAGCTTTCATTAGCTTTCATTTCAATCTTTGTTGAGCTAGGGTAAACGCTCTGAGAACATCTCAAATCTCATCTTCTCATTCACAAGTACACTCTAGGGATGTGAGAGAAAGATGGGAAAGAGAACAAGTACATTCTTCAATCAGTTTTGGGGTTATGACCTACTGTTGCCAGATTGAACCCAAGAGATTTAAAAAGCTTTCTCAATGTCACTCCAGTGTGTATTTCTTAATGATTTTAATTTAATTTCTGAGTAATAGTTAAAATAAAAGCTATTAATCATTTCCCAATTTATGCCTGGGAAAAATGGTACAACTATGAACACCGTTGTTTTGTAATTAAATGGCTTGTCATGCTATATGGGGTAAGTTGTCACAACAGACCCCTTATAAAAACAGCCTTCTATAATGGTCTATTTAATAAGTAAAATTATTATTTTTTTATTCTAAAACCTAAAACCAAAATGCTCTCTTGTTTTAGGAAAAATTTTATTAACTTTTTTTTTTGATCCACTTCAAATGTTGACTACTTTATGTATGCATATATATAGATAATAAATATTATGATTATTGCATTTGTATTAAATATTAGTTATCTGGATTTAAAATTATTACATTTACATTTATTTTTTATTAGTAGTACATTATTTTATAATGTTTATCTGGAATAAAAAATGAGTACATGTATATTTAAAATATGTATTTATTTAAAAATATATAAAAAATTATATATTTAAAAAAACAAGATTTAAAAATGATAATGTTAATTTATTTTACATTTATTTGTCATTTAAAACACAGGACAACTTGAGTCTACATACTTTGTTTCTCGGTACATATGAAGCTATTGATATGCTAACCTTAGTGATAAATTATTTATCATTTTAATTTTGGGGAAATTAGCAGAAGTTGCATTTAGTGGCTCTCTGCGTAGTTATGTTTATGTTATGTTTGTGGGGAGCCTGTGACTTTCTTCTCCTAAATATTCTGCCAAAGTGTTATTAGAAGTCATAAATGGCTTGTTAAAATGTGGGAGTAAGAAAGCGTGAAAAGCCATCTGCACGTGCATGTTCATACCCCACATCCCCTGAATACGCAGTGGAGAGTGTTGTTGAAGCTAAGCATGTAGGAGGACACCTGTGGTGTGGGGATCTCATATTTTAATGAATGACTGAGTGGGAGATGAATCCCCCTTTGGCAGACATTGTCTCCCACTTCTGAACTTTTAAAAAGAGGCTTGTGACGTTAGTTTGCAGAGATGTGTGGGCAGTCTTGATGTACAGTTGAGTCTTTAGCCTCAAAGAAATGTCTTCTTTAATGCAAATCAATGCTTTGAGCAGGAGATACAGAATAACTTCTTGCTTAAATTTTTTTAAATTATCTTTAAAAACTGTAAATCTAACATGCCAGTGAACAACAGACAGTCAAGGAGGAAACATAAAATTAATATGAAATAAGACAAATGAAAATGTATAACTGCAAACCTGCTGAAAATCAAATGTCTATTTGTACAAAAGGACAATTTTTTAATTATTAAACCAAAGGTCACCTGCCTATAAAAATAGACTACTCATACTATTCTTAAAAATAATTGAGGAAACTCATCATTGTGCAAAGCCTTTAGCTACTTTGTCACACTCATACATCAAAAGCGAGGGCTTGTGACAGGGAAATACATCACTGCTTGAGGGGAAAAGTGTAAAGCAGGTTTGCAAACTGGTTTGTGAAGATGAAGTCCAAATATCGTTTAAACAGTTTCAAAGAAATTTATTTTTGGTTTGCTCATGTACTTTCACCATCAGCTTTACTTGGCATTTAGTGTTACCTGACCTGAGAGTCGACAGACATGTTGATGAGGTTTTAAAGGGTTTTTCATCCCTCAAGGTATGAAAGAGAAAGTTTCTTTTAAAAAGTCACTATATTGTATATGTTTTTCATCAAAAGACTATATAGTTTTTGCATTACGAAATTTATCGTAACAATATTAACATTCAAAACACAGAATAATATACACAAAGAAAGTTTGTTAAAACTATAAATGTATTACAAATCATATAAATAGATTCATATTCCTCATTCACCCATTAAACAGATAAGAGAACTGCTCTTTCCAATAAGGTATTCTCACTAATGTCCTAGAAGATAGCTTATGCACATGGTCGCGGCTAAATCAAGCAATTTACTACCATTCATGGCTGAGGAATGTCTGACACCATAAATAATGAATATAATGGTTTGAGTCACTCTTCCAGATGTCCAAAAACCACAGCATTCTTAAGCTTACATAATAATGCAAACACGGACAGTCTTGTGCTGAAAATATATTTCTGTGCCAGAGATCGCTTCTTCAATACCAGTACAAATCCTTACTGATTTCTGACACAGGCACACCTGAAAAACACAAGATGAGTTTACACAAATTAATCATTTATCACCACCTAAACAAACACTTGCAACCTGATCTCACGGAAATTTGTACGTATTTTACGAGGTGGCTCACTCGTACGAATTCATACGAGATGGCAATTTGTATAAATTTTTTTAAACATAACTCCGCCCCTAAACCTACCCCTCACGTGATTTTAGACGAATCGTACGAAATCGTACGAGTGAAGTCGTACGAATTAGTACGAGTTGGCACAAATTTGGCACCTCGTACGAATATGTACGAATTGCTCGTGATACTGTGTTGCAACACTTCATATATGCTCTGCAAGTATGCTCTTTTGTTCAATCTAAAAGAAACTCATACAGCTTTAGAGTGAGTAAATGATGACAGAATTTGCATTTGTGAGTGAACTAACCCTCTAAATAGACTTTAGACATTTCAAACTACTTCAGGATAACACCTTATGATCACCTTGTGTTGGTTTGTATTAATTAATAGCTATCTGTTTATTACTCTTTACTAAACAATTCATTTTCGGTGCACATTAAATACACCTGTAAACGAAAATTTAGCAATGAAATAAGTACCTGAATCTAGGCTGATCCTGCTTCCATCCTTAAAGGCCGTCCCAGAATTCCACTCTGATCTGGTTTCTGATTTTGAGAAAGGCGAGATCATGATGCCCCCTGTTGGCCGATCCATTTGTAACAGGTTCAGGTAAGAGCTGGCACTGCTCTCAGCAGCCATGGGCTGTTGGTAGAGCATTTGAGGGAGTTCGAAGGCTGTGCCCTGTCTGGGTGGACATGGCCAGAGGGATGAGGAGGATGAGGAGGAGGATGATAGTACTGAAGGATTCACAATAACTCCCTGGGACAGAGGTGGAGGTTCCATGGTTGTCAACTGGGCCAGCTTTGAGGAGCCGGAAGAGTGTGGGGACTTAGACCATGTCAGACCAGAAGAAGCCCATGATGATGAGGGAACATCTGCGATAAGAAATGCATTAGATAGATAGAAAGACAGATGGATAGATGAATGGATGCACATTAACGCACCAGACTTGGGAATCCTATTGCTGTCCTTGGCTTTGGTACTGAGGTCTTTTGGGATGGTTGCTTTATTCAGAGCACGGAAGAAGTGCTCATCCACTGCAGTGTTGATGTCTCCTTGATAGTATGTAAAGAGCTGAGGAGGGTCTTTACACTCCTCTGAGTGCTTCAACAATCTGTCCGCCATCATCCTGACTTAATAATACAATGTGGAAAAGTTATTTCAGATTTTGTCTTTATTCTCTCATATTTTACACTGAAAAGCATCTTACTATTTTATACATTTAAATAAATGAAACACTGTTTCAACTCTTTAAAGGACGTTTAAGATACAATGATTTTCTGCAAGACACTACAGTTAAATATGTATAAATAATAACACTAAATTCTTTTAAGCATTTTTAATGTTACAACCTTGAGTAAGAGGATTGTAATGTTTAACTGTAAAAATGTTGGTTCCCACAACTTTCTGAAGTATACTGCAAAAATTACACAGGATTAATTTGAAATATATTCCAATAGAAAACACTCATTTTAATTTGTATTTGACTTTATCCATACGCCTCGGCGAGACTCAAGAACATTGAACAAATCCAACCAGCCCCAAAAGATAAAAAGTAATGTATACTACAATTTATGAACATAGCTTAAGATGCAGTGCAGTTTATTAATATTTAAACATTATTTGATAGAATATTTAATCCTCAGCCAACTAAAGTGCTGAAAAGAAAACGTTATCAAACTGGTAAAAACCGGCGATGCTAAATCCTCGAGGGTGAATGGATTATAAGTGATTAGAATTCACATAAATAAATGATTTATTCTAGAAGTAAACATAAAAAAATAGTAAAAATAAAAAAAATCCAGACCTCCACAAGTCATACAGCTCCTACTTATACTTATACTTCAAGCACTCTTTTCTCAAACTGAAACAAGACTTTAATTGCATTCACAAATAAATTCAAAACCCCAAACTGCTTACCAAACTGAATCCAGCCAACATCCAGCCACCGATCATACTAAAACAAAACCAATGTGATACTACGTGCAGGTGTTCTTCTTTACGTGTGCTGAAAAATGCACCCGAGCCAGTTAAACAAGGTCTCTTAAACAGATAAAATCACAGCTGTCATTAGGCTTACAGGGAACTACACTTAAGGAAACGACTTGTTATTTTGTTCTCTTATAAACCAAAGACCTTGTTAGTGAGTGACTTTATCAATATACATTTTTCATGAAAGCAAGAAACAATGATGAGGTCACAAAATGTTGTTTTTACTATAAAACTATTAACAGATTGATTCAATGAAACACACACACACACACCACCTAAAGGGAGACAAAAGCAGTCGAATGACTATTTACAGTCAAATTTCTATTATTGTCCATATTTGGCTATGGTGAAATGCAGACATGTCCTGGGAATAAACGATTAAAAGGAAACACTGTATATTAGCGTGAAGATGTTTTTAGCGAGAGACATTAATCAAGTCCTCTTTTCTCGCCACATCTACTCATCCTCATTATCACTTCCTGCTAAACTGCTATCGGTCGACACTACTTCTCCTCCCTCCTCTTCATCCTTGTTCTCATCTTTCCCCTCCTGTGGTTTTGCGGTGCTTTCGTTTGCATGTTCCTCCTGTCGAGTCTGTTCTGCTGCTTCTTGTGTGCTGGAATTTTGTTGTTCAGCTGCTTTTGAGGGGTCCGCTTTAGCTTTGGCAGACGCACTCTCGTCACCCAGAAAAGAACCCCAGGATTTTAGTCTCTCTTCTCGTTCTCGTGAGGTTTCCTCAACCTGGGTGACCAGAGCCAAAATGTTAAATAAAGAAAATAAGAAGCTGGAATTTAATTTAGCTGGAATCGTCAATCTTGCATGTCTTTGTTTACACAAAATTATAATCATTTTCCTGTTAAACAACAGCCAAATATCTATTTAGGGACTGTTTGGTTTTGTTTTTTATGTAACACACGCTTAACATGATTCAGCCCGATTCCTAGTTAATAAATAATGTCCCTCTCTACATTTTCCAACCTGTTTCATTCAGAAAATATAAGAATGAGGAAGTAAAACAGATTGCAAACAGCAAGTCATAATGGCTATAAATAGGCCAAGTATTTTACCTGGTAGTCAGTTACACCGTCCCACAGTAGTGCTGATAGTTTCCTCCCACCAAACCAGCGTCCATTCAGAGTCGTCTGACACATGTCCGCCTCTTCAGGTTCTTTAAAAGCCACGGATGCCACTCCATCAGGGTGCCTCTGATTTCCATGGAAAAAAGCAAAGAGTATAATGTCAGAAATGGCAGAGAGAGAGACATTTGAACAGTTCTTGAATTTAAATACAATGAAGTTTTATTATAGTAATTGTGGAGAGGAGACGACTTACATCAAAGATGATGACCTTCTTCACTTGCCCAAATTTCTCACATTCCGTTCGTAGATCTTCTCTATACTCATTTAGAACCAATGGATCCTCCTGCATGAGACATAGGGCGCAGCTCTTTAACATGTGGTCAGTCAAAAGTATGAGCATATTGGGCTTTATATTCCTCAATTTAAAAAAATGGTAACAGTTAAGCATAGGAACCAATTCTCACTATTAACTAGCTACTTATTAACATGCCTAGTATTATCACATTGGCTGTACTTATAAAGCACATTTGCATGACCATATTGTACATCCATAATCCTACTCTATACCTAAACTACCGTACTAACTATTCATCTGCAGCCGATAAGTGAAGCTTAAAATAAAGCGTCACCCCCAAAAACTTAAAGGCTTGAGGTTGAATGATTGAAAGTAACTTAGCAGACAAATATAAAACGTGCCTAACTGGTACTAAAAATAAAAAATAAAGGAAAAAAATGAAAAAAACTAACAAAGTATAGCAACTTTGAAGAATCTGTAATATAATAGGAATATGGTTAGTTTAATATTTGTGGTCAATTTCCTATTTGCTATTATTATAACATGCAGTAAATGATAATAAAAAGAGTGAGTAGGCATAGCCAAATGTATAATTGGCAGTGTACATTACTGTTTAAATGGCTGGTATGGTTTTTGAAGTTATTATCTCTTATGCTTACCAAGGCTGCATTTATTTAATCAAAAATATATATTACATAAGTTTTTAGTGTCACGTGATCTTTTAAAACTCTGATATGCTGCCCAAGAAATATTTCCTATTATCAATGCTGAAGACGGTTGTGCTGCTTAATATTTTTGCAGAAGCCATAACAATTTTCTCTATTTTTTGATGCACTGAAACAGCACTGCTGAGTCGACAGTGACCGGGTTTAAAAAAATACTAACTTTGTACAAAATAAACCTTAGCGACTCCAAACATTTGAATGATCGTTTGTATGTGGTTTATCTAAGACGTAGATTATGTATAATTGAGGCCTATGTTATTTACAGTTGCGTCACATACGTAATTTAAGGTTAATTTAAGTGTCAGTCTCATTTATTAAACACAATTAATGATCACAGAAATGATGATGTGTGAGCTGCAGATCCACACCTGCATTCCTGCTCTCATCTAACCATTTAGGTTGCACCTACTTGAGGAATGCAGACAGACCAGCTGTGAGATGTTCATCGCTGCTACAGAGAAACTAAACAGTGGCGTAGCTCTAAACTGTTGCTAATCAAGAGCGTTACTGTAGTAAACTTTATACATCATGAGTGCCAGTACAAGGCTGAAGTTATTCTGAGCTGTAAAAGAGATTCTGCATGTCTGGTTTCAGCCGCAGTAAGAGATATTTGACAAAATAAAAACACTTTTTTTTATGCAAATGGCACTAACGTGTGTAGTATGTTCCAGTGTGTTGGTGGGTGTGTCAGCGTGTTTTGTGATTAACTCTTGCCTCGAAGTCACTGGGATGAAACATGTTTTGGATGATGACGACTTTTTCATGCCTTTTTCGAGTTTCTCCAGCTTTCTCCGGCCTCCAGTCCAGCTGCCTGTTAATCATAAATTGCTAAAATATTAGTCACAAAAATATATGGCAATTAGGCGAAATGCATCACAACCAAGTATATGAAGCCGCAGGAGTGAGTCCGACAGGTTTTTACTTTTGTTGCTGCTGGAGCTTTTTACGATATTCTTTGTTCTTTTTCTTTTTCTTGCTGGCGTCATATTGTCCTTTGAGCTCGAATCGTGCTTCCTCCACATGCAGCTGGTAGCCCCGAATCTCCGTTTCATCCAAAAGCCTCACGGCAAGATCTACAGACTCTATCTGCAAGAAATGAGAGGATATTAAAAAAAAAATCTGTCACCAAACAATGTTAATTTAAAGTACAGTTAAATTAAAGTACAAAAAAAAATTGGAACTAACTCAAATCCATCCATCCATCCATCTATCTATCTATCTATCTATCTATCTATCTATCTATCTACCTATCCATCCATCCATCCATCTACCTATCCATCTACCTATCCATCCATCCATCCATCTATCTATCTACCCACGCATCAATCTACCAATC
>JAUCMT010000002.1:9211165-9224968 GCA_032357475.1 Enteromius thamalakanensis | reverse complement strand
TCTTGAAGGAAACTCAAGCCCACTTGCTGTGGCAGGAGATGTATCGCAGGGAAGAACCATCCATCCTGCTTTGGCTCTTGGTATAACCAAATTGTTTTCATACACCAATCCTATCACAGGAAAATATATAAAAACGTATAAGATTAAAAAATTATAGCATTAACAATTTATCACATTGATAATTACCCAGGTCAGGTCTTGTGATAGTCATTTGATGCTGACTGGACTCTAGGGACACCGTTGAGCTCTGAGTTGAATTAGACTTGATGGATCTCACAGATGCCATGAAAGGAAACGTATTTGGCGGATTGGGTTTGTGTTTGGGAACCACAGTTGCTGTTTGGCTCCATTCTGAAAACAACCAAAAAGTAAGCATTCGTGGTTTTCCAAGATTGCTAATGTTGCAATAAATACATTTGTGCTTTACCAGAGTATTCCATTAACTTGAAAGCTCCACAACATAAATGTATTCTCCAATGCTTGCGTACGTTCTCCTTCATGAGACAATGGAACACAAAAATAAAGAAACCTGCAACAAATCACAACATATTAATGAACTGGATGCTAAAACTGAATCTAAATCAATTTTATGTGCTCTTTCTCACCTTGAAGACTGTTCAGAATGGAGAACAGGTAGAGCAGGAACACTCTGACAGGACCCCAAGCGAGAAAAGCCACAGACCAGGTGAGACCCAATAAGAAGGTTAGGCTCGCCACGGCTCGCAGGTCTTTCACGATCCCACTTTGGGTGCCAGCCGGTTGATTGACTTGCATGTTTCGGATCTGGATCAGAACCACTATGAAAATGGAGCCATTGCACAGTAGTATAAAAGCTATGTAGCTTACTACTGACATGTAGAAAACCGCATCATTTTGCACCCAGCAGCTGAAAAAGATATGGAATACTTTACTATCATTCAACATGATGGTAATGTAAACTTATCTGTAATGCTGTTATGTCATGATTTTTTATGAAAAATCAGGCATCCAACTTCACTAACAACATTTCCGAATCATCCAGTGTCATTTGAGAATCACTCATGGTGTTCATGCCGTATGCATCTCTCTTTATAGCCACCACCAATCCACATATAATAAGCGGAATCCCTGTACAAAGACATAATGGATGTTAAACAGAGATAAATGAATGAACTGAAGACATAAATCTGTCTCCAAATGAGCTTAAATGTCTCACCCCAGCCAAGCAGGCAGAATTTCAAGATGTATGAGGGCACATACACGTTGAAAACTTTTACCAAAGCAAAGTACATATTCACAGCCCCCAAACCCATCCAGGTAAAGGAAGTCAGTAGGAAATAATGTAAGGTCACCGCCACAGCAATACACAGGCCATAGACGCCAAAAGACGAGATCCAGGAGTTCAGCAGGAACACCAGGTTCAGTCCCAGTAACGCAAGGGACAGATTCAGCAGAATTTTGGAAGGGTAGTCTCTTCTTAACTTCCTGTCAAAGTTAATGGCAAAGCAATGTAACATGAAAAATGTACATTTGCTTGTCGATTTTCTATAGGTGTGTTACAAATATGCTGCATTGCCATATATAAGCATCAATTATAAATTAGGTCTTACTCTAGAAGGGTGTATGTTAGCACTGTGATCCCAAGAAAGCATGAAGACACACCACAGCCCACGTATGTAATAAGAGTGAGGATTTGCTCATTCTTTGCATCCATAGGAGCTCTAGACACATCCTTAAATTAAAAAAAAAAGCTTAATAGAAATTACTGAGGACAAATATCCAATGCATGTATAAGTAATTGTAATAAAGTATCAATCAAAGAATCATGTTGTACCAGGAGTACTCCAAAGTGGGTCATGTGGTCACACAGACAGGTTGTGTAATCACTGCTGCTATTATATGTCCAGCAGCCCTCGGGATTCCATCCACCATATCCATCTAAAACAGGACAAACACACCTGAGATGTAGCAACTAATGTGAGAAGAAGAATAATGTGTTCATTTTGTCCAAGAGACTTGCCATTCTTGTTGAAATCCCAGTAGACACACTGGACATCCTGGTATTCCTGTAAAAGGTAAAGAGGATTTAGAAATGATTTTTGCGAGTGTTTCCCCCTCCCGGACTACAGTCCTTACTTTCTTAGTTATTAGGTGGTGCAGAGTGATGGAAACATATTCCTTTAGGTTTTCAATGCGTCCCGTGGCATTGGTCACACTTGCAGACACCACGAAAGTGTTAAGTGTTTTCTTATCTTGGTCATTCTGAGAAAAAGTCACAAATATAGTGTGTCAAAAAATTTTTTACAGTGAGAGACAAGTCGTAAAATAAACATCTGTCACTGATAAAGTAAGATTAGGTCACCTTTGTTTGAAAGAGAGTCGGAACTCCATAAAACTGAAACTGAACACGAGGGCTGGTGTTGTTTATTATGGGGAACCTCTCTTGAATTTCAGAGGGCAGAGAAATGAAAGCCACTGTACCATCAAAAGGCTCCCGGTTTATATAAATCTAAAGAAGAAAAGCATATGATCATGATTTATATGACTCATTACATTACAGTATATTTCTTAGGTCGAAAAAATCTAAAACAGAAATACAAACTTGCTGGACAAATTTTGTCTGAAACATGCAATAATCAATCCTTGATGATGCTTAATTTATTACAGAAATTCTAAAATAAAATAAAATAAAATAAAATAAAATAAAATAAAATAAAATAAAATAAAATAAAATAAAATAAAATAAAATAAAATTAAATAAAATAAAATTAAATTAAATAAAATAAAATTAAATTAAATTAAATTAAATTAAATTAAATTAAATTAAATTATGCTTACCAAGGCTGCATGTATTTGGTCTATACAATACAATTAATGTTTTATCAAATTTTATAACTGACAGTTTAACTTATATTCAAATGTAACTTATTGCTCCAGTGTCGCCTGATGCCTCAGAAACCATTTTACTCTGCTGACTTGCTGCTCAAGACACATTTCTAATTATTATCAATGTTGACAACAGTTTTGTTTAATAATAATTTTTTTAAGGATTCTTATAATAGATGGTTCATAATATGCTTCAAATAATTTGTAATAATATCTATGTCTTTACTGTCCAATTTCTACTGAATTTAATGCTAAACAGTATCAGTAAGTCTATCCCCAAACCTCTGAATAGTAGTAATATACACTAGTTTTATGAAGGTGCTGTGCAGGTGTACTCACCTCAGGGTTTAAGCCTTTGTTGGTGGATGAGACTCCAAAGGTGAGATTGTGAAAATTTTCTTGGTCAATATTGACCACTGATATTGCTAAGGCAGGAGCTGTTAAGAAGACTGACTCTTCATGAAACCCTAACATCCGGTCTCCGACAGACTCTATGATGTTCAGAATACTATACAAATACAGGGAAGGATGTTTTGTTTACATGGAAAGCATAAAATCTGCCTGTAAAAACCCTCACATACAACAGCAGACCTAATTTCATATATTTACACACTATATATATTTTACTGTTAACAACATAAACGAAATCATGTCCTATATTTGTTTGATTTTTATTACTTTTATTGTTTGATAAAAATCAAGCAAATGAACACCTGTTGGTGAAAGGCAGCAGGTTGCTGTCAGACTCCAGAAGGTCAGACGTGATGTTGATGATGACCTCTCCCAGCGGAGCCGTGATCACGCTAACGTTAATCACATCGGCTAGTTTATTCAGTACCGTTGAGAGCTCATACTCATCCAGATTTTTGTTCTCGTGTATCAAGTCCTCAATCATGATCAGAATATCTTCAGCATTTTCTAATAGGCAAAATGCATAGGGATTGTTTTCAGGATGCACCCATATAGATATTTGTATCACACAAAGTCTACTGTGTTAAAACAGATTCCTAATCCACTTGTGCATTTGCTGTTAATTAGATGATTGTATATTTAATTCATGGGTACTTTCAAAGAAACAAATGACATTTGAAATGTTGAAAATTTCCTCACCTTCAGGCCAACCAAGAGATTTGGAGAAATTTGTGAAATTGCTTGCTAACCAATGGGTCCTCTTTGTGTGTCATGAGATGTTAAAGGAATAGTTCACCCGAAAATGAAAATTCTTGTCATCATTTACTCACACTCAAGTAGTTCCAAATCTGTATGATAGGAAGATATTTTAAAGCAAGTTTGTAACCTGGCTGATTTCCATAGTAGGAAAAAATACTATTGGAGTCAGTGGTGACCAAAACAGGCTGGTTACAAACTCCTTCAAAATATATTCCTTTTTGTTCGCCAGAACTAAAAAATATTCATACAGATTTGGATCTACTTGAGGTTGAGTAAATGAAAAAGTTAATTTTTTGGGTGAACTATTCCTTTAACTGATTATGTATTGTGATGTTTTTATCAGCTGTTTGGACTGTCATTCTGACGGCACCCATTCACTGCAATAGGATCCATTAGTGAGCTAGTGATGTAAAGCTAAATTTTAAACCTGTTGAAAATTTATCGAAAACCTTTAATTGATTGTGTATTGTGATGTTTTTATTAGCTGTTTGGACTGTTATTCTGACGGCACCCATTCACTGCAATAGGATCCATTAGTGAGCTAGTGATGTAAAGCTAAATTTTCAAACCTGTTGTTTTCCAAACAAACTCATCTATGTATATCTTGGATGGCCTGAGGGATGAGTCCATTTACAGCAAATTTCCATTTCTGGTCGAGCCATTCCTTTAACAAGAAGCTTGTGTATCTAATGTTCACCATTAGTGACTGTAATATCCTCCAGGTCTGACACGCTGTTGACCACAAACTGGCATTGCCCCAAGTCTGGAGATTTCCAAAGAGCTCCAGCGTTTGCGTCTAGAAAACTGTTTAGAGAGAAGGGTGAGGCGGTTACAATCAATAAACTTATCAAACCGTGAAATATTTGGATCACTTCCCCCCATTAACTATTGGAAACTGCTGATCCTCGATACACAACATTATATAATGCTGTTCAGCTTCAGGTTTAAAATCTGCTCATCCATTTTATGGCTGTAAATAAACCTTGAACGACTGGAACATTGTGGAAACACAAGAGGTGGCTTTAACAATGACTTCTCTGCAATGAAATCGATCATACAAACAGTTTTGACATTAATAATACTGCTATATGGTACATACATGTGATTAATTGGTTTACAGCAGCCCCTTCAAGTATTATATCAGACAGCTTCCTCTTTTTAGATTTAGTGATTAGGAACAATAACCTAGTGGAGTGTCAAACGATTTATTGGCAGATTTGCAGGCTGTGCATCAGTGTCTCATTATGTAGAACAGAAATGCAGACGTTAAATAATATCATGCAATTATTGTCATTTGATTTAAGAGTAAGATTGCAAGTTTTTGCTACTAATGGCACCAACAAAATTGCAATTGGCTGTTTGAGACATTTTCTCAAAAACTGTCCATAAACAATGTTTGCATATGCATGGGAAATAATTATTAGAACTTTTTAAACATAATGTTTGATGACTTGACAAGAGCATTTGAAGAATGTTCTTAGAATATACATTTTTTCGCTGGGAATGATTGGATTATTGCATTGCATCTCTGCTGCTGCTACTCATACAGAAATACTATTTAGCATCAGTATTTTTTTTTTTTTTTGAGCTGGTTGTTTGGTTTGAGAGTGTATCATCACACTGCATATTTAAAAAAAACTTAAAAAAAATACAGTACTGTGCAAAAGTCTGAGGCCACTAGTATTTTCACCAAAACAAAATGGTTTTAAGTCGGTTATTTCTATATTTTGTGGTAGTTTGCACAGTACTGTATAATAGCTTTTTTTCCCCCCGCAAGCAATTTATAACATAAATTTATTTAGGTTAAATCAAATATTTTGAAAAGAGGCTCTTACCATTGCCTGTAAGCTGTGTTTTTAGGGTTTCCCACACAGGGAAGTGGGGTGATCGCCTCAACCTTAGTTTGGGGCCAACTGAAAAGCCCTTGCCTGGTGTGATGGTTGTGCTCAGGACATGGCTCTGTTTTAGATAAGTAGAGAGACACGTTCACACAGGTTACAGAATTCAAAATATATTTAATAATTCCCCAGTATGTTTACATTACAGATTTTATTTTTCTTCAGATGTATGACATACCAATATAAGAAATTATAATGTCCTCATATTGGGCATCTAAGAGTACTACTCCATTGGTGTATTGTTTCTCCAGAAGCCCATGAATCCATTTTTCTGCCTCTGTGATGTTTGTGGTAGTTGTTACCTTGGCATGAAAGACACAGCTATGGCTGGAAACAAGCCATATCAGATAACTCCATTAAAACAACAATTATTGTTCACTATTTTTTAATTGACTGCTGTCTTGTAATGAACGTCTCACCTTGTTAATGAAAGCAAAGACCGCTGCAAGACAAATAAACAAGAAAACAGAATTATTTTTCCAATTCAGTTCACATTTTTAAAACAAACATAAATTAGAAATTACCTTTCTATCCGCTTTAAATGATTTTGTTTCCACACTGCAAAGTAAATCAGACATGTGAAAAAAATGTGTAGTGTGTCTTGGGGTTTGGTTTAGTCTCTGCAATAACAAGACTGACTAACCTTCGTTTTCTTGCATGTGGTGAGGAACTTAAGAGTTTAAAGTGCAACACGTGTATTCCTTTACTAATAAGAGTCTCGTCAAGCTGCAGTGACCATAAAACAACTGTGATGTGATGCTGAGATACTTATTTAAATTATGAAAAAATTTAGCTTTCATTAGTTTAATATCTTACCCAGGTTTTCATTAAGTTCTCGGGGTCACAATAGCCGTTGATGGTCACATTGACATTGACATTGAAATAGATTTCTATATTCAAGACAGAGAATCGTTGTTAAATATGCCATACTTCTGTAGAATCGCTAATTGCACGTGAGATTGAAAAATGTGATTTTTTAACAAACAAAAAAGCAATTCTTGACCTGACATGTTTCCTTCAGGTGAAATAATAGAAGAGCATGTGGCTGTATTTAACGTTAGACTTCTTGTGGAGGTTAAAACTTTAACTGTTGTGGAGCTTCCTGCCAGGGTTGTTTCCATGAATGGTGTGGATGTAGTAACTGTAGTAAACAAAGAGATAAACATTCAAAGAAGTTAATCTAAAATCGCAGTCCATAAGAGAGAAACACTGTTATAATATATATATACTTTTTGTTTCAGTTGCGGATGAAACAGCTTCTGTAGTCGTTGGCACTTGATTAGTTGTTGTGGCAGTTGTTTGTGCAGCAGCAGTTGTAGACGTCAGCTGAGGAATTGTGGTTGTTGGTGTTTCAGTCGTACGAGGCAGAGACTCAGTCGAGGTTAAGGGTGGGTTTGTGTCGGAGTCCGGTAAGAAATCTAAAGAGTAAAGGAAAAAACAAACAAACATAATATAGTTTGTATGGAAATTATGCTTTATTTTTGTCAGGATTTTTTAAGCATCCTAGCCATCCTCGATCTGATTTACCAAGAGGATATACGAAGATGAAGTCGGCATCTGTTTTTATTTCATAGTGGTCAGTTTTGTAACGCTTGGCGAGGATCTTGGGGAGTTCATCCTGGACATGTCCAACATCAGAATTATTAATCACATTCAGGTGAGCCAAGCAATCAAACCTACAAAGATATATAAGGATGACATTATTGAACTAATGAATGAAAGGCAAGCTCTTGCAGATTGTGACAATTCTTTTAGAATGGAGATAGGAAGCAACTGAGAAGAGATTATCACTGGCTGAGTCCAGGACTGGTGGCAAACAGCTGCATGGTTCCCCCCTGCAAAGAGATTTTTTGATCTGGTTAGCATGAGCATGTTATGATTTTAATTTTACATACAAATATGATTAGTTCACCCCAAAATTAAAGTTTGCTGAATGTCATCAGAGCATATTTGGAACATTTTTATATCATTGAACATTATATCACATGCTCAACAATGGATCTTCTGCAGTGAATGGGTGACATCAGAACGAACGTTTCTATGTTTCACGATTTAGAAATTTTTTAAGAGATGGTCCTCAGTGCTGAACACAAGATCCAAGGGGCGAGGTTGGAGCTTGATGCAACTCCAGCCAATGAACGCACCCATCTCCACCCCTAAACTTATCATCTCCACCCCGTGGATGTCAATCCAACCACGCCCCCTGGATCTTTTCTTGTGCAGTGAGGTGCTACTGTATTTTTTAACTGTAAATTATTCTTTCTAGCGAAAATCCATAACGTTTCCTCCGGTAAAAAAACAACAAACTTACGCACCTTTGCACTTCCACTGGAGCGTGTAAGAGAGCTGTGGAAAGACAACATGAGTATATTCGGGTTCTGCCCTGAATATTTATTTACTACACTACCGTTTAAAAGTTTTAGAACGGTAAGATATTTCTTCTGCTCATCAAGGTGGCATTTATTAGATTAAAAATCCAGAAAACAACTGTAATATTGTGAAATATTATTTCAATTTAAAGTAACTGAATATATTTTTAAAATGTAATTTATTCCTATGATACAAAGCATCATTACTCCAGTCTACAGTGTCACATGATCCACATGATCAGAAATCATTCTAATACGCTGATTTATTATAGAATTGTCAATGTTGGAAACAGTGGTGCAGCAAATTATATTTTTTGGAACCTGTGATTTTTTAAGTAAAATAAGTATTCAGATAAGTAAAAAAAAAAACATAATTTTTACCAAATATAAAGAATTTCTAAAATGTAAATCTATGCTATGACTCTTTTTGCTCATTTAATAGATCCTTGGTTAATAAAAGTGTAAACAAAAATTATAACCTAAAGCTATAGTCAAAAAATTCTATGTGAAATTTCGAAACAAAAAATGAGGGGTGTTCATCTTGCCACTTTCTTGGTAAAGAAAACACATTTTTACTCAAATAAATCAAGATGGATTTATAACATTTTGGAAAAAACTCTTCAAATATATATATATATGTATATACAGAATATATTCTGTACACCTATTTTACAAAGATCCACCCATCCAGAGATTTAAGGCATTGTCACAGAATAGAATGAGGTGAATACAATGAGATTTTGGAAAATGTGCTTGATTATTCTGAAAAATGGCATAATGTAAAAAAGGTACAAAAAAAAATCTTTCTCTTTTATTTTGCACAAAGAATATTTATTTTTTCTGGTTTCTGGAGTGATGTATGACCCGGACATGTTTCATGAGATTCACTATAATGAGACCATACTGTTTACTTTGACATGAAAGCAGCCGCAGATCAGGCGTTCAGGCTTTAACTGCAAAGTAAACATGCTTTTTCCAAATGAAACTGGAACAATCTGCCCAGGAGGCGTTTTTAAAATGCAAATCTCTTCCAGAGGATCCACCGTCTCATATACTTAACTTGAGAGATACAGAGCTGTTTATACTATGACCGGCCCGGTTTGTTTTAATGTTATTCTAACGCCATTTGAACATTAGATCACAGTTCTGTTACCTTGTCAGCTCTTCCTTGATCTTGATTGGCTCCTGAGGGTAGAACTTCACCCTAAAGCACATAGTGTACGGCTGCTGACCTGAAAACAATCAGACGAGGGCAGAGAGAGACTCACTTGAGGGTAAGCTAGTAAATGTGAGAGAGATTATGCAGAGAACTGTAACCATGGGCATGAGGGGAGCTAAAATGATTATATTAATCCATGAGATGAGGGAAACCCCTCTGGTGAAGAATGAAATGAAGTCTTCAAAGATAAACGTAATGAGTCTGAGAAGTTTAGAGCTTGGAGGGAAAGATTTATTTCACTGACGTCACCGCGTCACTTCAGAGAATGAGAACTTGGAAGAGTCATTTCACACTTTGTCTGGGATCTTTCTCTGTCATTTTTCTGATTGTTGGTGACGTTAGCATTATTTCTGTGACATTTCATAGGCATACGATTTCCTGACAAAAAATTCTAAAATAATGTCACAGATTTTTTAGCATAATAATTTTATATTTCACAAAATCTTTGGCCCCTGCATATTAACGTCACCTGCAGTTTTCCTGAAATAAAAGTTTCTGCAAAATAGTAGTAATAGTAATATTATAATAATAGTTGTTATTGTTATTACTATTATTATCATAAAACACCATGTTTTGTATGCAATAGAAAAAAAGTATTAATACAATAATAATAACTCTTGTTTTGTTTAACTTTTTTTTTCTTAGAATAATTATAGAAACAAGCACAACAAACTTGCTGCTCTTTATTATTTCTTGTCAGTAGTTGGATTTTGTGTGATCTGTTTAATATGAATGTTATTCAGATGGCCATTAAAGTAATGAACTGCACTATTTGTGGTTGTTTTCAGAAATGGTAACATATGCTTTATTATTGTGTTACAATTTTGTAGAATGTTCTATGGAACTTTCAATCTCTGTAGAATCTGTTAGGGCTACTTAAGTTATTAAGTCAAAAGCAGTGGTTGTTTTCTGTCTATTTCTCTTTATGTCAAATGCTTAATTTTGAGTTGGGACAAGCAAAATGGCTATTTACTTAAGTAGGAGAAAAAAAAATTGAGCAGAGTATAGTACAAAATATTGTTATCTTGTTTTTTAACTTGGTGCAATCTAGAATTTTGACTGATTTTTATTGTTACATACGTATTGATAATTTGTTTTTATTTAAGAATGTTTGATGGTGTAATGATGCTTAAGGTGTCTTTTTTGAAGACACAAAACATTTTGGACAACAAAAAAGAAGTGCACGAGAAATCCAGTCTGCAGCGAATGCCGAGCTGTCGGAGATGCTCCTCCACGCCGCAGCAGGAATCGCCAACGCTACAAGTCTATACGGCTAAGGCGTTGAAGAAGCTGCACAAGCGTGGGCATAACCAGGGGGCGATGTGGGAACTCTGTGTTGTGACAGACCTCGCTCTCCGGGCGAAGAAAGTCACAACGCGTGCCCTTGGTCAGGTGATGTCCACTACGGTGGTCCAGGAGCGTCATCTGTGGCTGAACCTAGCGCAGGTGCTGGACGCAGAGAAGGCTCACTTTCTCGACGCCTTCCATCTCTGTCCCCACTCCCGGAGGAGGGCCGGGAGCTTCTGTGCACTCAGCTGCCATCGGCCCACGGGTTGGCGCGGGGTACCCATTTTTTCACAGAAAGAGCAAATTTTCTCACCTCCTTTTGTCTCCTCAGATGCTGACTCAGGGCACTGTGTCGCCAGGACGGGATTCAGGGAGGCAGGTAAGCACTGCTCAATGCAGCCAGACCCACAGTCCCTGCCCCGGTCCCCTTACAGGCAGCCCCACTGCTGGCAAGGCGGTCAACGTTCCCTTGATTCCCCTTGCGACGCGGCTCGGAGCCTGCATAGCACTCCCCAGCTCCTAGCTGTGGTTGATTTCGGACGGAAGCCGCGGCTATGCGAGGTTGCTGTCCTACTTGCGAAAAAAGCAATCGAGACTGTCCCTCCAGCCGAGATGAGGTCGGGGTTTTACAGCCCTTACTTCATCGTGTACAAGAAGAGTGGTGGGTTGAGACCCATCCTGGATCTGAGAGCTTTGAATCGGTCTCTTCTCAAGATGCCTTTCGAAATGCTCACTTCGAAGTGCATACTAAAATGGATTCAGAGACAGAATTGGTTCGCAGCCATCGACCTGAAGAACGCGTACTTTCATGTCTCGATTCTGCCTCAACACAGACCCCTTTTGCAGTTTGCGTTCGAGGGTCAAACATATTAGTACAGAGTCTTAGAGTCTCCTTTGGCCTGTCCCTCTCTCTCCGCGTCTTCACAAAGGTCGTTGAGAGTGCCCTCTCTCCGCTGTGGCAGATGGGCATCCACATCCTCAACTATCTCAACGACTGGCTGATAATAGCTCACTCGCGGGATTTGTTGTGCATGCACAAGGACATTGTTCTACGGCACCTTAGCCATCTGGGTCTTCAGGTCAACCGAGAGAAGAGCAAACTCTCCCCAGTGCAGAGGATCTCTTTTCTCGGCAAGGAGCTGGACTCGATTGAAATGACTGCCCACCTCACCAGCGAGCGCACGCAGGTTGAGATGCCTTGAAAAGTTCAAGCACAAGACAGCGGTTCCTCTCAAATCTTTTTAGAGGCTCCTGGGGCATATGACAGCTGCAGCTGCGCCCATGCCGCTGGGCTTGCTTCATATGAGACCGCTTCAGCATTGGTTACACGATCGGGTCCCGAGATGGGCATGGCACCGTGGCACACTTCAGATTGGCGTTTCCCCGGAGTGTCGCCGCCTATTCAGTCTGTGGTCCAACCCTTCTTTCATACGGGTCAGAGTACCCCTAGGATAGGTGTCCAGGCATATCGCTGTGTCACACCTACAGGATCCATGCGCATAAAATATCTCAGTGTTCCCTCAACTGTGCGTAACCTTAGTCCTCCCTGCCCCGCAGTCGGACTAGAGCGGAGTAGCTCCGGGTGTGCTACCTCTGGGTCTCCTTCGCCCAGTAGGTGTGGCTACAATTCTTAAATATTCCACAGTCAGCCAGAAGGCTGTGTTTCCCTTAAATTATATCCATAACCTTATCAATATATTGCTTTTTCTCATTCCACATCAGAAAACTGTGTGTTAGAGTCATGTGCTCCGCCCTCAACCACCTGCTTCAGCACCACTGAAAGCAACTCTGTGAGCCCCCCTTACTGGGCCACAGAGGGTTGAGAAGGTTACCCTGTATCAGACCTACTGGTGGAGCTGGGAATGGTGAAGGGTGTTACAGAGCCACCAGCCACGCCTCCTTTGGATGCCAATACACCAGCCCCACTCATCCGCTTTCAGTCACCAGACTTCTAATTACACACACCTGTTCCCTATCACCACTACTGCATATAACCACACACCTTTTATCCTCCTGTGTCTGGTCTCAATGTTATCATCTGCTACATGCCTGTCACCTACCTTCACCTTGAGGACTCAAAGACTTACCTGCTTCCCAGGATTCCTCCTTTGCTGCATTGTCCACATCTGAAACCAGATAAGACTTATGTTTTAGTAAGGGTTATGTTTTGATGATTTCCTGTTTGATGACGTTCAGTTAAATACTGACCTTGTTTCTGATTATCCCTGAATAAATTTATAGTTATAGTTTATAGTTTATGTGGCTATCTTTGAGTCTGTGACAGAAGACCAGACCCTAAAAAAGAAATACAGAGGACTCACTCACCTGCTGCGATCTGCATTGCATGTCCCGTCAGTCACATCATACCTGTCTGCCTCCACATGGCCAAACCAGCTCCATATTCCAGCTCCATATGAGGTGTCAGAATGCAATGTATTCGTATTACAGTTACAACACAGTTACAATAGTTTTTCTTCCTGGTGCCACTCTGACCAAAGGTCACATCTCTCCTTTGTCAATCCCAGAGACAAAGGCCATGGAGGATTACATCAACGAAGCAGAAGGATTCATCCAACCATCTGCATCCACCACAGCTTCCAGCTTCTTTTTTATATCCAAGGAAGATGGAGGACTTCTACCACGTATCGATTACGACATCTAAACTCCCAGACAGTATAACTTGCATACCTGCTGCCCTTAGCTCCATCAGGCCTGAAGGAGTTACTTGGTGGAAAGATCTACTCAAAACTTGACCTTAGAAGTGCTTATAACCCCATTCATATCCGTAAAGGTGATGAATGGAACACTGACTCTGGTACCTGGTCCTTTTTTTAGTACCACCTCAGTTGAGGTTCCAAGCGAGCCGTACCGTTACCAAAACGTTATGTGTAAACTCTGCTGGTCGCTGATTAGCCGGAGAATGAAAAATGCTCCATTGTTGTGTGTTTGTTTGTGGCGCGTTTACGATGATGTCACGGCAGTAGAGGCGGCGCAA
>JAUCMT010000002.1:9197268-9211065 GCA_032357475.1 Enteromius thamalakanensis | reverse complement strand
TAATCTAATAAATGCAGCCTTGATGAGCAGAAGAAACATCTTTAAAAACCATTAAATATCTTACTGTTCTAAAACCTTTGAACAGTAGTGTATATTTAGAAAGACTGTACAAGGTCTTACCTTCCTATTGGAATCACTTTAAGTTCATGCAAATATACAGGTGTTGGCCATTCTTCTAATGCTTGTATCAACTTGAAGAGAGGAAATAGATATGCTTCACATGTTACTGACATTTTGCCTTGGTACTAGAAGCAGTACAATTTTAAAGTGTCTTGTTTTTATAGCTCACCCACTGTTTTGCAATGTCTTGAGCATCTGTAATGTTTATTTTGTTTCCATCTTTACGAATAATGATAATCACTAATTTTACTTCATAAAAAGGCCAGTCTGGAACAAAAGGACATTGTGTCGGTTATAAAAGGGTCCAGTTTACAGGACAGACAAGTTAATATCGGCCCACATTAGCCTGACAGTAATTAATTAGGAATAATGATTGGTTTTAAATTTATGGTAAATGTACGTTTATTAATTACTATAAACCAATTAAATTCTAAACTTACTAGTAACGATAGGTATATATATATATATATATAGTACAGTATATAGTATGTAGTATATAGTATGTATTACTTATACATTACTTAAAATAAAAGTCACACAAATCTGGGTTTATGTTTGTGAAAATCAAAAACCTTATATTAAACAACAACAAAAAAAAATTAGTATATTTGTGTCACTTACCGCACTTTTGCGTAACGTCTTGTACAGGTTTACAGTCGTGGGATTTGTTCCAGATCCGTTTCTCCCAATGCAGAACATCTCCATCAATGCAGGCCATCCTGGATATGTCTTTAGGGCTTCGTGCCCGATCCCACACCCTGAACTGACTTAAGCTGCCTTTCAGCTCAGTGCCCGTCTCTGGAATTATCTTGGTCTCCACAAAACTGTGGGACACACCTAAAGTCAGAGTGCCCCCGGAGGCCAAGCTACAGCAGTAAGGATGCAGAGGTGTTCCTTTAGACTGTAGTTTTAATTCTACTTTGGTTCCATTAACATAGACTTCTGGTTCAGTCATGGAGTTGGACCAGGTCATGCAAATTGAGTGCCAGTTGTCCACGTCCACGACTGAAGATTTGGTCCAGACTCTACCAAATAATATGAAATGGAGATCCGTTCCAAATCCCTTCAGCCCAAGCTCTATGCCCGTCTTATTAGGGTGCACGTAAGTGAACGCGGTCCAGTGCGAATTGGTGATCTTCCTCTTTATGTTCAAACACACACTGAGTTCATTTAAGGAAGGAATTTTGTGTTCATTTTTCAGCAACCAGTAGCTACAGCCCTTCTGCATGAAATCTATCTTCTTCCCCCACAAACTGTCAGCATTTACTGAAAAAACAAACAAATACATAAACACTAATGTCAAATTATCGTATGTCAAACAAATAAAGCTTAAATATGTACTCAGTTTAGAAATGTATCAGTTGTTAATATGTTTTGCGCAACAATAATACCTTCATCATTCGATGCGATTGTACATAGAATTGATAAGAGGAGTAAGGCTTGAACAATTTTATTGCGTTTTTCCATCCTCCACCTGATAAAAGGCAAGAAACGAAAAGAATCAAACACTGTATTGGGAAATATAACACACATAAAGATTAAACACACTGCAAAGATAAAAAATTGTTTTTGCTTATTATTGGTATATTATATATTTTAAGTAAGCTCCACTGCAAACATATAGTTGAAATTATTTCCCATCAAAACCTGACACCCTTTTAAAAGATGTCAATGTGCACTTTTAGGAGTGCTAATGTTTGCCATTACATTAATAGGTAAAGGTAAATGGGGTACAAAGGTGTACCATTTAGATGCTGTATGTACTGGGATTTTTGTATTCCACTGCTTTCTAGCTTTTGTCTTAGTGTTGAACTGTATTCTGATTTGTAGATCATTTTTAATAAATGCATCTATCAAAAATAAAATTTGATTATTATAAATAAATATATAAATAATTACTTTTTTTTTCATTATGAAGTCACAAAAATATCAGATAACAGATATCAGGTAACAGAATCCGAATCCAAATTCAAGTTGAAACAATACAGTTAGGCTACTCACCGCTTTCAGCATCTGCCACTGTCACACTTCCACAAAGTCACTTCTTCATTTTGGAGAGTGATTGTTTTTGAACGTGTATGTCGGTGTGAAGAAATGACAATGAGAGTGATCTTGTGTTAAAAAGTCCCCCTCCGACCTTTTGGGTTATTCATTAAGCTCATCAATCATTCTCTTATTCGGCCGTGATACAACCATGACTGTTCATACACACACCATCTTCATAAAGCAGATATGACCAGTTAGCAAACAGCCGATGCAACTTTAAGTATTTTTGTATTCACTTCACTCTGAAATCAGCAACTTCATAAAACGAAATATAATAAAAACGTTATTGATCCACTTACCGATTAAGACAATCTCTTGAACCAATACATATTAATGAGTACATTAAGCTCTGAAATGTAAATTAAGAGTAAAAGCTATACTTGTGTTAAATGTACCTTAAAGGACTTCAAGCAGTTTATATTCTGAATGGCTATAAATGGCTGTAATGGCAGGAAAAACATTTTGAGAGTGTCCCAGTGTGTTATTATCGGTATAGTTGAATTATAAACAGCTCTGCTCTCATAGATTTAGAACGATTGTTAAAACGTTAAGTTATTGTTGTCCGTACAATATGCTTTGCTGAAAAGGTGAGTGAGAGGGGAAAGAATCCGTGAAACTAATTAAATGTGTCCAGATTAGTTATAGTTCACCCAGTGAGATTCAAACCAAGGATGAAAAATGTCTTTTAGAATTCATGTTATTAGATTTTTAACAAAAATGAAATTTGCAGCACACCCCCACAAAACTAGAGTACAGGCAATTTTAGCTCTGCTTGTTATTAAAAGAGAATATGACGGTGGCTGAGAGAGCTCAACCCGCTGCTGCAAATAGAAAAAAAAACTCACCTGCAAATGAGTCAAACAACTTAATCGATTTGACAACACACGCTGCAAATGCTCACAACGCAACACAATAAAGAAACACACTGCAAACACTCACTCTTCGGGGCCCAATAGGTATTTAATCACTAATTATCAATTTCAAAACGATAATAGCCTGTTTATAAAATTGTTAGCTCATGCTAACTAGCATAAAAGTAGACTAAAAAGTCTAAATATTTTTAACCAGCTAGTTTTATTCTACAGCATGTTCCTAATTAACGATCTTTTGGGAGATTTAAACTCTGCAAACTTGCAGTCGTTTACATGTCCTTTGCTATACTGGGCCACGAGATGTCGCTGCTGTATCACACGGCATTTCATACATTCAAATGGCAGGCTTTTTGTAGATGTCTCTGTGTTATGGAAAAAACAAACCACACCAAACCAAAAATGCCCCACAACATTTAAAGAATGCAAAGGACAGGCTCCAAACTTTATTTTCTTTTTCCTCAGATCATACAAAAATCATACTAAAATAACACAATTGTCATGTTAACTGCATTAATGAGAATGTGTAAAAAAAACATACATTTTCAGAATGAGCTTTTACATGAAAAAAACTAATTGTACAATTAGTGTTTTTTTAATTTCCAAAGAAGCAATCGAAAAGATACGTAAACACATAGTCCATGATTACAAGCTGTTAAAGTTTGATCAACCCAAAGCTTCATTGGCTTCACCTTCTTAATACACATCTCTCTTCTCTATCCATCTTTCATCCTGTCTTTCTATCTTTCCTGAGACAAATAGGCTTTGGAAAGAGAGCGGATACATTTTCCCATCAAAGCCTCTAGGTTAACGTAACATTCCTTACAGGAAATATCAAACTCCCTTCACGAAGAAGCCAGAACCAACATAACAGAAGCCTTTGTCAATACTTCAACACATTTATGTGGGATTTTTGTATAAATTCAAATGAATGCTGATATTTTTCTTGAGCAACCTCACTGTTCTGTGTCTCCAGCCATCAGGTTCTTACAGTTTCTTGGAGCAGTCAGAGCAATATATGTCTCCATTGTGAGCGACGAATCGCTTTTCTGCCAGGTTAAGAGAGCACTTCTTACAGTTAAAGCAGTAATCATGCCAAGAGCCACTCTCATAGTTCACTACGTTGGTAGCCTTGCCAAATCCTGAGGGACGAGACAAGGCAGATTTATTCGTCACTTTAGTTCAAGTAAAATACGGATGTCAGTGTGTGTGTGCGGATTCAAACCTGTAATAGGATTCTGGCAGCCGCCGCATTTTTTGGCCACAGTGCTTTTGTAGCAGTCCACACAGTAGACCTTCTCCTCGTGGGAGGTGAAGCGGGTGCCAGCCAGGGGCTTTCGGCAGGACGAGCACACAAAGCACTCAGAATGCCACGGCTGGTCCTGGTAATTCACACCTCCTGTGGTAATTGGCTGGAGGAAGAGGGCCAAAACATGTGGAAACAATAGACTGAGGTCACTATTATCATAAAATGTCTTTATTTTAGAAAATAACACGTTTTATAGTCACTAAATGTATTGTAACTTATATATTGCAACATTTTTACTACCTTTTTACAGCAGGCGCATTGTTTGGCAAATTTCTTCTCGTGGCAAAGGCTGCAGTAAATGTTGTTGTTCTTTGCTATGAAGCTTTTGGAGCCGATTGGCTTTTGACACTGATAGCAGGTGAAACACTCGTCATGCCATGAGTTGCCTTTGTATTCAACATTCTCAGTGCCTGGAAAATACACAGGAAAATGAGCTGTTAAGAAAAAACGTCACGTATAAACTGAGCACTCCAAATAATAATATTTGAAGGCCCCTGAAGATATTTCTGGGACTACTGCTGTAATGATTATTTTTTTATAGAAATAAAGTAGGAGTGGCAATAGCCTATATTAGAACTATTCTATAAATAATAATAAATATAAAAATCTACTACATTTATTACACATATACAGCAGAAGGTGTGGAGATGATCTGTCCCTCACCGGCTAGGATGGGCTTGTAGCAGCCATGGCAGCGAGGGGCATCCTCACGTGAGCTACACGTCCCACACAGGATCCTGTCATCCTTGGAGGTGAAAGACTCCTTGGCCAGATTCTTATAGCACTTGGCACATCGGAAACAATCTGAGTGCCAGTAACGGCCCTTATGATGAAGCTCCTATCCGGACAAGAACCAAGACTGAGAGATGTGATATAATACAAAAGTAATATATTTGAATTTAAATATGCTCTACAATTAAAGGAAAACGTTTGGGATCAACAGCAAGGATGCATTAAATTAATCAAAAGTGAGAGTAAATACATAATGCTACATAATACGTATTTTAAATAAATGCTGTTTTCTTTCTAATGATCAAAGAATCCAGAGAAAAGGAGCCGTTTCTTAAAAAATATTAAGCAGCAGCCGCAATAAAATAAAAATGTTTTGTGCACATTAAAATAGAGTAATGACTGAACATACAGCGTTGCCATCAAATAAATAAATTACAAAATAAATTTTTTATTGATTTGTTAAAAATATTATGAAAAGCTTGCAGAAATATTTCTACTTCTACTGCCATTTTGACTTAAAAGCCTAATGTTTAGATAGGCTGGTAATGTAGCAGATTACTGAAGGTAAACTATTACTACACTATTATTATGAGGATAATGGTATATGGAAAGATAGAGCTACAACAAAGCAGAGATCTTTCAACAGACCGATATTGTGGCGCGTTTAGTTGTATTTTAACAGCGGATATTACGTGTTACCTTGGAGTCTGTGCTGATTGAGCGTCGACACTCCACGCAGGAGTTGGCGCAGAACTTGTCAAAGCATCGCACGCAGACTTGCTTCTCGTCTTTCCTCACAAACTTCTTTCCGCTGAGGTCCTCGCGACAGTAAAAACAGTTGGAGCGGGCCGCCATAGTCACCCAATAAATCCCCCGAAAAGCTGTGAGAAATAATAACAGCGATTACCTCATCGTGCTCATAAAATAAGGCCATGAAAATACATCATGATGTATAAATGTAGTTTTTTTCGTTAAGTTAAGAGACTAACACGTCTCGCGCCCCCTCATGTAACTCAGAGTTTCCTCAGGAAACAGTGAGTGAGGACATTTATTGATAAGAGAGTGTTTGTTCCGTTTTCCCTTAGGCGGAGGTACAAAATAGCTATTTAAGTTGTTATGTAACCATAGGCAACAGCAAACAGCACATGTTTTTTATTGTCCCAAGTCTTATCTTCATCTGATAAGGGGTTCAGTTCAGCTGTAAAGCGGGTTAGCAGACTGGCAGACGGGATGAAAGACTTTCTTTTAGTGTAATAAATCGTATCAGTAATAATACAACCGCGCATTCACACCTTAATCAAATGATGTCGTGAAACCCTGGAGGAAATATTATAAAAATTGAATTAGTTATGAGATATTCGATTATAAACATACTTACCGGATCACATCGCAACGAGTGTCTGGTTTGAATTACATATTGTTTCACTCGCCAAAACAAATCGACATCGGGAATTTTCCCATGTAGTGCATTAAAAATCAGGGCAGGTTACCAAACACTCATGGGATTGAAATACGTGTGTGCCAATGCTTCAAGTAAATATGCACGTGTTTTCTAGCATGCGGGCACACATTTGATCGTGTTGATTTTTTTGTGTGCCTGGTATGCATGTGGTGAGATGAGGAATGTTTGAAGAGGGAACCTTTCATTCACTTCTTCAAACACTTTGGATTGAGCTTACATATCTGGTTAATTATTTAGCATGCGTCAGAACACTTTCCAGGTGGGTTGTCTGTCAACTAACTAATGGCTGCAGACATATTTTAGGCCTACTGGTCTGCACAAAGTCCCAAAGGCTGAGGAAACATAACGTGTTTACTTTCCTGTCTCCTTTGCAAATATGAACCCTAAACTAATTCTTTATTGGAAGGATGCTGGTAGATCCCAAAGTTTCAAATGAAACTGAGCAAGTTGGCCTGCACAGTCCATAAATAAATTCAAGTTGTCAAGCATCACTGCCGCAGACCTATTTTTCGGTGTAGTCAATGTTTTGCATCCGTTGTACCAACCCAGTGGTCCTATTAGCACATCGAAACCAAGCCTCCCATCCATGCCTGTTTTAGACATGCACAAGTATTTTTTAATGGACACAGGAGAAGTATTTCAACAGTAATAAGGCTTAAATATGCTAGATGCTGTTACAGGACTTGGCATAAGCATTCTTGTTTTCCCGAAAGTTGGAAGACTTGTGCTGTTCATGATAGTTTTTTTTAAGTACTGTGTTCCCTGGTTAGGTTAACTTTAATAACAGACCAGACAGGCATTTAGAGATCACATTTTAGCGTGCTACTTAAAGTCATGCTCACCAAAGCTCAAAGATCGTGGGCTCATACGCTTTCAAATGAGATTTATGGTGTTTTTATGGGACAGTCAAGAGACGACAGAGCTTGGTTTCATAAAACATTTCAAGGATAGCCTTTTTGTTAACCACTATTTTCTACTTATAAATATATATATATATATATATAAATATATAAAATATTGAAAACATTTAGCTACAATATTCTGGTCTTTTTCCCCCACCAGATTTAATATTATTATTAATAATAATAATAATATATATATTTTTTCTAATTATGGATTTCCTTAATAACTACTGTTTTTCTTTAGAAGATTTTCAGAATCTCATGTCACCCACATATGCACATGTTCTAACCAATAAACTAGCTCCGTTCATACGGTTATAATTAGTAAACAGTTTCATTACAACAAATAAAGAGCAAATCAGGGAACCCGCTTAATGGGTCACAGATAAGTGTGAATGGGGGCATTTGTATAGACGCTGATGTAATGGCGAACTGACAGAGTCCTGTTTTAGTCAAATATTTAATGTGATCTCCAGGGAGATGGCAGACTGTTGAGACTGGAATCTGGTTTCAGGATGACCTCATGCACCAGCATCTGGAACACAGTCGGGCGAGCGTAGCAGCCAAAGCAAACGAGGGGAAGAATTGGAACAGTCACGGTGCTTGCGACCCATTGGTTGATGCGATATGAGGCAACTTGAGAGCCTACGAGACTTCAGCTGAAGAGAAAAACAACATGGTGATACCCAGCATGTTTTTTTTTACTTTTGCGTGCATTTAACAAGTTATTTTTCTTCGCAGGCTCATATAAAGGCGGCGACCGAATTAGAAGTTGGGCTATGACATCACCTGCTGGTTAGCTCAAAACATCACTTTTACAGTAATTACTGCATTCAAAAACCACACACAAGAGCACTTGTGCATTTTTATGCGCAAATGGTCCTGCTTAGCCAACATGGGTCATCTGAAATTGGTATGGTAATGTAACCCTGTTACACAGCTGGGAAAATTGTTGTGTTGGCATGATCCACATGCTGAAGAATGTGGCGAAAGCTTGGAAACAGGAAGCCTGTGAAGCAGCGGTAAAAAATACAGACGAGACGGCTGGCCAGCGGCGTAACCCTAGTACTCTTGATCTGCACTTCTAAATACACTTTCAAAAAGAGGAAACTCAAACAAGACTACCGGCCCTCTCTAGGCAAGTGGGGTTAATACGGGGCCATGTTTTAACCACCATATAATTATCCTGTTTATAATTGTTTATAATGATTCTTTTAAAGGGATCTGGCATTAACAATAGGTTACTTATTACATGGCGTTCTGGAATACTTCATTTGGTCACGGCCGTATGCGGTCAAATATTTTTTGTGCAACAGACGGGTTCCAGAGTTTTCTCCATTTTTTCTATATTCTCTACCGTTAAAGACAGGCCTACTGTGACCTTGGGTTGCTAACTGATGGTACATGCTTTTGTTGAAGCCGTGGCCATTATTTCAACATATTTTTGTTAAATATGAATGTTTCACTGTGGGATTCCAAGTAAAAAAACTACATTACCAAAATAGCGTTCTATATATATATATATATATATATATATATATAGCGATCCCCTTGTAGCTGATTGGTTTGGTTCTTGGCTCTTAACTCCTAAATACCTTTTAAATAAATACCTTTTAAAACCCCCATGGATAAAATAAAAAGCATACAAATAAGCTGCATTTATAAAATATCTGCATGCAAAGACAGACCAATCAGGAAATTCAAGAGAATAAATATAAAGTTGTTAAAAAAAAAAAAAAGGTTAACACCCAAAGCAAACAATTTGCCAGAATTACTTGCTGCAGCACTGATATCCGTCTGCTGTTGTATGCATATTCAAATACACAAAGCAGTATGGTACAAAAAACATTGTACGAATCCCTCGAGTTCTTACCTAAATGTTTCCACATATGCTTTTAAAAAGCCCCAAGAAGCAAAATGGAGAGGAAATGAATCACATTTCATCCGACATTAAGAGAAGAGCAAATGCTTTACAGGTCCCCACTGTGCTCTTGGTAACAGAAGGACATAACATCATTTCACGAAAGCAAAACTGAATCTGCATGGATCAGATTTGAATAAGCAAAAAGAGATCTGCTGATGGTCAATGGCAAATGTTGTACTTTTTGTAAATAAAAATGTAATTGCACAGGTTTTAAAGAAATAGTTCTCCCAGTAATAAAAATGCATTCACCCCCAGGCCATACAAGATGTAGATGAGCTTGTTTCTTCATCAGAACAAATTTGAAGAAATTTTGCATTACATCACTTGCTCACCAGTGGATCCTCTGCAGTGAATGGGTGCCGTCAATGAGAGTCCATACAGTTGATGAAAATGTCACAATAATCCACAAATTACCACATGACTCCAGTCCATCAACTATCGTCTTGTGAAGCAAAAAAAATGCATATTTGTGAGAAACAAATGCATCTTTAAGGCTTTCTAACTTTAAACCATTGACAGAACATGACTTTATAATCTGTGATGATACTCCTCGTCCTCCAGTAAAAAAGTCCATCACTAACATATTTGTTAAGAACTGTTTTAGCTTGTAAATGGTGATCTGTGCATATTTCTCTCTTGGTGCACCTCTGATGACATTAGATAAAACAGTTTGAAAACATCTTAAAGATTGTTAAAGTTGCTTACAAACATGTAGCTTTTCACTTCAAAAGATGTTAATCGACGGCCTGGAGCTGTGTGAGTTACTTGAGGATTATTGTTATTATCAGCATGGACTCTCATTCTGGCGGCACCCATTCACTGCAGAGGATCCATTTCTGAGCAATTTCTTTGAATCTGTTCTGAGGAACATATAAACTAATCTATATGTTGGATGACCTGAAGGTAGTTTTACATTTTTTGGGGTGTACTGTTCCTTTAAATTTTTAGGGAGTTTGTAGCAATAGCTTCTGATTCAGAAAGCGTCCTGTGGCAGTGACTCAAACACATGAGACCATCCATGCACTCATATAAAGTACAATACTTGTCTTGTGGTACATTATGTACACATTTGCTTCCTCTATTTAAATGTGCATTATACCCATGCCACATATGCTGTTGTTATTCATTTATGGCCTATCTGCAAAAAACATTTGTATATTAGTCACCTAAGAAATAATAGCCAGCAAGAAAAGGGATAGAACTAAATAATGTGTGCCAGACATGGTATGATAGCCTAATCATTTCTGTGTATTTTACTGCCTTGGAATGTGCACCAGATAATGACAGGGAATTATGGACATCAAAGAAAGATATCAGATATTTTATATCACTCTCATGGGGTGAATTCCTTTCTGCACTTAATTTAGACATAAACTGTCCAGTGGATTCTCTCACCCCATCAGTCCTAAGACGTGGCTAAATCTTTGGAGTGAAAAACTTTAATAAGAAACAGATTTCAGGGGCTGAAAGAACATGCAGAAAATCCCTGCAGCCAACGCCCCATCTTTTAAACTTACTGTACTTACATCAATGCACTTCATATTCAGACTCACACACTGATATCATATCAATGAGGTCATTTAAAATAGCATACTGAAGATGTACAAAGGCACAAAAGCTGTCACTGGGTTGGTACTGGGTTCAAAAGGTATGGTTGTACATAAAGGGTCCATTTTGGTACCTCAAAGGTACATATTAGGTGTACATATTTGAACCTAATATCTACAGAAGTGTACCTTTTTAAAGTAAATGCCGTAGAATGTAAAATTTTGTATAAATAGGTAAAATAAACAGCTAGTTTTAAAGTATGATCATTATTTTCAGGATAACCGAAGGATGTTTGTTGCATTAATGACAGGTGAAATAAGTTCCTGATTAGAACAAACAGATTAGAATATATTTTGAAAATACTTTTATAAAATTTTCATATTTACAGACATGTAAAATATTATTTTTCCTCTTTTTATATAGTTGTTATTTAATGCTATAGAGGCACAGGTCTCTGCAAGTCAGTAGAGAACCAAGTCCCTTTGAATTTGGATGTTGTGTAATTTTGATTAGCATACCTTATCCTTTAAAAAAAAAACGTCAGTTTCGCTGACTTGTCTGAGCTTTTTACCGTTGAAAAAGTTTAACGTACCTTTTCTGGGGGACACGGTGCTCTAACAAATGTCCTGTCCTCTGCCGCCACAGCAAAGTTTGTAAGTGTTTTGCGTTGGTGGGTTGTCGAGAAGTCTTAGCTCATGAATATTAATAAGGTCATGCTAACGTGCTTTAGTAGTCATCCAATGGCTTAGGCTTTGTTATGAATATTAATTAGGTATATGTGACGCTGCGCAGTTTAGCTCATGAGTATTAAGAGGTTTAAGATTCTACATGACGGGAAGGGCGCGCACGTTTTAGTTATTCCCTGCAAAATAAATAATAATAAAAAAGATACAGTAGTTTGCAACTTTTAAAGAAAAATAGCACTTTCCTTTATAACAAAGGGATTATTGTTGTAAAAATGGTAATCTCTTGGAGATGGAATGCATTTGTTCGAGGAAGGGCAATATTTACCCGATGGAGCAAAATGTATTTAATGTAAATTAATCAATGAGGAAAATGACTGCACCCAAATAATTTACAACATTGACTTAAAAAATACATCAAATCTCATTTATTAGAGGATCAATGGGTGTGGAACAGTAACAAAACACTTTCAAAAGTCACTTTTCCTATGTATTAATAAATCTCTTTTTTATAAGTAAATGTTTATGAGGTAAGTATGAGTCGGATATCACAGTACAAACACCAGGTTACCGGACATAGGCACTTATTTATAAAAAAAAAAAAAAAAAAAATATCCACAAGGAGAGCCACAAGTCATGTAAGACTTTGAAATGATCAATCTGGACATATCAATGCATTCACAATAGATGAATATACAATACGCGAACACAAACATTTTTTGATTTTTGTTTTTTGGGGGGTCAGGGAGAAATCAGAAGGATTAGCAACCACAACCATAGTGCACCAGTGTCTAGACAAATAAATAAATATATATGGCACAATATAATAAATCACTAAAAGCATAAATAATCATTTAACTTAATATCTGTGAAAGAAAGCGTCACATAGAGGCCGAGAGGTTAGCAGCTGTCTGGCAGGCTCAGACTCGGTGGCGCAGAGGGTCCAACAGAGGCGGGGAGGGCGGAGGAGGAGGGAATGACGTCAGGGGGTCTGGAGGCTCGTCTGTGGGAAGAACCAGGCGGGTGCCTCCGAACGCAAGCTCCCTGTCCAGAGGATCGTCTGATGTTCCTGCTAGTGAGTAAAGCCCAGCCTGGCTGGTGGAGGTGGTGGGCACGCCGTGGGCATCTGTGCTGACTGTCATGTCACTGTACATCAAACCTCCGCCGTCATTCAGAATCAGCTCTGTGTCTTCATCATTTAACTGACCAGCATTCTGGGAAGAGGGGAAAAGTTCTGATTACACTCGTGTGCACATATGATTTTACACACTGTGTGTTCATGGATTTACCTCGTAGGCTTGTGAGCTGGTGAGACAGCGTGCTATTGGACCACAGCAGGCCGGCAGGGTGGAAGTGAGTGGAGGCCCACTGTGAGTGAGGAAGGGCTTTAAATAACTGCAGCACTTCATTAAGGAATAAACGGTATTTAAAATGACATAAATACGTATACCACTACCATTCAGTGTTAATTACACTAAATGAAGCATCTTATAAACACCAAGGCTGCATTTATTTGTTCAAAATGCAATAAAAACGGCAATATTGTGAAATATTACTACAATTTAAAAATAGTGTATTCTATTTTAATATATTAAAATATTCCTTTGATGGCAAAGCTATATTTTCAGCATCGTTACTCCAGTTTTCAGTGTCGTATGATCCTTCAGAAATCATGCTAATGTCCTGATTTGCCGCTCAAGAAATGCACTTATTATTATGAATGTTGAAAACAGTAGTGCTGCTTAATCTTTTTGTAGAACTAATGATACATTTTATTTAGGAACTCAGGAATTGTCTTTTGTAACAAATGTAACTTTTGATAGATTTAATGCATTCATTTTTTTATGAAGTTAAATAAATATTTATTACAAAATATTTTTGGTAACATTAAAATGCCTTTACTGTCACATGCTATGCATACATATATCACATATAATAAATTTGCAATTTAACATTTTGAACATTTCATGCAATGAAATTTATGTCTCTTTTTTTTTAAATACATTATCCCAATTTATAATTCTATTTGGATGCTCACTATATTTTACTGGCTTTGTACCTGCATTATAATAATTCTCAGAATTAAAATGATCATTTTCGAGGGTTCTCAAAGTGCAGGTTTCCCCCCAGGGCTGGACTGGGAGTAAAAATCGGCCCGGGCATTTTATGGTCCAGCCGGCCCACCACCACATATAGGCCTAC
>JAUCMT010000002.1:9176827-9197168 GCA_032357475.1 Enteromius thamalakanensis | reverse complement strand
CCGGCCCACAAAAGACGAAAATCACCATCGGCCCACCGGGCAAATGCCCGGTATGCCCTATGGCCAGTCCAGCCATGTTTCCCCCTGGGGGTCCGTGAAGGAATTGCAGGGGGTTTATGATTTTAGAAAAGCTAGTGATTAAAACTGTAAAATTAAAGTGGGTAATTTCACACTTAAAAACATCCTAAAAAAATTTCAATTACTAATTTATTAAAAATGTAAAAATGAATAATAATTTGATTACCGAAATGCCAAGTGACCATTAACTGACATCAGAGAAATGTGTTGGTAAATTATCGAAATGTTACCTTAAAATCTTGATCTTGAAGAAGTTTGATATAAATTGTACTGCAGATCACGAGCGCCCCCTACTGTTCAATATGCTGCAATGCTCTAACAGTAAGTAAAAGTTTTTTTAAAGTAACAGAAAATATTATGTTTGCCCAAGATTGATGCCCAGATCTAATATGTTACGTGCCAAGTCAAAAACATTCATATGTATAAATAAATTATGTATTAAGTAACAATTTAAACGTTGATTCATCTCAGGCAGAACACTAAAGGATACTTGTGGTCAAAAGTATACCACAGTCTGAACGGCCAGGCACTCTCATGCTTATTACTTCTTTGAGGCATCCCATCTGGTGCTGTGACCTATAAGAGCAGAGAAGACATAAAGTAGTCGTTACACTCCCCGTATCTGTCATGTTTGTACAGTCAATATTGTTAAACGCTTAATTTTCTGATGTCAGCTGTTGCATTTTGAGTCGACATGAGTAGAACTTACTGAATTATCTTGATCTGTGTCCACTCCCACTCTGTAGAAAGATAAAGTGACTCAGACAAAAAACAATGAAAGAAAGACATAATTTACTTGTAACTGAGACTCACCGAATCTGCATAAGTGACAGCATGGGGGTCGTCCCGCCCCCACAGACCCACACAGTGAAGAAAACGATCAGTAAGGTGGTGGAGAACATCATCTGCCTGGCGTATGTTGCAGTGTCCCTAATTGAGAGGGCAAAGGTCATTGCCCCTCGGAGCCCTGTAAGGTCAGAGAGATATCATAAACAGAAAAAAGGACATTACACACTTCATATGTCTCTCATCTCTGAAGGTTTTACCTGAAAACATCATGACGTGCTGGAAATTGGAGGCGATTTTATTCTTGCGGCCCAAGTTTAACAGGAAAGACAACGGGTAGATGTTTGCCGCCCTGCCAAGAAATATAGCCAGCTACAAATAAAAGCCACTGTTAAGGATAATATTTATCTGTATACAGTTCATGAGTACAGCATAAACATGCTGCTGCTAAAGAAAAGAGGATACAAATGCTCCTATGATGAAGAGGGGATTGAACACATGGTGCTGGAAGGAGAAAAGTGTCAAGCCCATATAAGAGAAGATGAAGTTTTCAGCCAGGAAATTCAGCAGCTCAAACAACTGTTGGGGGAAATAGTGGACAGTATTATCAGTAACGAAGTCTTGAACACTCAAACAAGAGTTTGTAATTATGAGATGCCCCAGTGAAATATAAAGAGTTACCTGTTTGGTTCTACTCTTCGAATCTGCAGAAAGGTTGTTGTATGTGTAGTGAGCCTGAGTAATACCACAGAACAGCACTGCAACCACACCTGAACACAGATACAGTACACAAACACTAAGTACTATTATAACCCATACTATTACAGTATTTATTCATATATTGAATTTACTTGTACTTAATTTGTAGTTACACATATACATGCATACAAACATATACACATAAACATATCAGTGCTGTCAAACAATTAAACACGATTAATTGCATCCAAAATAACAGTTGTTGTTTACATAATGTGTGAATTTAAACACATATATTTCAGAAAATATAATGTTTATATATGAAACATATTCAAATATATATTTTATGTGTATGTATTTATGTTATGTGTAATAAATATACACAGAACACACACACACACATGTATTTTTTAAATGTAGAGCACAAAATCCAAGTATGGGTCACCATACCTGCCAACAAGTAACTTCACTATCTATTTAAATTATTTATATAACTATTATTTTACTTTCTAACTAATGTTAATAGTTAAAAAAGGCGTCTGCTGAATCACTAAATGTAAATATAAAATATAAATTATAATATTAATTAAACATACACTCCAAGTCTGAAATAACTGGAACATTGAAAAATGGCTTTAGAATTTGTTCAGTTATTAAAAATTAAGTAAAACAAAAATATTGTGAAATATAGTGTCACGTGTTCCTTCAAAACTCATTCTAATATGCTGATTAGCTGCTTAAATCTATTATTATTGTTTTATTATGTTGCAAACCAGTTTTCTGATGAATATTTTTGTAAAAACTGTGATATATCAGTTCCTTAAAATTGCAAATATATTTCGCAATATTATTGTTTTATTGCATTTTTAATTGAACAAATGTAGCCTTGGTGAACATAACACTTTTAAACATTACATAAAAAATAAAAAACGTTCACAGATGATACTGTAAAATAATGTACCGATACAGATTTGACCACTGATGTCACAACTAACCAATCAGAATCCAGCATTCCTGTTCTAAAATACTTTAAAGACATTACATGCATAAACGAACAGTATTAATTTTTCCATGATGCTATATGTGACTAAAAAGAGACTTCAGAGATCAGTGATTATAGTGTTGCCACTGTTACCTGTGAAGCCGCAGGCCTCAGCCAATAGGAACGTACTCCAAGACATGAGGAAGAAAAGGGCCGTTTCCAGCAAGGGGAAATCTCTCAACTTAGTGAACTTTGTGACCTAAACAGCAGCACAAATTGATTAATTTTGAAAGGTTTATGTGAATTAAAAAACGAACGTATGTAAAACATAAAGATACCAGAGCTGTCACGACTCCGGTTGCAGCCCCCATTGCAAAAGACCCACTGAAAACTCCCAGAAAGACACCTAATGACTTGAGCAGGGCACTGCCGTCAAATGTGTGACGATTGTCTCCCTCAGGCTGGTACGCCACTATTGATCTATCAGCAGGTGAGAAAGGGTTAGGGCTTCTTATAATATTAAACAGCGGCAGTATTAATAATACTAATAAAGAAATGTTTCCTGAGGATGACACGGGAATCTACAGCCCTGAGGACCTAAAATAAGGTGTGCACTTACGATGACAGGACGATGGCCACAGCATCATTAAGGACGCTCTCACCGAACATCAGCGCGTAGAGGTCCACATCCACCTTCAGCTCATTGAAAATGGCCAGAACAGTCACTGTAAGCAGTTAAAACTGGTTATGACTGAATCAATCATTATTCATTTTATTCAAGTTGAACATTAAATATAAGATGTAGAGCAACATCTATACCTGGATCAGTGGCAGATACAATAGCCCCAAAGAAAAGGCAGTCAGTGAAAAAGAAATCTCCTCCGAGCTGACCGATGACCTTCATAAACACCACACAGCCGTACATCACCAACCTGCACACAGGATATTAGGAATTATAGCACATACAATGTTACATTTATACATATATATCTTTATGACACAGCTACTTTTAGAAAATCCACCACTTACCCTGTAACAAAACATGATGTCATCGTGCCTACAAAGGCATAGGAGAGGATAGACCCCAGATTTCTGAAAAAATGTCTCTGATAACAAATAGAGAAATGATTATTAAAGTGAAACTATCCAGCTCAGATGCACAGAATTTCTAATAAAAACAAGCTTTTCTTTCAGGCATGTGTTTTGTGTAATCTTATTCTTACTCGTTTGAGACTGTATCCTGCGTGGAAGATGATGGGTGGAAGCAAAATGTTGAAGAAAACCTCGGGGTCAAAAGTAACCTAGAAGCAAATTTGTAAGTTTGAGACCCCACAAAATACACGCTCATCCAGCAGGAGGAAAAAACTATATTAAAAATAACAAGTGATGCATTTTGTTGGTAGCCTGGGCCCGCCCATACTTCCTGTGACGCAAGTTGGTCTGGCAAAGCTGCCGTTTTAGAGCATTTCTGTTCCCAAAAAAGTGGGAACCAATGAGAAACAAGCAGGTTAAGTAGCAAGGTAGCTTGGCCAGACTAAGCTCCTATGAGATCAGATTTTGATGGTATTTTAGAAAAGGATTTAACAGCAGTACCTTCCTGAGCATCTCTGCATTTGGCACATCATGGCCCTTGCTGTCCCGGACCTCTCCTTTCAGGCTGTACTCGTAGAATCGGCCACTCACGTTCACCAGGATGGTGGTGGGACTGCTGTTCACCGCACAAGTCAAGGTGATGTCATTTAAGTCTTGTGGCCAATGGACGCCAAAGCGCAGAATTATACCCACAAATAAACCTGAGGACACAAGACATTTCAAAAGTTGTTTTAATACAAACAAATCACATACTGCAATACCAAACAGGTAAGGATAAATACAACATAGTTTTTGTGTACAAACTATATGTGTGTGTACTGTGTATATTTATTATTGTTACTGTATATAATTGTGTATACATATATATGCATATATACATTTAAGATTTTTTTTGTCTATATTAAAGATATTTATATATGATATAAATTGAAAGTAATATAAAAATGTAAATATATTCTAAAAATATAAAGTATGTGTCTTTATATATACATAATAAACATACACAGTGCACACATATATATTATGGATTAATCACAATTAAATAATTGCCCACCACTAATTCACTAAAATATCACTTAAGACTTAATTTAGATTTTAAGCATTTATTGCTGTATAAATGAATTGAAATTGGCTTACACATATTAAAATACATAAATGAACTAAGACTTACATTTAGATGCATTACACAAACAATTATATGTATTACATTTATTAAAATACATTAATTCATATTAAATATATTTTAATTTAGAATTGGTCAATTTTAAATAATGCATTAAAATATATAAATTAAAACCGATATTTTAGATTTTAAGTATTTATTACAAAAAAGTTAAATATTTATGTAAATGTATTCCGTTTAATAAAATATATAATCTACTTAAAAAGTGCATTTAAAATTTTTATTAAGTATTTATCACAAAATAACTGTAATAAAATAGAAGAAATCTTCACAGAAATCTGAATAAACTGAGCAGCTTCTGTACATCTGTCAAAATAGGTGACTTTTTTCATTTGTCCCGCATTAGTGTCTACAGTGTGTGTGTCTAACTAATACCATTGATATTTTGAGAACATGCAATGAGCTCATGCACAGTATTTCTGGTGCCCTCCCACACAAGGGTTCTCAATGTGAACTTGATTGCGATTATATAAAACAAATAATTCTCACCATAAATCATAGCTAAACCGGTCTCGTGTAGGAACCGGAATCGGCGGTGTTTGAAAAGCCATATCGTGAGAATAGTGAGTGTGAGTAACATGATGAATATGAGCAAATTGGCGCTGTCCTGCCTGTGGCTCTCCTCCGCTTTCCTCTCCGTTACCACATTCACCATCTCCGTGTTCTCAGCCAGACTAATGACAGCAAAACACAGCAGGCAGAGCAGACGGGGGAGCATAAAAACACACGAGACTGAGGCGCGTCTCCTCTGACATCCCATCATGGCTGTGTTTGAGAGCGTTGTGGTGTTGCTGATGTGAATCACGGTGATCTATTTACCTTCACATAGCGGTGTGAATACTGCCGCAACAACCTACGCATCATCGCTCGCTTTACCGGAAGTAAGGATAATTACAGAATAAAAGACTTTGCTGAATAACTGTGTTAATAAATTAATTTAGCTAATAAATCGTGGTCCTCAACTTGTTAAAACTCACGCTCGTTAATTAAAATAAAGCTTAAGAAATATATAGAAATATGGAATAAAAACGTAAACGTGCTAAAGTAATATTTAGTAATGTTTTAATTGACAGCTAACTGAAATAAGGTGAATTACTAAAATTACTGTTAGTAAAATCATATATATATATATATATATATAAACAAATAAAGAAAACAACATTAAATTTTAATTAAACTACTAAAATAACAATTGCCAAAAGCATTTTAAAAGTAAGCTTTTGTTTGAACTAATGGACAGTGGAAAATATTTGTAACCTCCAAATATTAAACGCAAGCTTAATCATTAAAATCCATTTTCTATTTGTTTCTTTTTCTGTGCTATGTTGGCTGATATTTTGCGTTCTTGGCTGATATTTTGGATTGATGGATAATTGTATGATGGATGATTGTATATGAAACTTACACCATTGTTTTGTTATTGTAAATTTATAATAAAATTTTCTATTTGTTGCAACCTTGTTAGTTATTTAGAAAATAACACCAGAATGCTTATCCAATTAAAAATATATATTTCACAATAAGGTTTTTAAATAGCTGTTGTGTCTTAAAATATTTTGTAATCTGCTGCAGCCAATAATTAATCGCAGTATGTTTCATGTTGAAATACATTTATTATTGCATACATACAACATCAATTGCTCCATACATAAATGTGCACTTTTGGTGTGCACTTAAATTACAGATCGAGTACTTGTTACTGAATTGCTGTTTTGTGGTTTGTGTATACATACATATAAGGTTATTACCACAGACTTTGTTTACTACTGGGCTAAAAGCTACAAAGGAACGTTAACTTCACAAAAGGAGGAGTTAATTCCTATAAAACTTTGCTTCTCATTAATAACTGGCGCTAGCAATGTCAGGTTCAATGCTTTCGTTACATACAGAACACCTGAACAAATGACTAATGCCTTTGAATGTTAAGTGGTTACACTGTCTTTATCAGTCATCAAAACAAACAAACAAAAAATATATATATTATCCACAACCTGACGTTTGTCTGTATTCTGGAGATATTCACAGTTAGTGCTTTGGGAATGCATTTTGGAATGGTTTTCTCATGCACTAAATTCACACAATCTTGCTGGCTGGCTTCTTCTGACCCATTCCTCAACCGAACCCCAAACCTTTCAGTGCTTTTAAGCTTCAAAAATAAGTCTGTAATGCTCAAAGCCAAAATATGTTGCTCAATATGGCCCAGGCGCCCAGTTAAACAACTACGCAGATGGTAAATGTGTACCTAAAATGTAAACAAGGAACAAAAGCACAAGCAAAACACTGCTTTCCTGAAATACGTACACTTTAACCAAGAATGAATCGTTTCAGTATGCCCTTGAGGGACATTAAAAACCTGCATAACGTGAGTAAAACGACTGCACGCATAAAATAAGTGCCTGAAGGCTGATCGTTCACCCATAATGCATCAGTACAATCTGCAATGCTATACAATTAACAAAAACAACTGAGGCTGAACTATGATATGCTTCCCCAGAACCAAATAAACACCTTCTGGGCCTTTGAGCTCCATACTTTGATCACATTTTATTTGTGTTTCCTTTCAAGATTATACCATATTTGAGAAATATTTCACTCTAAAACAGTTTGAAGACATAATGCTATAATGACTCTGGGGTCAGCGGACTCGTACGATATCCGAATCCCTCAATATGGCAATGCAAACACGCAAGCGCACTCGCACGGACAGCTAAAATACACAGAAACAGACGGCACGGCACAGTATTCCTCCACATAACAATAAATAGATTTATCAACAACCTGTTCATCCAAATTAAAAAACACGGTTTCGTTGAGCGAATAAGTACACATTGCACTAAAGAAAGCATGACCAACATCCTAAAGGAGGAACCCACCAAATCAAACTCGCACACACACACACGCGCACAACACATTAGTTTAATACAGAAGTTCTGTCGTGAGCTTTGGATCCGATGAACTGAAAGCACATGTATATACAGTGTTGATGAATGAGAGGAGCAGCTGTGACCCTCGTGCTCCACTCCAAATGTGCGTTTGAAAGCCTAGAGGACAGAGCTCTTCAGTGCACTTTAGATATGGCATGTATATGCTGTAAATTCAATCACAATTCAGAACTACTTTACATTTTGCCTCACTAGGAAGACATATAATCACTATGAATATGTAAAGAAGATATATTTCGAGAAGCTAAGCACATCTGGCGTGCTACAGGATGCACGGGGGATGGGGGTGGGGGGGACTCTTGATTCGAGTATGCAGTAAAGCACAGAAACAGTTACCGCTGCACGCTCTGAACCTAAACGTAGGCAACAGAAAGAAGTAAAAGATACATTCATACTGAGTTTACCGACAAATAAGTATTTCTGGTCAAGCCCATTTTTTGGATATGATGGCGTAGAATACGTCAGACACAGCTAGGCATTTTCAATCTGTGCAATTGATGATAGCAAGTGTTCTTATTTGCACAGGGTTACAAAATAAAGAGATAGTTCACCGGAAAATGATAAATTACGCACTCTCATGTCTTTACAAACCAGTGGAACATAGAAGAACATATTTGGAAGAATGTTTCGTCCATATAATGAAGTCAACCTCTTTAGACCCCATTGTGTTCCACTATATGGAAAAATAATAACTAATAATACATTTATCAAATTATCCTCTTTTGTGTTTTCAGGCGTGAGAGTAAATAAAGGATCAGATTAAAACAACAAAGAGATACATAACTTAAATATTTGTACATCATGTAGCTGGTCTAATGTGTAATAAACTGAATCTGGCCATTAAAGTGTGAAATGTTACACATATATGCGTGTATATGCAAATGATGTTTTTTGCCTATTATTATTTAAAAACTGACAAATAATAATATATTGTGTTGATGCCCTCTTGGTTTCTCATTTACACTGGGATAAAAGAAACGGTCTGATTATTTCGGACAAACGGGTCAACACTTCCAACCCCACGCTTTTCTACAAACCATACACGTGTTATAGATAGACAATAATATTTTCCTCTGTATTTTACATACACGTTCTGCGCTGTATCATCTCTCTGTGAATTCGTTTCTGGAAGGGATGTGGGCGTTTTTGATGCTGGTATTAGTCCTGGTTGGGATCGGAGGAGGGATTGTGGGAAACGTGGAAGTGGGAAGCGACGACCAGTTGCTGTCCATGCCAAAGCCTGAGCTGGGGAAGCTGCTTTGAGGTTGTGGGAAGGAAAGGGATGAGGATGTGGGTATAAGCGGCGGGCCGGTGCCACCTGCGGATGGAACCTTCATTGAAAGGAAAGCTGAATCGTCATCGAAGGTGACCCACTTTTGGGTTTGCTTGGTTGGGGCTGCTGCTGTAGCAGGAACTAAGGATTGTTGTCTGGAGAACGATGATGGAAGAGTTGAACTGTGAACCACAGCTGACATGGCCCTGTTGAGGCCCGACCTAGCCTCCTGGGCCTGCTGCTGGGAGTAGAAATCGGGCGTGAGTGATCGGCGTGGGGAGGACAACAAGTTGCCGGTGAAAGGGTTGGTGCTGTTGGGTCTGGGTTGGGCTTCTGCGAGGAACGGATTGGGGGATGAACGGAGGGTCTCCTGTGATTTGCTGCGGGAGGGAAAGGGGGGAGGCATGAGGCATGGAGTGCTGCTGGTGTCCGGAGCTGAGAACAGGGAGAGGGAGCTGGGTAACGTGGAGGAAGAAGAAGGGGAGGGGGTGGATGAAGAAGAGGAGCGAGTTTGGAAGAGGGTCTGGGTGTTAAGCATGTCGAAGGGGTCTAGATTCCATTGTGCTTTTCTTTGGACTCCATTCATGTCCTTGGCCTGGGAAAGAAAACATAAAAGGGCTACATTATGAAAACAAATTTACAGTTTAAGGAGAAGCTACAGCACAACTGAGCTGAAGAGTCAACATGAAACCAAATTTGATTTTATTAAATATATTGCAGAAAAAATATTGTCTTTGTAACCTTCCTTAACCCTTCAATCTTTAAAAAGAAATGGCCACTCCTTTTTTCATTCTACTAAACTAAGTAGTAACAATTATATTTAGGAATTTTAGGCTTTAAAGCTATAAAATAATTGCTCCCTTTGGCTGTGATTAGTTCATTTTTTAACTAGTCCAGTAAAACGTAACCTCTTTTTTAAATCAATGACCCTAAATATCCTATTTCACTTACTAATGCGTATCATTACAGATATAAAACATCATTTCATGTTGACTTTGAATTACAAAACTAAGTGTTTGTTACACGTTTTGATAAAATGACTCGGTTAAAACATAAATGGTGCGATGACAGACCTTAAAAAAATATATAAATCAGATCTTGAAAGCATTACACAACACCAAAAACACAAATATAATTAGTGTGCAAGTCTACTAGATGTAACGTGAAGATATTTACTCTTTAAAATTACTTTCCCTTATCCAAGAAACACTGAAAACAAGTAAACCATGGATTAAAAACAAACAATACCCACAACTAATACTGGATGACACTTTCCTTGAACCCCCTGTAGAATTACATTGTAACTTGGGAGTTTTTTTTTCCTCAAAGTAGCTATAATGTCAAGGGGTTCAAGTTAAGTTTGCACTTCTCTGAGATTTAAAATAAAAGAAGGTTAAATTAAAGAAGGAAAGGGGAAAAAAACAACTATAACATGGAGGATCCTATATATGTATGAGCACCCCATACATTGTGACTAAAGGGTATGGTGCCATGAAGACAACATAAAGACTAGAAATTACTTAATCCAGTACCTGTCAACCTGAGGATTGCTCCTGCTAGTAAAAGGGAGAGACACATGCATCAAGAAGAGCGAAACATGACTACAAGAACCACCTGGACAAAGTCGATATTGCTAGAAAAGAAAAGAAGAGGCCCCTAAAGCTGGGTAATGACCCCAGAATAGGCTCTTGTGGGTCCCTGTAACTCTTTATCACAATTAAATGTTGGGCATGTGATCTTGACATCCATGCAGATGTGTGCAGAGAAATAAAAATAACCTGAGATGTAGGAGCAGGAGCAGACTCTGGTGGCAGTGCGTGAGAGGAGCGGCTCCGGGGCGGAGGCTTGGGAGACGCCAGTCCGGGCTGGGGGGCGGCAGCGGCTCCAGCAGAGGCTTGAGGAGCAGGCTGAGGCACCAGCGGGGCAGGTAAGGTGGGCTGCATTGGTGGAGGGAGCTGGGCTTGTATGGGTGTGGGCAGTTGAGGTTGCACTGGAGGCTGCATGGGCGACACAGACTGGGGCTGCATGGGTGATGTCATCTGAGGCCTCATGGGACCTGGCAGTGTTGGGGGTGGACCTAATGGACAGACACAGTGGTATTTTTAAAAGTATGTTAATTTGACAGTTTTAGATTTTTTAAATTGTATATTTAAATCAGTGAATAATTATTAAATAATATTAAAATAATACATCATCACTTATATAAGTAATCTAATTACTATTATTAGTAATAATAATTATTACTAACATTTGAAAACAAATTAGGATGCAAGTGTACCTTTGAATATCTAGAAATATATACTATTACATATGTACAAACGGCTTTAAAACGTCATTTTAAAAACAATACGTTTAATGTTTTGATGAAATTCACGACTTGTTGATTAAAATATGAATGGTGCAATGAAACCAGGCTTATTATTGTTATCTAAAACTACAATTTAAACTAAAATTAAAACCATTGAAAACATTTTTATTACTTGCAATAAAATAAATGTTTTTATCTACTTGTCAAGGCAACATTTTAAATTTCAATTAGTTATTAATCTATTATGAACTAAAACTGAAATTAAAAAAAGAATTATATAGACAAAAAAAACACTAAAAATGACTAAAACACAAATTACTAAATCTTTTAACGTAAAATGAAAACTGATTTAAAATTACTAATAAAAAAATAACAGTATCTCAGTTATACTAAAAACACTCAGACCTCTTTACGAAAATGTTTATTATAGAACAAAAAAAAGCGTTATAATACATAATAATAACAATAATCAAAGAAATATATATAAAAGTGTACAATTCATTAGAAGCGTGTAACAAACCCAGAGGGAGATCAGATGGCTTGCTTTGGGGTTCAGGAACGGGTCTTGGTGCTCCAGGGTGATTATCAGGAGAGGGTCGTGGGGCCCCAGGATGCACCTCTGCTATGGGTCTGGGGGCTCCGGGATGAGCAGGAGGAGGTGGTCTAGCCTGAGGAGGGACACTGATGACTCCTGCTCGAGGTGGGATCTAAAGCAAAAAAAAAAATAATGGTAATTTTAACATGGTATTTTACTTAAAAAAATAAAAAATAAAAAAAAATAATTTAAATAACACTCACCGGCCGTGGGGCGCCTCCAGGGGCAGATCCGGTGGCTTGACCTCGTCCTGAAACACAGTCAATACAATAAACAATCTATCAGTAATAGTTACATGAAATAAGTTAATAAAAATATCAGAAAACCTATAGTAACAATTTCTACAAACCTGCTAACAAAACAATGCTTCACATAATAGATGCTTTAAAAGTAAGCCTAAAAAACATCAGATCAGTGCTCCCGTCAAGAATGTAGCTCTATTCTGTGTTAAAACTAGCCTGGGGTTACAATATTCTGGCATGAGGAAGGCCCAAATATGTCCATCAATGAAATCTACTCTCAGTTACAGATGGTTGGAGTTATATTGGAAGGCTGATGACTGAAGACAGAGTAAGTAACTCACCAGCTGCATCCGCACGTGCTAACGCTGGGCTTTTTTGTCCTTTTGTCAGCATGAGGGAAGAATTGTTTAAAAAAAAGAATTACAAATGATTTTGTAATGTTTCGTAGCATTCACTTTAGCTAGGGACAAAATATATCTGACCCAACAGACTCCTTACCTGACCAGACAGATAATCACTCTCTATTTACAACAGCTAATTCACCTAATTCAACTCATCACTTCACACTGAAACACTAAACCAGAATCACTGGAATAACTGAGACTTCATGCACTGCTTCATGGCTAGACGGATGTCCTTAACACCCCTGCCTCATTCATCTTAGCCAGTGCAGGAGATCTCAAGTGATCAGGTGCTCATCATATACACTATAACAAACACTGCAAAAAACGTCTAAAGCCTAAATTACCTTCATAATCAGTCTCATCAAACTCTAGATCGAGAGGCTCAGCAAAGCCTTCGAAAGAAAATTCAAAATGTTTCCAAATTTTAAATCATATCCAAAAATTGTCAATGAAGAACAAAAGCCACATGGCAAAATAATGACTTACAATGATAAAATAAAGCCTAAATATTTCATATTTATATTTAATACAGTATCATAAATTTTGGACAAACCAAAGTTAGTCAGACATTTTCGCTATTATCAGGTGCAACTAACCAAGTCAATATTCCACAGTTAATACACAGCGCTAGGTCATATACAGCATTACCTGCTGAATCTTTCCTAACAGGTGTGGGACTTCTGCCTCCTTTAGAAACCACAGGACATTGTGAAATGAAAGAATGAAATAAAGTAAAATAAAAAAACAGTATCTAATGTAGTTCACCCAGTTGTACAGGTGTTTCAATCAAATTTTGGGGGTTTAACTTCTTGGTAAGACCAGATCTTTAGACCAAAAATCTGTCATGCTTGTGTAAGCGTTTACAAAGATTTCCACGCTGTACCTGAGGGTGGTGGTGGGCGCTGCGGCGGTGCAGGTCGGGCTGGTGGGGCATTGGGGCGTGGAGGAGGGGGGCGTTTTGGCTCTAATGTCTGTGAATAGAGAGCTCCAGCTGGCTGACCATCAACAGGAGAACCTGAGAGCAAAAAAAAAAACATGCTCTTATCACAAGCATCAAAATCAAAAGCCTGAGGGATTTAGCTCACAGCACTGCAAACCACACAGAAGCCTTGAGACACACACACACACACTCTATAAGAGCTCGGGAACCACCGAAGCACATCAGCAACACCTCTGCAAACAGCACTCTTTACCTGCCAGTTCCCTTCTAATAGACGCTGGGCTTAATCCTCCTTTTCACCGTGTAAAAACAAAGGAAAATTAATGTACTGAAATTTTTGCATGTCACAGAGTTTAATGAGAAACTACTAGATTTACTCTAATCTACTACAGAGTAACCATATAAATTGTTTCCTCTTCTACTTCTCTGATGCTTTATGTATATAGTTGTTTAGTTGTAGGTCTGTAATATTTTTTTTTGTTTGTTACTAAAAGAAGAATCTTATTCTTAGAAAGGCTTAATTTATTGATTAAAATACATTTTGTAGCTTATTTTTACTTATGACACCGCTGAATTAAAGAAAAAAAAAAAAACATAAATCTTACTGACCCAAGCATTTGAAAAATAAAGACAGAGCCAAAAACTGATATGAATAAGAGTATGTCCCTAACACTATCCCTACCCTGTGGTGGTCCAGCTGTGCGTGGAGGGGCTCTGCTGGGCCGGATGGGGGCTGCCGGTTCTCCGTGGGTAGGAGAGGGGCAGGGGCTGCTGCGTGGGGATGTGGCAGGGGATGCACCGAGATCCATGCCCGCTCCAGGCTGCAGGTGCTGGGGTAAAATATCCTCAATCTCCTCGTCCACATCACCTGTCAACATAGTAATAAAAATATTATTCCATACTGTTCCACAGCTCCATATTTGAGTTTTGGCACCATCTAACTCCATAAGCTGTCACACCTTCCATGTCATACTCCTCTCCCATGTCAGAGTTTTCTGCCAGAAGGGTGGAGCTGGTGGATGTTGGGATGCTGCCACAGATTCTCTCCACACTCATTTCCTCCTCTAGACTCTTTATCCAACCTGGACTCCTTAGACGGATGTCTATGGTCTTGCCACTCACCTGCATGCACACAACACAAAGAGGGATGGTAAAAAGGTCAATATTGTGGTTCTGTGCAATATATACATGCATAGTTAATCTTAACAGTAGAGTCTCTTACAGTAGAGCCGCTCAAAGATAGAGCTGCTAGAGCAGAATATCCCTCCAAAAATGTCACCCACATTTTCTCTTCAACAAACCTGTTCAGAAAAAAAATGATGTATTCATAAATTATTAAATATATACCTGTATACGTATATATATATATATAACTTATGAAGTTATGTTCACAAAGGTTGCATTTATTTAATCATCATAATTATTATTATCATTTTATATTACTGTGCTATTTCTATATATTTCAAAATTGTATTTATTTCTGTGATGACTAAGCAGAAGTTTTAGCAACAATACCCCAAAAATAATTCTAATACGCTGATCTGTTCTTAAGAAACATTCATTCTTTTGATTAAAATTGGAAACATTCTTTGATGAAATATTTAGAAAAATAATACACATCTTCACTGTCACTATCAAATAAAATGCTATATAGCAATTTAAAGAGCACTTAAATAATTGGAAATAAATTACATATACAAAATAACCGGTACCTGATAAGAATAACCTCGCCGAAATTAGCGAACTTGTCCAATAGGTCATCAATCAGTGTATCATCAAAGTAGTCATCGGGACCAGATGTGCAGAGAGAGACGAGGATGGTGCCATCTGGTGGACCCTGCAGGGCGATCACTTCCTTATACACCTGATGTCTGGCCTCTGGGTCCACCTCAAGTACGTCCATGTCTATAATAGCCACCACAGGCCTGCAAAAAATTTTAAGCGTAAACTTTAAGTACCTGTGGTCCACACAAACAAATGCAAAATTTCAACAATTACAATAAAAAAATAAACTAAGTAAAATTAAATCGACTGCCTTCTGAAGGAGCACTAAGGCCAACTGGAGGGCACTAAACACATTGACGGTGTAAACTCAAAAGTTGTTGTTCTGGTTTTAGCTTCTTTCACCTGTGATCAGAGGTTTTGAGCTCTGCTCTACCATAATATTTGAGCTCTCCAGGGCTCCATGGGTACTGATCTTCCTCATTCACTGGGGCTCCTACTACATTCAACTCCAACTCTTCAGCTGTAACACAAACAGACAGATCTAGTCAAAATTCTTCAAGGAAAACGTAATCTGTTGCTGCGCTTAAAGTTAATGGTTGAAGAAGCGTTATTTATATACTTCTCACCAGTTTTATCAAAGTTCCACTTCCTTCTCTTCCAGAGCACACGGTCAGTCCAGGCTGGTGTGCGGCACTTCTCACTGGTGTCATAGTCCTCAGAAAACAGGTCGTATTTGTATGTGGGGGCAAAATCCAGCTTCCCTTCAATAAAGCCTCTAAAAACCTGAAATATAAATAAAAAACAGAAACAAAGATAGAAAAAAAAATAGTTCCACTAATACACTAATATATCATTGTTTTTCCCGTTTTTTTACCTGTCCAGCATTCTTCTGCTCTACCAGTTGATCCCCAGCAATCAGGGCATCCCAGTTTTGCTGTCTGATCAGCTCTTTTGTCTCTTCATTAGGGATATTTATTCTGTAGTTGAAGTCTCCACACCAGAACACATAATCATGGGAGTACAGGAGGCGGCCCTAAAAATTAATACACAAACAGATTAATAACATGTTATTATTTAATAATAATAATAATAATAAAATAATAATGGCATTATTTTGCTTTTTAATGTTTTTATTATGTCATATAAAATAATAAATGCAAATATTATATATTAAAACCTATTATAATTTAGTTAATAATAAGAACAAAACATTTAGTATATTTGTTTTTATTATTTATATTACATAAAATAAATAATACTAAATATTACATTTAAAATTCAGTGTATTTAAATATGAATAATTTACAAGCAGTAATAAATAATTATTATAAAAAGAAGAAACAGATATTTTTTTACATCATAAATTAATTACCATGGGGAAGGACAGTTTGCGTGTAATTTCATTGTAGTCATCGTTCCTCTCTTTGACCTGTGATTGTCCGGCGGCAAAATGTGAGCACAAAAAGCAGATGCTGGTGGTGTGGAAGAGCATGCGTATAGCCACACCTCCTTTATTACCAGTGGCCCCGCCCATTCCAGTCTTTACTGTGTCCACAGCAACATCCCTAACATGAGGAAAATGCCATAAAACATCTCACAATAAATTCGAACCCTTTTAAATGTCTGAAATCATACTGATTTGACAATCACCAAATTAATACAAATGTATTAATACCTGATGAATGGTGCATGCTGAGGGCGTATGAAGACGAACAGACACACACCCACCAGCTGCTCTGAGGCCAGCAGCACATATTTGTGATCTCGTGAGATGTTCTTCTGCAGTTCTGCAGCCCACAGCTTCTGATTAGTAGTGCTACCAGAGAGGAAAGAGAAGTCCAATAGTTCTCACAGGTAAAAAAATAAATACTAAATGAATGAGAAGTTTATTGTGGAGCACATTGCAACCACTGAACCAAAGGGCATTTTGCTTCTGCTTTCAGTAGAACTACAACCAGTGAACTTCTTAAAATGTCTAACATCAAGTTATTACCTAGCGCTGACGATATTTCCAGCATTCAGCTCCACCATTTCTTCAAAGCCAATAGCAAAAATGTCCACTGGGTTGGATTTTGTATCTGTAGGATAAAACCCACAAAAGTATTTTTGACTTGTAGTTATTTTTTGTCGCTGACAACAGCAACCTTGTTTCCTTGAAAGTATCATTTGCATCAACTTTGCATCAACTCATACCCTGGAATTCTGGGTGGCCGGCTTTCTTAGGGGCATCCAGGAGCCAGTCATTGAGCGTGTGGTTACGAAATGCAATACTGCGGAACTGCTTGCCCCCGTTCACGTTCCACGTGCCCACACACACTCTGATCTTTTTGGGACGTGTGTATTTGAAATGGTTCTGACACATGCCCAGAAGCACTCTGGGAGAGGCTAAAACAGAAAAGTTGAGACACCAATGTTAAAATAATCAATGGGAATATTAAATATAAATATGAAAGTGTACAAAAAGAAAATGCAGAGCATAGGACATTGACCAAGTTAGGGCTGCACAATTATGATAAAAATCATAAGTGTCGATTATTCCCTTGAAATTTGAAGTCACAATTCTGACTTTAAAATATAAACGTGAGACAAATTCGCAATTGCAAGTTATAAAGTCCACAATTTTGACTTTATATCCCGCAATTCTGAGAAAAAAGTCAGAATTGAGAGATGAAACGTCGCAATAAACAGGAAAGGAAATGGCCTTTCATATAAGATAACCCGAAGAAAGAAAAAAAACATATGTTAAGCCAACAAAATAACATGAGTGGATTAATTGCCACTTTGAACAATTACATAATTGTGTCATCCCTAACTGTAGTTGAGATTAAAATCGATTAATTGTGCAGCCCTAGACCTAAACCACTAAGACACACCAAACAGACTGAATACTGTCCTTGAAAGTTGAACAAAAAGATGTGATATATTTTAAGACAAGACAACACAGAACATAAAAAAAAAGAGAAAAAAAAACACTGTAGAATGTCGGAGGCGCCAAAATAAACAGTGAGTTTATGAAATGGGGAACCATAAAACGTTATGGATTTATGGTTGGTCTGTGTATACTGTACCTGATTGTAAAATGGGCTCAGAGACTAACAGTGTAAGCATTAAAAAGAAAAAGAAAGAACAAAGGGAGAGGGGAAGAAAGAGAGGTTAAAAGTTAGCCGTTAGACAGATAACAGCATTAGTGCTCTGGTTCAACACTAATCTCACACCCAAAGCAGCCGGGAGCCAGAGATTAGCACGCTAGCATGAGGAAACGCATTCAGACCCACTGCAGCAGACTGATCTCATAAACCGTGACCGCAAACACAAACTACCAAAGGTGGAGATGTTTGAAACCATCTATAACTCAGTAAAGCACATTAAGTCTGTAAATTCAGTAAGTATTTGCCAGCTATTTTAACTCTATTCTTTAGCAGGCAATGCATCTACAATATATTCATATTATGAATAGATTTATATTCATATTGTAATTAATTATATTGATAACTTTTATATTATTAATAATATATCTAAATCCGAATATATTTGTTAATCTTTCTTTTTGTGTGAAATGCTTCAGCTTTGTTTAAATCATTTTCAATATAAACAATTATGACTGTTACCTATAAAAACAAAAACATCATAAAATATTAAACAACAGTGCACAATATATAGTACAGAACAATAAACACTTGACAGAACACATATTTAATAACTGTCCATAATTGTAACAACAATGGTACGTATGTTCACAACAGGCATTTTTTATCCCCATATTTTAAATATTGGCAGCGATATATTTGCACTAATTGTAAATAGAGATAGAGGCTATTTACACTAAGTGCAAATAGCAATAGATGATATTTACGCTAATTGAAAATAGCATATTTTCTTAGCTTACATTTTATTTGCATTAAGAGCAAATAGTGAAAGGATGCTATTTACCATAAGGCTGTTTACACTAGTGTTTTTTTAATAGCATTTTAGAATGAAAATGATCCTCGTAGAAACGACATCCCGTGTACACTACACAACTTAAAACACATGTCACATGACCATTCCTGCACGTACAACAATAGATATGTAAAGGTGTATTGTCTTTTATTTAGATTGCAGACATGTCTGCACGCTCGGGGCATTTAAATGTGTTCAAATCTACCTTTAAATATCTATAGGTACAACAAAGAACATGAAGTGAAAACAGCAGCATTTTTAGTGATATGCAAACTAAATGCATTTCAGATGTGATTTGAAAGGCGGATCCCGAACCCCAAGGCAATCGAGTATGATAATCATCTGTGCCACTGCAACTGACGGCAAACAACCATCTTTAGTGATGTTGTCTAGCCCAATCACACATTGGTGGGTGGAGCTAGTGTAAATAGCCACTGCTAACAAGACGGGCTATTTACGCTTAGTGTAAATAGACACTCTGTTAAATATTTAGTGTACTTTTGTAATTTTTCTGAGCATCTTTCCACTGGCCTGGTTCATTTCTGACTCTGGATTGTGGTGTTGTAAATCGTACCATACAGGCTGCTGGTTGTGAGGAGGGCACGAGCCTTATCTGCCAGGTCACTGTTCAAGGTGCTGCCCAATCGTAGGATGTCGATGGCTTCCTGTTTAGAGCTGTCAAAGAAGTTGTTCTGGATGGTTCTAGTGACCGAGCGAGCTCCGTCTTTTAGCTTTCCACCCTACGGAAAGAAAAAAAAAAAAAGTTAATCTAAAATAGCCGAGGTCGGGATCATCAAAAAACTCACTGAGTAAAAACGTAACTTTCAAAAAAAACAAAAATGCTCAAAACTAGGGTGACCACCCGTCCCGCGTAGCGCGTGAAGCCCAATTCATGTGTCCCGCAAATTGAGACCGTGTTACACATAATCAATGCTTGTTTAAAAAAAAAAAAGTTGGTTACTCTATATCCTCGAGCCCCAGGCACTTTTTTGTTGTCATGACAGCGCTCTCACGTGCATACCATACACACTGGGAAGGAACTTTTAGATGCGCGCTTTCCAATTCGAAAAATGGAGAAAGAGAAGGTGTGGGTACAAGAAAGACTGGGAAAATGAATATTTGTGGCTGAAAGGTGTTGAGGGGGATACCGAGA
>JAUCMT010000002.1:9136170-9176727 GCA_032357475.1 Enteromius thamalakanensis | reverse complement strand
TGCTGGGGTGTTGCCCTCCTACGGCCTCCTCCACGTCTCCTGATGTACTGGCCCGTCAGCTGGTAGCGCCTCCGTTTTCTAAACACTAGGCTAACAGACACAGCAAACCTTCTTGCCACATCCGCATTGATGTGCATCCTGGATGAGCTGCACTACCTGAGCCACTTGGGTTGTAGACTCATGCAACCACTATAGTGAAAGCACCAGCATGCAAACATGACCAAAACATCAGCCAGAAAGCATAGGAACTAAGGAGTGGTTTGTAGAGCTTGGTATCGATACAACCGAGTATCAAAAAATGTCTTGTCATTTGGTACCCAATTTTCGATACCTAAAAGGGGTCATCAACGTTTGTGAGCCAATAAGACTGCAGCACTAGCCAGTGCAAGTAATAATGCACTAGTGTAAAGGTAGCATAACATATGTGTAAACTGAAACTTTATTAAAACTAATTTGCACTGATTCATTGTGTTCCATGCAGTGGCTCAGGGATGAGGTTTTGAATCTGTATAAATGTCAACAAGCTGAAAAAAATGTTTTTTAAGTTAATGTAATTTTGTTAAAACTGATTTCATAAAATTGATATCGGAAAAAGTATCGTTCAGGAACCAGTATCGTATCTAAATTTTTTAAACAATACCCAGCCCTAGTGGCCTGTGGTCAGCACCTGCAGAACCACTCCTTTATTGGGGGTGTCTTGATAATTGCCTATAATTTCTACCTGTTGTCTATTCCATTTGCACAACACCATATGAAATTGATTGTCAATCAGTGTTGCTTCCTAAGTGGGCAGTTTGATTTCACAGAAGTGAAATTGATTGGAACACATTGTGTTGTTTAAATGTTCCCTTTAGTTTTTTGAGCAGTGTAGCATAGTTTCTTAAGAAAACAAAAACAACCAAGATCTTTTTTTGTTGTTGTTGTTTTAGTATGTTGCATGGTTGAGGTTGTTTGTTATATGTATGTAAGCTGTGAGTAACAATGAAGTTGTGAGTTTATTACTTAAAAAAAAATCTATTTTATCCCCACAATGCCGAGGAATATAATGTAACAGTCCAGTAGCAAAGATTTTTTTTTTAATAGTAGAAGTTGAAGAGCAGCATTGACAACAGGTTTCTTTGCTCCTGATTATCTGTGTGAAAGTGATGTGTGTGTGTGTGTGTTTGTGTTGCTGGGTTCAGGATGGCAAACTGCCCAGTACACAGTGCATACTGCCTATTTTTTAAGAATAAAATATGAAAAAGTCTACAATAAGCCATCCATAATCTTTCAGAGTAATGTTACAGTATTGTCACATGACAAACACTAAACATTAATTCAGCACAGCTGTTAAGGCTGCTACCTTATAAATAAATGTGCTAAGCATTATGTTTTGCAGAGGCTTGTTAATAAGGGTTCATACTAGTAAATAATGAAATATTGCCTAGTTTAACTCATTTAATAATTGATTAACGTTTACACATTGAGAAAACTGAATCAACACTAAGCTGTCTTTAACTGAACAATGATATTATTTTCTTTTTGGAAGATACAATAAATGAAAAAAAAAAAAAGAACTATTATAGTTACACTAGTGAAAATATTTTTTTGGCTATTTTAAACACAGAGTGTGTTTGAATGTGGATCAGAATAATGTTTTCAGGCAAACATATATAATTATAATTTACAAAGAGTCATTGAATAGAACATGCATGCATTTCAAGATATTCATCAGGTTTTTGTACGATCTTGTGACTATGATTAATTTTTTACGCATCTGATCCAATGTCTTCGTGTCTAATTTTAAAACATCATTTTGAGGCTTGAGCTGTTGATAGTAATTCATAATGCAGATTTGTGTTTGCGAGAGAGAGATTAAGCGCGTTTAAATTAAGTCTTAACACTCTTAATACTAAAGTGTTTTAGTGTTCTTCATACAAAATAGTCTAAAATGTACTTTCAGCCATTTATTGGTCATAACTTTTTAACACTGTCTCTATGTATGTCCATACATGAAATACTCTGCTGTAAAAATGCTACTGGTGTCTCATTATCGCACATCCAGCTTGTGTTTCAGAGAAGGTCATACCTGAGGATCAGACCTGCTTTTCTTTTACAGTGTAGATCAAACCTTTCCTTTGTTAGAGTTTGTGTGTGTGTGTGAGAGCGAGAGTATGGGAAAACGAAGGGAATACTTTCCCCATCAACCTCTCTCTTTCTCTCTCAGGCATTATGGCATGTGGCCAGATCGCAGTGTGAGCCCTCTAATGCACACACACACTATTCCTTATTAAGCTTTGTAGGTATGGGATTCCTCCTCGACAGGATATTACATTAATGGATGGAGTCAGCCACACTCTAATTACTCTCCATTCAACTATTTACCACTGTAACTAATACACACACAATGCGTTTGTCACATGCGCTCGGTGTGTTAGCCCGAGTCCTTTGTCCTTTGAGTGAGGAGTTAGCAGTAAGGAATGTGCTTGTTGATCAGCATCTTAGATCTGATATAGCATTAGCCATATATCCCAGAGCACTTCTCTGTCTGACTGATTACAAAAGTGTGTGTGTGTATGTGTGTACTAATGAGGGATCTAAGAGCGAGTTCACCTCAGCCAAACAGGTGTTAGAGAGCTGTGCTCTGAAGAAACAGAATGTTTGCATGACTTTAATGGCTTTGCTTTAAACAGCTGGATCTATTTAAGGAGTCTCAGACAACAGCCAACACACAGATGTGTGTGTAAGTTTGGGAACCAAAGCTTTAAAATTACACTTTAGAGCAGCACGATGATTGGATGGATGGATAGATGACTGAATCTACTTGACTACAGTAGGTCACATCAAGGAAGATTTGTTTTAAAAGTCAGATATGATTGGCACAGTCTTTGCCAGCTAGATGAATAGAAAGCAATGTTTAAAAGAAAAGCTCAGCTCTTTAAAGCTGTATAGTATTGCTTAAAATGCTTGTAAATTATTTAGTTGATTCAATTTTAATTAAGCAGTTACAAATCAGGTTCATTGAAGCATGGCCCTCATTTAGATGCTCACACTGCATTACACAATCAATTTAGTAATTACATGCTAAATTATCTAAAATAATTATGCAAAATATAATATAGTGAAAGAGTTCATTTAAGTTTTTGACTTGGTTATATAAGTTATATATTTCTTAATTTATTATTGTATAAAAATCTGTGATAAATATGTAAGTGTATTTGACAGATTCATTTTTTATTATTTTTTTGGGTGGGTGTGACTTTTATTATATTCACTGTGACTGCGATATACAGGGATGATCCTAAATGATAAGTGACCTCTGACCCTTTACACTAGCCCCGCAACCCCAAGAACAACTAGAAACAGCTCAATTTCCTCTCTGTCCATAAATAAAGCTTTTGAAATTTTAAAAGGTTTCTTTGTGATTAATGTGAGCTTATATTGGTTGTGACTGGAGTCTGAACACACTGCACCATTTTTGGTATGGCTGTCCCCAAGTAACCCGGTGTGTGCGTCTGCTGCAACTGTGTGTTTGTATTTTTGCTTATTTGTGTGTGCATGTCAGTCTGTCTGTAAAAGCCCGTGTGTGTGTTTGACATTGTACATATAATAGCCCCTTTTATTCTGGTCCTGCTTGGCGTTTGTGAGGAATGCTCTGTCTTTCTGTTGTGGTGTGTGTATGTGTGTATGCATCTGTATCTGTTAATATTGCATTTTGTCTCTGTTGTGGTGATTTAAACTTTTCGCACCAGTTTGTGCTTCCTGGTGGTTTCCGTCCTTGTTGACGTCTGTGTGAGTGTGTTTTCTTTAACACGGGAATGTAATTCCCTCTGTTTCTAAATGACTTCGGTTCACCCTGGGGTTCGCCGACTGAGAGCGTTCCAGACAAACATCATTGTCTGTGACCAGGCAATGATCTGTCATTAAGCGTTGAGGTCGAAAGGTCATGCACGAGTGCGTGTATATTTTGACAAGGCCGCCTGTTATCACTCCGTTGAAATGACTCCTCTGAATAAAAGCAGTTTAGATGTTGTTTTAGATGTTAATTTGAGCACAGCTGTGTTGGTATATTTGATCATTTGTTGCCTTTGACAAAACCTCTATCCAATTGAAGAGGTAGGGGAAAAAAGAAGGGAAGACGAGTGAAAGCTTGACTAAACAGGACAATCTATCTCGGTGTCTGTGATATGCGAACCTCCCTGTGGTTTGAGATGAGAGCAGAGGCTTGTGTTGTTTTTGGAGTCATTACCAGCATATTCTTGATGGTCCTTTGAGAATCGTATGAAACGTTGTTCTCAATAATGTAATCCATATGTGATAACATGCTCATAATCTAAACCTGCTCTAATCTGTATGTGTTGACGTGCACATCTGTATGGGGTGTGTTTCTAAAGAGACTGATCCAGATGAGGCTGGAGTAAGAGTGATGAAGGTGACATTCGTCAGAATTCCGTTCAGAATCAAACGGAACCTTCATGATTCACTTAATATTCCAATAATCCATATTGTGCACATTTTTAATTCAGTAACATGCCTTTTTTAATCGATTATTTAATAAACTTAAATGCTAATTTAGTTTGGTAAGTGGGACTTTTATTCTGACAGTGCCCAGGAGGCAGCACTTGTGTTTAACAATATACTGTGTGCATTTCAAAAATACACATATCATTAAAACAAATTCCACAAATCTCTTAAACATTGCTGAATCCAACAGTTAGATATAGGGCTGTGCAATATGGACAAAATAATCATATTGCGATTTTTTTTAACTATTATTGCGATTGCGATTTTATTAGCGATTTTGGCAACTGTTTTTGCTTTTTCAAACACGCTTCATACATCCATTCTAAATGTATTCAGTGCATAAGAAGTGCATAACAAAACATTTCACAATGAATGAAATAACATTTACTGACAATCTGCGCATGCATCACATCTGTGCACATACAGTATGATAGGTAATTGCATCGGTAATTTGTTTGTGCCGTTTCTGAATAACACATTCTGAATAAAAATCTAAATAAATTAATAGATAAAATAGCAGCCTTATGCAATTTAGAAATTGCATGTGCTGAAATTGCGATTTTTTTTTTTGCGAGTGCGATTAATTGCACAGCCCTATTAGCATCCATGTAACCTTTTCATTCCACAAAAAATTGTTCTTTTGCTAAATCTTCACTAAAAGTGTACACTTTTTATAAAGTGTAAATAAAATCAGTACAAATAGCCAAACATCATGTTCATACATATATATATATAATGTATATAATTTAGTTTTGTAATTCAATTGTTTCCAATGAGTGGCCTGTCTTGACAGATATCTGTGTCTTATAGGTCGCCCTCCACACTGCTAGATAAAAATTAAGCATGTGGCTGGTGGCAAGTGTTAATTTCACACCCTGTTTGCAAACAATCAAAATACTGGTTAAGGCTCTAAGCTGCTATTCCCAGCGTTACGAGATCAATTCAAGATGCCCATTAACTGAGATCCTCTATTATCATCATGGCCCTGAGTAACACACTGAACAGATCGCTCCAGGGGAACTGCCCTTGCAAGTGAAACTGCTAAATGAAAAGTAACTCAAAACTGTGCTATTCCTGAATTTCCCACAGGGTTCAGCGCAGCGTGCATTTCATGAAGGCCAATGAAAGCTGTTCACCTCACACCGCGAGTCAATTCATCTGGAGTCACATCGCAAGTCAAAATTAATAACTAGATGCCTGTGAGGTAATGGCAAATATACACAGTATAGTACGGTATTTTTGTTTCTAATATATCTACAGACTGCAGCCAACATCAAACGCTTCACAGTTTTAAAACAAAACAAAAGCAGCCGTTTCGTACCTGGGTCATCCTTCAGCTCCTCTTCTGTGTTGCCCAGTTCAATGTCTAAATTGATATCAAGCACATTGTTCTTGCTAGGATTTCGTGGTACTAGAAGGGAGAAAAGAAAACAAACAGTTAGACTATGGTGAGCAAATTATTAATCTTTATGTCTTGTTTCTAGCCAAAATATCAAAAAAAATCTAAATCAAGAAGCATTTTCTAGACAAGTTGAAAAATACCTACGTTAAAATTATTTGACTTTTTGCTTAAAACAAGCTAAGTAATCTTATTTCAAACAGAAAACCAGATTATTTTGTTTATCCCATTAGCAGATTATTTTGCTTGTTTCAAGTAAAACTTCTGAAAACAAGACAATATTTGTTCTCGTCTCGAAAATCCTTCTTGATTTGAACATTTCTAGATATTTTGGCTGGAAACAAGACATTAGTAAGGACTGCATTACAGTTAGGGTGACCACCCGTCCCGCGTAGCGCGTGCGCGCACAGCGTTTGAGTCCCGATTCACGCGTCCCGCAAATTGAGACCGTGTCACGCATAATCAATGCTTGTTTAAAAATAAAAAGTTGGCCCCAGGCAGCCAAACGAACATTACTTGACATTTCAAGCAAGCTACTGTTGCCACGCCCACCCCTCAATGGAACTGCTGACTAGGTTGTCGTCAACTTTTTCGTTGTTGTCATGACAGCGCTCCAGACACCCTGGGAAGGAAGTTTTAGATGCGCGCTTTCCAATTAGAAAATTGGAGAATGTCATGAGACATCATCAATAAAAAAAAAAAGGTGTGGGTACAAGAAAGACTGGGAAAATGAATATTTGTGGCTGAAAGGTGTTGAGGGGGATACCGAGACAACTGCAATTCCTGCTAATCCTACAATTTATATTCTAATTTATTTAAAGTTAATAAATTGTAATGAAAAATAAATAAAATGAAATAGCTAAAGTAAATCGTAAGTGGAAGTGCATCTGTCAATTCATTGAATGTTCAAAATATTGTGAATCTTTATTTGGAAAAAAATACACATTGGTTGCCCTATTCATGAGCATAAATCAGCACTTACACATGTTTAGGGGAATAGGGGCATTATTAATATAACATTTAAGGTGGTATGTGCTAGAAATGGGTAAACCCCTATCAGTTAGTCTGCCCGTGGGGTGGGGGCACCGCCGCTGCAGGCAGTGTCCCACATTGTCCCTCAGTAACATACCCCTTGTCCCCCCTTGGGCTTATTAGCAGGTGGTCACCCTGCTCAAAACAAACTAAAACACTCAAAAAGCAAAAGCCAAAACACCCATTCATGAACATGTATTTAAAGGGACATCAAAGGTATACTTTTATTTCTTTGCAGCTAGCAAGATGAAGCCTGGGGTTTGAGGCCTAGTTGGAAGAGGTTTACAGGCTTTTATAACAGTCTATAAAAAGAGGCCAAATTAAAGTTGACAGCACTGCCAGTTACAGTAATCTTTCTCTACTAACACAAATAATCCAACACAAAACAGAGCGGCCATTGCACACTAGGTCTGAAATTTATGTTTGTGTTTTTTTTTTTATCAAAATACTTGTGAAAATGCTGAAAATCGAACCTGATCTAAATGTAATTTTTATGATGAACAACAGTTTCTGAGGCAATGACCTAAAGATAAATGCAACATCAAACATCACAACTCAAATTGACACAACAAGCTGCTGTCAACTTACCACACAGGAAGAGGAACAGCCAGAGGAAAGCAGAGAAAACAGCAGATTAAGACAATTAAGAGAATCATACACTTACAGAGTGAAAATGGTACAGAAACACCCATTATTCTGCTGGCTGCTGCCTTTTGTGCTGTATTGTTTGTGTTTTACAAGCCAACATATACCTTAGCCTTGCCATCCAGAGCACCAGTGCCTGCATAGATCTTGCTGATCGAGTCTCCGTTGGTGGACCACATGGTGCGGAAAACCTCCTGAAAACGTGCCACCAGCTGAGGTTTCTCAGTCAGACCCATGTCTTCTAGTTGTTTTGGAAGCATCTGAACATTGCAGACATATTACATGATGAATGAATGACAAACTATAAAAAAAAAATAAAAAAATTACTGTGCCACAAACACACCTCAAGTGCAATGAAGGCCTGGACGCTGTTTGTTCGGTCCAAGCAATCTAGACAGTTGGAACGAATAGTCCCACTTTGACATCTGCGGTGAACAAAATTGTGGTAGACAATTTTATGAGCTTGTTCGGTCATTTTGTGAATTAAACTAAAAGTGCTGGGATGCTATTTACCCTCACCTCTGAATGCCGGCCTCTCCTGAATAGTAGAAGAAACCACAGTCCTCCAGAAACTTGTTGATCTGAGGTTTCAGGACACTGTTGAGCTTTTCAGTCTTTCCACCTTTAACCATCTGATGATAGTCAAAGTTCAACATTCTCACAGCGTTTGAATGCTCTGAGGCTTTCAGGTGACTCTGTGGGCGAAGACAAATACGGCCTTTACACAGTAAAGAAAGCGAAACAATTGCTCTATGGTTTTGTCATACTGGAGTATTGAAAGATATCTTAATGCCTTGTAACCTGACCAACCGGAATATTTCCTGAACAACAATCACCTGGAATGCTTTGCTGAGCATGTGCTCACCCTCCTTCATACCCAGCAGGTTGATGATCACCTGTTTGCCATACAGCCTCCTCAGGGCACTGAAGTGTCTGGACAGAAAACACCACACAGGGTTGATACCAATTCAAACCTTATTGAAAGAGAATAAATGAAAAACGTTGATCCAATCCCGTGATCCATCCTCTGTTTTAAATCAAAGCCGACTTAAAACCGATCAATAGATCAGTAAGGATAATGAAAATCCAACGACTGTGTTGTCTGCATCTACTTCCTCTTACCATGACCTGACTCAGCACTCCAGGGAACAGAGCAGTGACTCATGATGAATAAAGAATGTCCATCATGCTCAGTGTAAGGAGCCAAGGCTGGATAAGAATAAACTCTCCCATGTATTCAGGACGAGGCTTTCTTAATGCAGATTTTATTGTTTTAATCAACCTAATCTTGCAATGAAAATAAAATCATAAAGATATACCAAGCACCAAGGGAGTATGTCTTCAGTGGTTATGAAAGTAAGGTTTTAAATAACAGATTCAATGGGTTTTTTGTTGTTGTTTGTTTGTTTTTTAACTAATATATTTAAATTAACATGTAATTTAAAAAAATATATATTCTAGTGATCTTATTTGTGATCAATAAAATGTATTATAACAAAATTATTTGTATGTAACTTATGTATCTAGCAATTTAAGCAAAAAAAAATTTAATGTATTTTTTTATTATAATTTTTCTGTTTTGTACATTACGTATGTACAAATGTATATTATTATATTTCAGTTTTATTTTAAATGATAATAAATCCATTTTAGTTACTAAAAATTACTGTAATGCAATGCATTTAAAATATACATTTTGGTCACACTTTATTAGTTGTCTTAACCTTCTATGTTATTACATAAAAAATATATGGTTATAATATAATAATGGTTATAGTCAGGTCTAGGAATAATTTTTAGATTTTAGTTATATCTATGTTGATATTTTACAGATAAAATTAAATTTTTTGGTTACACTTTATTTTAAGGTGTCCTTGTTACAGTGTAATTCTACATTTATGCACTGAGTAATATTAATTAACTACACGCACTTAGTATATATTTAGGGTTAGGATTAGGGAATGTCTTAGGGTTATTTGCATGTAAATATGCATCATTTATCGTTATAATAGTAAGTACATGTATAACAAGGACACCTTAAGATAAAGTTTTACCAAATAAATACAACGCAATAATGTGTGTATAATTAATGATTATGATGAATGTAATTGTATTACATTGTTTTTAAAGAAATGTAATTAAAAGTGGGACAGTTATTTTTAGATAAAGGGGCTAGACATCTTACGCCAGTTTCACACTGTACGCGTAAACAGCGAATATTTTTTTTGGCGCCCATGTTAACGGATGACGTTAACTGAGTCTATTTTTGGTGCGCCGCTTACGCTGAATTAAAGTGACAGTGCGTTGTTCTTGATCAAAACTCACCCGATTAACATAAAAAGTAACAAATTTTACCATACAATTTTGTAATTGATGCGTGTTGTGTTTCACACTCAACATACGCAAAAATAAAATGAACAAAAACACATCACTAACACGAGTTTTAGCCCAAACTTCAAAGGTCTGTTAAATGAATAAAACTAGAGGCTTTTGTTAGCTTTAAGATTAGTTTAATTCAACTATTCAATACAAATAAACTTTATTGTCGGAATTCTTTCCGAAATTTGTCTTGGATCTCAAAGCGTAACCTAATCAATCTAGCATCTGCACGCAAGCCTTCCTTTGCATGGCAAAATATAATATTTCTTATACAAAATGTGAAAAGGGTCAGACATAGTTTTTCCTGACAGGCTCTGCTATTTTTTCATATACACATATTGAAAACTTTGCTCAAGTTTATTGTGTAAACTATAATATAGACAGTCGCATAAAGTACGGTGGCAATGACATAAATCAATGCACATGGCAGATGGTGTTCGGAAAAGAAAGCTGGAAAATACGACAGGAATAAGACGCTTATTTATCGCCGACTGCAGTACAAGCCGCAGTTCAGCTGCGAGTGACAAACGCTGCCAGTGTGAAAGCACAATCGGCGCGCGCTGCTTCTGCTCTACATTCGCGACTATGCTGTGTGAAACCGGCGCTACGCTGCTTTTTCAGCACCACAGTTCTCACAGCTGAAACCCCAATCAGTATTATAAAAGTTTAAAAAGTTCAGTTCATCCCTCGAGACCCCCTGCTGCACATCAGCCAGCTGTTCTGTGTGTAATTGCTGGCTCTGGTTAACCTTAATTACCCGACTAGCCGAAATGCATCCTTTGACAAGACTCGTCCATACAGAAATAACAGGACTGTTTGAAGCAGGGCCCGTACACAGCGCCAATGTCTGCTGGATCGTTTCATCACGCACTAACGCTTGGGTCTGAGCCAGAACAGCTGCACACTAAAGCAAGAGACCATCAGAGACCGGCAGAATCTTAATTACCTCTCAAAAGCTGGTGCATTCGCTTCAAAACCACGGGACAGCTTAACACGGTGAGATCCGACCTTTGTGGAAAGACGGAAAAAAAAACAACAAAAGGAAGAATCATGAGTTGGGTTATTTCATATTTGGTACAAGAGGAAATGAAGGTGGCAGAAGGAAAGGAAGATGAGAGAGACAGCAAGAGAAAGTCCACACAGGCCTGGCCCGCCTGCTGAGTTGAGCTGCATTCGAAAAATTCGAAAAACATTTGCACAGAGTAAGACAGCAGAACCATCTGTAATGATTTCACAAGCTCACTGAAGCCTAAAGATCTATCAGAGATACCAATCATACCAGGAAATTTCCTTGCTAGACAGTCATGCGTTAGACAGAAGTGTCAGCTGCTGATGTTGGCTAGCTACAGATATCAATAGTTGCAGGATGCTCCTTTCTACTAACGGTTTTCTATTTGTGTGATATCTGACTAACTTCTTTCACAACCTTCAGTATGACATATTAGGTTCACACCTACAATCATAATAGGTAAGCTATACAGAAGACTTTCCCATCTCTAGGCTATGAATATCTTCTCATTTCCTGTAGTCTCATATAACTTGGTCACTGAAACAGTAAGACCTCTGAACACAGTTGGTTTTTGTTCTAGCCACAGGATTGGTTGTGTTGTGTCTTCTAACTAGGGTGACTCTCATAATCGCCTTTATACAGTCAACATTTGATCTCTATACTTTATTTTGACCCATTTTATTTAAGCACTTTACACTAAGTCTTCAATAAGACTACTATTACTATTTGTAAAACATATATATATATATAGTTAAAACAAAAACTCTTAACTCTTAACTTAAAGCTAAAACAACAAAATAAACATGTTACATGTGCCCCTTATATTTTTTATATTTATATACGCAAGGAATAACTGACCATGGTGGTGATTCACATTTTTGAAGTTACATCTCGGGTGTGCATCATTTCTCTAATAATTCAATGGCCTGGAGTACATTTTTGCACGCATACTATGGTTGCCACATCTCAAGACATCGATCAGATTTTATATTTCATGATATTTGTCCAGTTTTTGCACTTAAAACGCTATTGCGAGAACGATTATTTCTTCTGCATCGCATCCAAGGCCTCAGTTGTTATTCCAATATGTCATTTTAGACCAGTAATGGAGGATTGAGCTCTTGATAGCAGACTAAAACAGTTTATAACTTATGTTATGTGAGTGTGTGTGTGAGTGAGTGAGAGAGAGAGAGAGAGAGAAAGAGAGAAAGTGAGAGAGTGTGAGTCAGTAGATCTGTCAAAACTGTTCGGCTGATAGTGAAACTTTAAGTTCCTTTTTTTCACTAAAAGAGCCGTTGTTACCTCGCTTGTGAGAAGTCAAGTTAATTTTAAGTTGATGTTACGGATAATGTCATCAGAGTAGTGAGAGAGAGCGGGAGAGATAGAGTGTATGCACACTTATTACACTAAAATACACATACAAATTTTATATAGACTAAAATATCAATTAAATACTTATATTATGAACTTAAATGTAGGTTCTTTGTAATTTTATGTCTTGTTATTTTTAAGTTTAATTTTTTATTTTATTTCAGCTTAGTTTTCATTTCTTTTTAGCACTTCAACCTTTTTTAAAGGTTTGATTTTTGGTTGATAAATTTTAAGTTTTTGCATCTAATATTTGCATTTTATTTGATTTCATATAAAATAATGAAAAATGAATGAACATAATGAAAAATATAATGAAAAATTATTAATAGTTTTAGCTTGTAGTTAACAGCTACGACACTGAAAAAAGAATTAAATAAAATCAATCAATTAATTATTATATATTCTACTGCAACTTATTTATTTGCAATAAATAATTAAATATGTCTGTTTGTATTTTTATCAGTAGTTATAAGATAGCCCCGTTCTGCCTATACAACAAGAGGCTTTGAACTGCGATTCATAGCTGTTGGATATTTGTCGGCTTTATTTAGAGTCAGTCCATCAGAGTCCCACCCAATTCAGTTTGTTGGCTCTGCAGGTCCCTGCCATTAATATTTCATACATTCAGAATGGCAGCAGAGACTGGCTCACATTACCCTGAGCTTTCTGGGAGCAAAGAAAAAGTATCCTGTGGCAATTCTGCTTCCTTTATTTCGCACCTAGCTTTACACTGAAGACAATGGGATCCCTTATAACCAATACCACCATGGCCTGACACACAAGACCGTTCATTTAGGTTCTGTGGAAAGCTTTGAAAAACAGCTCAAGAAGGATCACCTCACCAGCTTCCCACTAAAAGCAACAATGATAATGTCTATGCAATGTCAGCGGAAAGACAGAGGCATTTTCAGACCTGCTTGCTGGCATCTTAACTTGATTTCACAAGAAGCCAATAGATTTATCAAAACCTGGATCCTTTCCAAAATGAGTCACAACCGACTGACATTGCACAAACTCTTTGCAGTGAAGAACAGATCATCCACCAGACAAAACTAAACCTTCAATATACCAACTGTCGGTTCCCATGCTGTCCTTTTGGCTCTCGACTTTGATTCAGCTGCAACAAAATCCCCTGAAACGAGTGTTTCTGATAATATGAATAAAGGGGGTCAGCACTGGCCATGTGTGACGTAGTGGAAACACAAAAGAATAAGTTCATTATGGCGAGTCTGCAGGAGCATGGAACTCCAGCATGCTCAATTTAGTGGAGCGCAATGCAAATATTTTTCCTCTTTGGTATTTGAACACATGCATACATCATATAGATCCAAGGCTTTGTTGTACCTGAATTCCTGGCTGCTCCCAGAACAGAGGTATTGACCCTCGGATCTGAATGAAGGAAGATACTTTGTCATCAAGGAAAATAACCTGCAGGGAAAACGAATAAACCGTGGTGTGTCACATGACATTTAACCCAATGATACCTCTTACTTAGAACTAACTGAAATGATTGTACAATATTTTACATTTCAATAATATTTCTCTTTTTTCAGTTTAAAATGACTAAAGACCAACTGAGGGTTAATGAAGTGAGCCCAAAAGGTGACTTCAAGGTGACTCATATTGTTGGCATACCTGCTCAGTCTCCACAAAGTTGGCCACCTGGCCGTCGTCATTTGTGCCTCGGACATTGAAACGTGTGCCTGCTCTCTCTGAGCTGAGCCGAGAGATAACGCAAGCTTTGGCCTGCTTGTGCCCAGCATAGATGGTGCGGATCTCCACCCCACCACACATCAACCTCAGCAGCCAGTCATCACAGTTCACCCCATAATGCTTGAGATGGAGATGGAGGGACTGATTCCTGGAAATTACATAACCATTACGTCCAGCGATTAAGTTTAACATTCTGAGTCGGTGATATTTTGCTAAAAAAACACTGTGCATATATAAATCAAACCCTATATGGTCACTAAAATTACTATTTTGAATAAAATGGAAATTATACTTAATGGAAAAATCTGAATCAAATCAATTTTTGAAAAATACCCACCAGAAAAAACGATTATCAGATGTGTCTTCTCTGATTCTGCGATGCGCGTTCAAGCTGAGGTCCAGGCTCACTCCGGTGGAGGACCAGGCGAAATAGAAATTACCAGAGTTTAAGACTTTCCTGACATCAGCGATGCGGTCCTCATCCGTGGGGTCGTTTTTCAAGGAGACGAAGTCAGTGCCTGTTACCCGAAAAACTTCTGAATCCTGGACTTTTCCCACTGAACTGCAGCCTGTTACGACCACCAGGCTGTGCAGCATAGAATCCCCTTTAAAAGAAGAGTTAAGTGGATCCAGAGCTTAGAGTTGGTAGATTATGCACATTCTATAACCATATTTTTTAAATGTGCAAGTTGAGAATTTGTGACAAACCCATATGCATTGCCCCTTATTAAAGTCTCAAAGTCTATGCTGCTTTCAAAGAACTTAAAATATGACAGTGAAATATTATACACACTTACAAACTCAATAATGCCTTACCTTGTAGTAACACTGTAATTAGTGACTATATTTGTACAACTGCTAGATAACATGTTGTGCATTTACCTTACATAATTTTTGTTTTGCTTTGAATTTCAGTGTTTTGGTAATATTTCTGCTTTACTTACTTATCCTCAAAAAAAGGGATCAGGGTTATTTTTTTCATTTTTAATCTGGCGACAGGGAGGATTTGTATTTGTTATGAAGACAAACACAACCGGCAAGTCAAATTAAATAAAAAGAAGCTGAGAAACCATACCAAGGTTTAGACGAAGAACTCCCAGAATCCCATAAGCATCTAACATCTTGGTATATGACGTCTTGATGGTCTCCTTCTCTGCCGCCGCTGAGATGACATCAAAATATATACTTAAAAAAACCACATGCCATATTTATTGCTGATTTATAATCTCCAAAACAAATGCAAACAGGCAATATTTAAGCTATTTTGCTTTCTTACATCTAGGAAATTCTGATTTGATTCAATAATACTTGATAATTTTCATACCTAAAACTAATAAATATTAAGTACTATAATGAGTATATGGGCAGCCTTACACAGTACAGCAACAGCTCCAGACTCGAACATCAGGCATTCCTCTCGATTTCTGGTCTCCACAATCACACTGTACGGAGGTGGATCCAGTTTGTGATAAATACGATAACCTTTACTGAATGCCATGACTCGACACAACCTGTTTCAGCCCTGCATAACACAAAAAATAAATGTCATTTACTTATGGAGCACACCATATGAAGGAAATACCACAGGGGTTACCATATTCAAACCCTAAACCGCCTGTAGGTTCAGATAAGCAGGTGCATCAAATGTCGCATCATGCAGTCACGAAAACACAATTCAAAGTGTTATTAATGCATCCTGTAATAAACCACTGACATAAGAGTTTTAATAAATACATAATTTCGTTGCTGCAGTACACTCTTAAGGTTGCAATAAAACCATGCATGAAATAAAAGACAACAAGAGGCTTACAAAAAACATGTTAGTTATTCTGTATTTCAGCAACACGACAGCAAGGGATGGAGAACGAACCCGAATCCCATCAAAGACGAAGCAACGAGTTAAAATGTCCGACTCAAATGAAATAAACCGTGCAGAAACAGAGGATGACAGGCGCTTATCACATCGCGTTCAATTAAATATATGAGAATGTTTACAATTCATGCACCCCCAGGCTGTCTAACCTTGGGCCACTGTCTCAGCGTGAGGCTGAAGGTTAGTGCGCGAGATTAACAATCATCCAAATGATAACTAGAATAAAGACGACCAGGCCCCGCCGGCCATTTATCTGTCAAAATCAACAGTTAAGACAGACTGACAGCGCTGAAAGCCTTTATCACGACCAGCTAATGTTAGCCAGCTAGCTCTCCATCGTCTTCCTGAACCGTTTAAACAGACATTTAACTGATAGCAGCGCATTAATATGTGCGTTTATATGTTAAAGGTACAATGTATTCGTTATTCTTGTGTGACGATGCTTGGTAAAGAGATGGTCTTGTGTACCTGTCAGAGTTGTGTCTGTCTTCCTCCGGCTGGAGATCTTATAAGGCTAGAAACAAAATGATTAACGGGGCAGGTAGTTCAAGAACAAAAATACAACCGAAACCTAGAAAGGACAACGTGAATACTGTCTGTGTTTACGCCCTGACCGCTTCCGGGACCTTAAGGTGTGCACTGATTGGCCAGATTTGTGTCACGTGATGTGGGAAATCAAGCGCTGACACCGTGTCAAAGACCTGCCAAGTACAAGTTTTTTTTTTTTATTGATTAAATACGAAAAAAATGTCGAGAAGCAGAATGTTTATCTATATCTATATATATATATATATAGATTTTTTTCCCCTTTTTTATTCAAATTTCAAAAATATATTAGGAGCACCTCCCTAAAAATATATATAAATAAATAAAATAATTGAAGTAACTAATGCCTGCTGACTTGATAGTATTTTTCTAAGATGTCTGTTTATTTATCCATATTTTGATCGGCGGGCTGCTGCAAGTAAATGATTCAGCAACGTTTATTTGAAATCCAATTAAAACAAAATCTGACTTTATAAATTAGCCCTTGTTTTAGTAGGCTATGTGCTTACCATTGGCTTTTATTTAATTGCAGCCTATAGTATGAATGTAATTGCTGAATAAATCAATTATAATACCTCAGCCAATCATTTGAACGCATGACAGTAAACATGAAACACACATACAGTTATTTATTTAACATACATACTTAATTACATTTCAAATGTGCTCCTAACATAGGTGTTTGTACATACTAACATAGTACATAGTAACATAGTACATACTAAATTGTCTAGTTTGTATATTGTGTTTGTGTGATTTTGCACATTGTATATTTGTATATTATTCTTTCTTATTATCTGTGTCTTGTCTTGTTACTGTCATTATGTCGCACGGTGGAGCTCCTTCCATCAAAACATATTCCTCGTATGAGTAAACATACCTGGCAATAAAGCTCATTCTGATTCTGAATAAAACGTAGACAATCATAATAAAAGAATTCGGCTATTATGGGCCGTGAGGCGCCCTCTTCAGACAACATTTAGGAAAAGCAATTGGTTTTGATTTATTTTTCCACGTCCTTTTCCCCCCCAGTTTGGTCATAGATCCCTCCCATCGTACGCCTACTCAATATTACCGTAACGTTTAGAAAAAGGGAATACTGATACACTACTACTACAAATGTAATTTAGCTGTTCTCAATCATAAAAACTATTATGACGAGAAAAACGTAATTATATAATGTAAATAATATTTTTTTCTTTTTTTGTTTTATTATCTGGATCAGTACACAATCAACATCTTAATTTTAATTGTTTTGCAGCTTGTGTTGTATAAATACATTTACATTATCATTTAGCAGACGCTTTTATCCAACTTATAAATAAGGAAAATGGAAGCAAACAGTATATTAAAAGGTGCAAAACAAAACTCGTAAAAAGGCAAAGAAAGGACTGTTTCACTCATAGATACATATTGCGATGCTCATAGCAATTTCCCAACTCAAACCTCCAATATGAGGTGATTGGCAGCTTCACCAACCAATGACGCGAGTTCTCAAATTCAACTGACCAATCAGCTTCTCAAGGGCAGGAAGCCGGCGTTTCATAAGGGGTTGCGATCAGTCATGTTTCATAAACAAAACAGAGAAGACTGTTTAACTGTCACACGGATTACAGAAGAGAGGGATTTCTGATGTATGCTTTTGAATGAAGAAGTAAGTCTCTAATCTGTTTGCATTGTTTGTACAAGTGAGCTGTAAGCAGACTGGTAGCTGTCCAAGGTGGTGCTGTCATGATGTAACTTTAGTCCTGAAATGTAACCTTCCGTCTTTAATTACGCAGGTATACAAGCATTGATATTGCAGACTTTTGCAATTGTCTTTTGTTCTCTAGGCTTTTACAGACACATACTCGACACAATGAAGAGGCTGTACTTCATCGAGCCGATCGTCGCGATTTACGCGTTTGCCAGTTTTATGGTTTATCCTCTCGTGCAGCAGTACGTGTATCGCAGATTATGGCAGGAGATCACAAACTCTTCTTACCCAGTATCCGACAACACTTCCCAGTGCGCCATCAAAAACACCAGCCACAGCAGACAGCAAGATGTGAGTAAATAACCTACTAAACACTTTTACATCACGTGCATATTGGCTTATGCATGCTTACAAAGGAAATCATTTGCCTTATATAGCCAAAACTTTTTTTAGTATTTTTTTTTTTTTAAAGTTGCTCCCAATATATGTTTAGTGGTCGTATGCATCAGTTCCCCTCAAGTTCACACATGTGTCTATTAGAGTAACCACAGGCTCATCGCATTAACCGCATTTGTGTTGTTCTCTTTTTTTTCTCAAAATAAAATGTGCCATAAGTATAGGGTTCCACAGGTTTTGGTATTATTTAGGCTGCTTATATTGTGTGCTTTTGTCACTCAGCTTAATTTTTTTAAACCTAGGAGTTTCCCTAAACAGGGGTTTTTAATGCATTGAATATTTTGCAGAATGTTGTTTGAAATAGTTTTTTTTTATTCTTAAGATTTCCAATATATACCCATTCACCATGACATGAAATGCACAAAAGTCATACATGTCTTGCCTGATTCCGCCACATAGCTTTTAAATGAGTTATTCTATTTTTTGTTTTCAAGAGTAAAGCATGAAAAAAAAATACTACAGTAATATAATAATCAAATGTAAAATAAAACTGCACATTTCTTCACTGTATGAATTAAATATACTGATATGATGTTTCCTGAAATTTGCTGTCTTTTTTGTGATGTTATCATATTGTTATTGTTGTTACCAATTGTTATTGAGTGACAACAATTAACTTGTATGAGTAACTGTTATAAATCTTAATTCTCTGGGATACTTGATTGTGATTGGTCAATAGCTGAGCTTAGAAGTATTTTTTTTTTTTCCGAAAGCAGAAACATTTCTAAATAATGACTGACTGTTGTATGTGGCGACACTATTTAACAGACCACTCATCCAGGAAACCACGTGTCTTGTGCTGGTGTCCCTATGCATGCAAATACTTAAATACTTAATGATTAAACTAGTAACTCATGAAATCAATATTTCATATCTATGTTTTTATTAACTACTTAATAAATGGTTCAATACACAATCAAACAGTCGTTATTAAATTAAAAAGTATATAGGGTTTGTATATCCTATAAATACAGTGTGTTACACCTGTTGTTGGTTTAGTCTGTAGTAGTATAGTTTTGGTCATTGTAACTTAAGGAAACACATCTGTGTTTCATTTCCTCTTATTTTTCTTTTTTTCCTTTTTATAGTTTTTCTTGTTTGGAGCAGGAATTGCAGCAGACGTCATAAGACACATATGCAGCCACAGTTTTGTATGCACATGTGTTTAATTTATTGTGCTCTATTTTTCAGGAGGTGCAGAAAGCAGCTTCTCTGTTCTCCATGTACAGTGATTTGTCTTCAATGATCCCCAGTCTCATAGTGACCCTCCTCCTGGTGGCCTACAGCGATCAGCGCGGCAGAAAGTTCACAATTATCATGCCCCTCATTGGGTCTCTGATCTATACGCTTGCTTTCCTGGCGGTCTCCTTCTTCGAGCTTAACCTCTACCTCCTCATTGGTGGCAGCTTCGTAAGTGCCCTGTTTGGTGGTGTTGGCACCATGCTAGGTGGCTGCTTCTCCTATGTGGCCGATTTGTGCGAGGACGGCAAGCAGAAAACTCTTCGCATGGCTGTGGTGGACATGATGATCGGCTTGTTGGCAGGTGTGGCGTCAATCTCCACTGGCTACTTCCTGCACACAACCGGGTTCAACTGGCCTTTTTTCACATCCGCCATATTTCATGCGGTAAACTTACTTTACGCCATCTTCATTCTGGAGGAAACCAGGGTGATTGACCGGTCAGAGACAGTGGGTTGTTGTCAGGCCATGCAGAAACTTGTATGTGGTATCTACAACTTGTTTGCAGGAGACAGTAGTCAAAGAAAATGGATTCTTGTGCTGTTGATTGTCACTTTCTTCTCCTTATCTTTTGTCAATACGGGGGGTCTGTCCATGATCACACTTTTTGAACTCAATGAGCCGCTGTGCTGGAGCGAGATCCTCGTCGGATATGGCGCCGCGGCCAGCACCTCCATCTTTATCACTAGTTTTGTTGGTGTGTATTTGTTCTCCCTCTGTTTGTCTAACACCGCCATCGCCTTCATCGGGATGCTGTCAGTCGCTACAAGCATGTTCATGACGGCCTTCGCAAAGACCACGCTCGTTATGTTCCTGGGTGAGCATGAAGATACACAGCCCAAAAATCATTTTAGAAAAAACAATGTCATAAATTATATGAAACTAGTTTTTTATTTATTAGTATACAGCATTTAACATTTATTTACCAGCATTTATTTGTATGATTTTTCTTTTATGCTAAAAATCATTAGGTTATTAAATAAAGATTATGTTCCATTAATATATTTAGTAAATTTCTTACTGTAAATATATAAGAACTTAATTTGGACAAATTGAAGGTGATTTTCTCAATATTTAGATTTTGTGCACCCTTAGATTTTCAAAATGTTGCATCTCGGACAAATATTGACCGATTCTGACAAACCATATACATCAGTCAGAAGATTTTTATTCAGCTTGCAGATGATGGATAAATCTCAATTTCAAACAATTGACTGGTTTTGTGGTCCAGGGTCACGTATTAAGTGTGACTTTGGATATACAATAGTCATACATGACAGAAGAAGTTACAATGGGCAAAAAGCTTGTTTATATTTGTATACATTTATAATTCTAGCTTAAATTCTTACACACAGTAATGCGCACACACACACACACACTCACACATTTACAGCACAAATGTATTTAGTCTTTTTTATTATTTTTTTTCTGATCAAATTGCAAAATAAGTGTCCATTTTTAAATTTCTACATTATAATGTTATGCATAAATTCACGTGCAATTTAAAAAAAAAAACCTAATTTTAGTCTTAAAATGGTAATATTTTTATTTTTATTTTTCAGCTACATCATTCAGCTACAAAACTTTAACATTGGTATATATTTTTTATTTTATTTTAATATTTTTTTTTTAGGAAGTTGTTAGGTTTTAGCTTCAGGAACTAAGCAAAATAAGTAGAACCTTCAACAATGAATAATTACAATTCCTGTAATCTGCCAAATAAATGTGTTTTCTCACAGCTCAATTTTACTCTTAATATATTTTCAAAGTGGTATATATGGAACACTGGATATGTTAAGATTTATTCGTTTAATTAGGAGCAAACAGCAGCTGTTCCTGGGTACATCAATCTCACATATCTTATCACACTTATCACGTGTACAGTAACACATTATTAAAGTTTGCTTAATTAACTTCTTTGATAACTGAACGCAGGGGTAACTGTAATAAAGTGTTTATGAATTTCTTATCATGTTATCAGTCAGTGTGAGCTCTACATTTGTTAAACGGGTGAAAATGTATGTAGTTCTGGGTGTCTTGTTTGCTTAGTTAATGTGAGCATTGATGTGTTTACTTACAGTGAGGATTCCTGCTATGTTTGCCATCATGCCGTTCCCTGTCCTGCGTTCGATGATGTCAAAGGTCGTCTCAAAGTCCGAGCAGGGTAAGTGACTCTGAAAGCCACTGTTCCAAAGCAAAACTCCTTATTCAGCATGATGTAGGTCATGAGAGCTCTTCTCAGCTCAAGAGTGTGCTTTGTTTTTCCATTTTAAGGATCTTGATGTGAATGCTTTTTGTTTTTCAGTATGTATGCATTCCTCATCCTTTTGAAGAAACAATCATATCAGACTTTGTTTACCCTTCATATTTTCTTAGGGGCTCTCTTCGCCTGTGTGGCCTTTATGGAAACCCTGAGCACTTACGGGTCCTCTGCGGTTTTTAGCAGAATCTACGCGGCCACCGTGGCATGGTGCCCTGGGTTTGTCTTTCTGTTGGGTTCTGGACTCAGTATAATTCCCATAAGTTTATTAGGGTGAGAACTGCACTGAAACATAACCTGTTATCGATCTTCAGAAAGCTAAAATGTCTAAACTATGCATTTAAATCACCACTTTAAAATGATTGCTCACTATATAGCACACTTTGTATGAGAAAAGCACATTATAAATAAAATGTATTATTATATTAATATTTTTATTATATCAAATTAAAGTTTAGAGAGGCTTCATAAATGGGAATACAATTAATTTGTTCATTTTATGTCAATAAATGAAAAATAATGCACCAAAATATACATTGGATCAGTTTAAAATGCTGTAAGTAAATTGAATCATATTATTATATTGTACAAAAGCAGATATTTATTTTGAGATTTAAAAAAAGATTACAGTTAGATACAGTGTTATTTAATTATTAGTGTTTTTATAGCACCAACCTGTTGCTCTTAGAAACTGTTTTATCTTAACTTTTAACAGACGTGATTCATAGACCTAGTTCCTCATTCCTAAATGGCAGCTTATGCTTCTATTTCCTCTTTTCGTTTTTGCATCTGTTTGTATTTCTTGTACTTGAGTGTTGACTAAGAATGCTGATTCATTGTGACTTTGTGTCCCACTTTAGCATCCTTGGGTGTTTCTATTCATTGGACTCTAATGACACTCAAGCACTCTTATCAGAAGATGGGACTGAAGACTCACCCGACCCACCTGTAGCTTAAAGTCAATGGGACTTTGGAAAGCTCATGGTTCCCCTGTGTGGTTCTTTGCATTTCCTCATACCAACACATGTGGGTAGTCTGTTCAAGCATAAGAGTATTTTTGTATTTTAAGTCGCTGCCATGAAATATGCATTTTTGCTAAAATGCAGTATATGATTATGGCGGTTTTGGAAGGGAACTGAACTTTTATAAAAAAAGGAGTTATTTTTTTTAAATAATAATAATTTCAGCAAAAAACTATATTTATATTTCCTTAAGGAAATACCAGGCACTTACAAAGTAGCAAAAACAGAACCCGTCTTAAGGTAAGCTTATGGTTAAGCTTTAATCCTGTTTCGTCCGTAAGCAAGAATCGATATATTAATGTGAAAGGTATCTATAAACCACAAGACCAATCACAATCCAGAATGCAAAAATGCAGAAAGAAAGATGACCAATTCGATTGAGGATGCAAATATAACAATGTTGCAATCACCTAGGATGAAAATCATGGTTTGAATAGTTAAAGTGACCAGAATGAAGTTAGAGTTTGAATTTATTTACTTTTTTGTACCTCATTAATTGCAGAAGTTTAATTCTTAAGAGATTAAATGTTTGAGGAATAGCATTGCAAGTGTAAAGATTTGGCTGATGTGCAATACATTCTTGTTTTGTTTTATGAGATTTATGTTTTGATTTCTAAAATTGTATTTTATGAAGGGTAAGATTTAAGATGCATCTTTAAAGTGTTTGAAAGTTCGCATTAGTCTCGTATTTGCACAGATTTGCTGCAGATCAGTTTACTTTGTTTGGTGGCTTAGCTGTGAAACAAGTGATTTCGGAGGACTGGACGGACCAGTCGGATGATCTTTGTGCTTAAATGCCTGTATTTGTGTTCCTACACACACAAACTTCATTGTTTAACACATTTGCATCAGGAATGCGTAGTGAGAAAAAAAGGAAGATGAAAACAGTTAATCTCTTTCATTCTCACATGCTGAAACCAAACTAAGTTTGGTCACTTGTGTGGTGTTATGTTTTGTATATTAATACAGTGTTTCTATAATGAAATGTAAAAATAGAAAAAAATCTCTCTTAAGTTTATTACACTACTGTTTATTATTTGAAATTATGCTTTCCATGCATGGAAAGGATCAGGTTCTAGAAATTATTATTGTTATTATTAATAATAATAACAATAATCAGCTCCTATTTCTATTGCTTATTTAGCGTCTGCTAAGTGAATAAATATAAATGAACTAAATGGCTCTTTGCGAGTCTAATTTAACAGATAATTTAGATAAATGTTTATAGAGATTATTTTACATTGTGCGCTTTATCATTGTGGCCAAAAGGTGGCAGAATAGATACGCATATAAATACGGCCGTATAGGTAAGTCAGGAAAGTTTTTTTTCCATATAAATGACGTCTGTTCTGTCACACCTCCCTGTGGATTTGATTTCCAAACCCCCTTAGATTTGGACGTGATGAGAGGTCAGTGATCTGCAGCTCTTCGTAATTGTGCAGTCAGAGTGTCTGCCGAGTGAAAGTATGATAAATCTAAAGCGGAGGGGCGGTGGGCTTCTCTAGTTTCCAAACTGAGTCTCCACACCGCTGACTCCACATGATCTACCTCACCACAGACTGCTGTCTCCCCCACACCCTCTGTTTATCTCCCTCTCTCATTTCTCTCTCTTTTAATCTATGCATTTCGCTGTCTCCGCTTTCCATGCACTCCCACCCCCCATAGTCAGACACATTCTGTTTTATTTCAGCAGTATTCAGATGCATAGGCGCGCGCACACGCCTGATTCACAACCCCCTGAACCGTTTGTGGTTGGCAAAGCCAGATAACACTCACACCCACACGCCACCCAGGGATGAAACGCATCCACGCTCCTAACAAACAGTTGGACCCTTCTCTCAACGGACACATCTGGGGTTTGTTGGACACAGATGTTTCTTCAGGCCCACGCCCCATTTCAGAGGTTACAGCCACATGCTGAACAGCTCGTGTCATATAAGGTAATGTGAACCTTGTTTACGAGCAATAACTTAAAGGGATAGCTCATCCACAAATAAAAGTTCTATTATTTAGCAACTATCCCTCATGTCCCTAAAACACTTTGATTTCATCTGTGGAGCGTAAAAAAAGCTATTTTGAGACATGTCTCAACAGTTTCTATTCATTCCAAGTTAAAGGGATAGTTCATCCAAAAATGAAATTCTGTCATAATTACAATCAGGTCGCTCCAAACCCGCAAATTAATATATTTTTGATTTAAGCTTTCCATATCGCAATTACCATGTTGAAGGCCCAGAAACAGTAAGGACATTGGTAAAATAGTCCACGTGATATCAGTGGTTCAGCTGTAATGAAGCAACAAGAATATTTTGTGTATAAAGGAAACAAAACAGCTTTATTCTACAATTTATTTTCTTTCCTGTCAGTCTTTCGACATGCAATGCATGCATGTGGTGCTGTTAATGCAGGAACTGGTGTTTTGATATAGAAACTGGATGCACTGAATACACATGCATGCATTGTGGAGGTTTTTAGGGGGTCTCCTTGTAAAAAGTGCTGTTCAGATAGGTACAATAAATATTTTTTGCATTTTAGGGGCTAATTGTCATGTTGTTGGGGTTGATTGAACCCGTGGACAGGAAAAACAACCTAAAGTAGCCCAATTCAATGGGTAAGCCGCAGAATTGACGACACTGGCGTAGTGGTACTGAGCAGAAATACAGAAATAGATAAATAATTACTTTATTTAACAACAACTTCTTTTTCGTGCCAGTCTTGCTGCTTGCAAACAAGGCTCAGGTGACTGAAATTGATTTATGAAAACTCAGAGAAGACCAGCTGATGCTGTAGAGAGGTGCGTGCGTGGAGCTAATCGTCTGTGGGCTGTTGGATTCTGGCAGCCTTGTCTGTCTCGAGCGCTTCACATGCTCTACTGGCCAAAGGATTAAGTGTAAATTCATATTCTGAAGACAACTGCTGTAGCGTGTTTATAGTATTTTGCTATTATGATTTAAATCGTGTCATTGGCTGGCTTCATCCACACACCTACATCAGGACCTGACAGGTATGTAGAGTGTCTCTGGTCACTGAGAGCGTGCCAGTGCAATCCACGGTGCTGCTGTCAGATACCGATATGAGAAGAATGCATTTTAAACCTCTTTGGTTTGGATGTCAGCCAGCAGAATGAATTTTGGATACTGTTCAATACTCGTATATTATATGTCTGTTGAAATGAAACTGATGTTTTCTGTTGAACATTTATAAACATTTTTATTTTTTATAGCCTATATATACAAAAAAAGTTCAAATACTTTTTTTTACAAATTTATATTATTATGTATGCTATCTATAAATATATTTAATATATAAATAATTTTTTTTTATAAGTATATACATTCATGTGTTTATTTATATAATAAATGTACATGGTAGACACAAATTTTATGTAAACAAAAGCTTTTATTTTGGATGTAATTAATTGCCGTAATCGTTTGAGAGCACTAAAATACAGTATATAAATTAATATTTAGAGTTTTTAAATGTAAAGTCGGCAACACCAAAGCTCCAAAAATATCAAAAATGTATTTAACAAACTTTTGCATAGTGTGTAACGTTTAGAGTGAACAAGCTCTTTATATATAAATTAATGATTAGTAACAAAACAATGCATTTTGTATTTATTTTGATCCGCCAAAGCACTGGCATTGCTGCCATTACCATGCAACATCTCTTTCGGAGTCGTTTTTCCCTTTGTTTTACTTGAAAGGTCTGTTTGCTCTCCCCAATGTAATTTCTTACAGGCTTGTTTGTATTTAGCTGACGCTCTAGCAGTGGGTGAAAGCTTTGTGCCTCACCCATAATTACAGTGTTTCAGTGCCCTGCTGCTTGGCTCTGTGGGAGGGTGAGCTTCACTTACTGTAGCCACTGAACTCACTGTATTGCTGCAAAGATAGAGACGGATCCCACATCTGTCTAATAATTAAGTAAGTGTGTGTTCTACATATTTGGTACATTAACTAATTGCAACTGCAACTAATATGCCTTTATAAGTCGTTTGTACATAGTCATTAACAAAAAATCATATTATTTCTCCTTTTGTGTTCAGGAAAGAAAGTCATACAGATTTGGAACGACATGAAGGTAAAGAGTAAATAATGAGAGAACTTTCATTTTTGGATGAACTATATCCTTTAACCATTTTGCCCATATTTAATTTCTGGAGCTCATGTTTCGGTGCCAGCAAACTTGCCATAAAAACCAGCACCATATCACATTGCCAGGATATGTGGAGGGTCCCGTTCCTTCCTTCTGTCTCCCATCTCCCTCTAACCACATTGCTGTTACAAATTGACAGGCTATTTATTTTCAATCTCAAATATAGATCAGAACGCTGCATTTCAAACCACAGGCCCGGTCCTCCATAGACCCATCTGTCTCTTCCACTCAAACCCAATCTGAGGCATCTCAAGGCCAGTCCACCTCTGCCGTTCTGGCCAGGAGGGGTGAGTCTCACATGGAGCTCAGGTCAGTCCAGACACAGCTGCTTCATCTCCTCTGACAGGCTACTCTGTGCTGCCGATCTAGTCCTTTTTATAGCGTGGAGAAGAAATCTATCCAAGGAAATCTTTCTTGTTTCAAGGGCGTTTTTTGTCTTGATGTGATTTATATTTATAGAAGGCTAAATGATTTGAATGTGCTGTACTGGAAGACGTCCGTAGAACGTGGATCGGAATTTGAATCGATGCAGAAGTGCAGGATGGAAAGGCAAAGAGTAGGAAAATCTGTTGTATTTATAATTAGAAATCAATTACTTTCAATAAAGCTAATGTACTCTGCAGTGCAGATATTGTGATTCACAGCACCCTCTTAATACACAACAGTCGCGAAAAGGTTAGTGTGGTGGTCAGTAAATATTTAATTCTTGTCCTGTCTGTAGAAGCCTTCATGTTAGTGTGCTTACGTGCCATGATTACCTGCTGCATCCGCACAGTTCAAATCGTGCTCAGGCCATTTCATTGTCTATTGATTTCTGCTTAACTGTAGCGGTGGGAAACTGCAGTACTATCCTAACGTAATGTGAGCATTAAAAGCTTCTGTGGTTTTTCCCTTGCATATATTTACTTGGATAAAAAAAAAAAAAATAATAATAATATATATATATATATATATATTTATATATACATAAATAAAAAATATTTTTTTATTTTTATATATATTTTATGTGTGAATGTATTTTTATAATGTTTTTAAAATTCAAGTAGACATTTGGATTTTTTATTTTAGACATAAAAAGCTGTTTGGTATCATATTTATAGAAAAGATTACAATTTTATATTCTATCTAACATTGAACACTAAAAACTAAAATCTATTTTTACAAAGCATAATGTACAGTATAATTAAATCACATTCTAATTAAGCTCAACATTTAAATTAAACAGCAGTGTTATATTATTATTCATGTTTTTAATAATTAACTTTAAGTGAACATGAGATGATCTCATGGTAAAAAGAGAGAAAATGACAATTAAATTTAAGTCATTAAGTTTGAGATTTGTCTCGTCTTTTTGATTAGACAGTTAAATAATAGACCTATATTTTAATCTAAGTATACCATTCAAACTTTTTAAAACTTCATGATAGCTTTTTTGATGTTAAACATTTTGGCTCTCATTGACTTTCATCCTTCTAAATATTTTCCTTTGTGTTCCACATAAGAAATAAAGTAATACAGGTTTGGAACAACATGATGACAGATTTTCCATTTTAGAGTAACTGGCTAACTTTAACCTTTCGAAAGCTTGACAGAAAATTTTGCTTCCAAAGACGAATCTGTTTTCTTTACTGGTTTATCATAGTTGTTTTAAGTACATACTATTTATGTTTTCTATCATCTTTTATCATTTTTTCATTGCATAGGCATGTTGGCCAAAAATTGCCCTTTTGTCATAAACCTTTGGATCAGTTCATCCCACGACATTCTCTTCCTCCCATCCGAATAGATCTAATGTGTACGACACTTTAAACTATATAAAAGTCTGTTTTACCTATGTAAAGTGATTATTCTACTAGATTAATGTCATGACTCTAGTTCCAGCACTAATTACTGTACATGATGATGAATAGTCAGGTTTTAGTGAAGCGGCTGACTGTATGCAGACAAGATAAGGGCTTCCCCTCCTATAAAAGCATGATCGCATTGCAGAAATCCTCCCTGAACATATTTCTGACGGCCTTCGAGGACCCCTGCCGTCTCACTCCCACGCTCTGATGTGTAAAAAACAGCAGGTGTTATTAGAGTTGATTATAAAAGAACGTAAGTGGTTGACAGACTGTTTAAAAAAGTCATTTTCAATGATTCTTTTAAAAAACCCACTCTGGCTTTTCTTGTTTGAGGATGGTTAACCTCACCAAAACCTCTTCAACAGCTGTCCGATTCACTTCCTACATCGGATGAACTCCAAGGATGTGTCAGCCTCTGTATAAAGACCGTCTCTGAGGGGAACAAAGGAGTTACCAGCTTTGATATCTGATATATTGCACAGCAGGAGAATTTGTCCCCTGCCCTTAACGACATTTCGCTTTATATTTTAGTCTTGCTGGTGTGTTGAACAAATGTGGCGAGGAAAGACATGATAAATGATGAGATATGCTTCCGTCTGCTTCGCTAAACTAAGAGTCATCAATGCATAGATTGGAAATGTTTAGCTTGTTTTCAACATGTGGACTGGACTCATATGGCACACATATTTTGTTAAAAAAAAAAAAAAGCTCCCAAAAACAACACAAAGATCACAATTTAAACATGTTTCTGGGACATTTCAAACTTTCAGATGGTCAAGCTCAGATGAGGAAACTTTATGTACAATCGAGAGAAAATTAAAAGGATGGACATAAAAGGTAACTTGCTTAACAGGGAACTGTTAGCTTACCCGAGGTCATCAAAAACAAAGTATTTGTTGTGAAAGTGATAGAAACCAATTCATTCTACAACACATCATACTATAGAGTGCTGCAGGGATATGCGAGTTAGCATTTTAGCATTGTTCTGAAGTCAGTGAGTATTTGTTTTGTAGCCTAAAATTAGCGTTTTCCTTCTGCCGACTGTACTTAGACTGCCACCAACTGGCAACTTTTCAGTAATTACTCATGAGGGTGACGTATTAACGACATAATTTTAAGCTTTTGGATTGAAATTTTTTTTGGGGTGAGCTGTACCTTTAAGTATACCATTAATCAAATGCTTGCTTGAGCACATTAATACATTCATCTGGACTAGTTTCTAAAATATTTGATCAATAATTTATATATATTTGTTTATTTTTTGTGTGGCCCTGTTTAGATATAATTTTTCCCCCCTTTTTATGCTTTAAAATTAAGAAAATGTTTTTTTTATTTTACTCACAATACATAAACATCCTTTACCTTCCTTTTATATTCTCAATATTAAACCACAATTCCCTATATGAACTTAGTGATTAAAAATAAATGATGTCACTAGAAGGTGATACCCTTAGGGAGCTGGCATTTGTCAAAGGAACGTTTTTCCATGCTTTATTGTATCAGATTATTTTACTAAGTTTATATGACAGTATGAAACATAACAATAAAGTAATACAGAAAAATCGAATCAAATTTAAAACACCTGGAATTTAGTTATTTTATGGCAATATCAAATCAAATCAAAGTTCACTTAATTATGATATTGTGCTAAAAGAAAACTAACTATATAATTCTAGATTTAAAGGTCACATTTAATTCAAAGTTACTGGAATGCCTTTACCATCCTATATTTGTGTGTGTGTCCTGCTTTTTGCATTTCCTTTAAACAAGTCTTATATATCTTATTTATCTTGGTTACATTAAGCCATTGGCAGTGAATGGCACATGGAGGAAGAGCTTGGTGGTTTAACTTTGTGGATATTTAGTTTCCTGTTGTTTATAGTAGCCAGGCCAGGCTCACTAGAAAATCACCACTCAAACCACACATCCATCTAATTTCGGATGAGTATGGGTGGATCTCACAAAGACACAGATTGCGTGATGCTTTCATGTACGCCTTTCCTCTGCGTGATGTGTTTTCATTGCCTGACAATCAGTCCTGTGGCCTAAACAGCCGTCTCACAAACGCAAACCAAACAATGCGCCATGCTCAGAAAATCCCTGCACCACAGCAGGGCACTGGAGATGTTTCCTGCTCTGCCGGAGCGACCGTAGCCACATCATCAATGCCAACTTGCTGCTTCGGTACTGTGGGGTTTGACCCGAGACAAACTCAGTTCAACATAGTCAAAGTGTTGTGGTTCTCGATGGCCCTCCGTTCCTGATACGGTTCCTGGATCCACCCAAAGTGGAAAACTAGCAACCACACCCTAAAGTGACCCAAACAACACAGCACGGCATCATGGGAACCACCCTGGTGCACACGGCCACATTTCCGGAAAAGCTTTCCACAATTTCCTGGTCACACTCACGCAGATATTAATAACTTTTACCCGTTTTCCTGGTGTCAGAAGAGCGAGATGTTCTCTCTCGAACACACTTCCTCCTTTCCAAGACGCCAAAATATCCCCCCCTCCTTTGTTGCCTCCTGCCTCTGTCTGTGGTTTCCTTCCAGTAGTGCAATAATAATGAGCTCAGCGTTTCCCTTGATGCACCTGGAGCCGAACTGTTTTACTGACACGCTCTGCAGGATGGGTTTATAAGAATAAAAAGAGACACAGGTGGCGATCGCTTTGGGCCGTCCAGTCAGCCAAATCTTTGTGTTTTGATGTATTTATTAGGGTTTGTGTGAATCTATCATGTCAGCAAGATTGGAGCACTCAATCACAGGACCGTATCAATGGCAGAAGAGGTTTTCATCTTATCATCACCCTCTTTTTGATGTTTATCAGACAGCTGTGAGTGAACACACCCTAACTTCCCGCCAGATCCCTCTATGGGTTTTGGCAGTTCAGTCTAATAGCGAATAAATATTGACACTTGCGGTGAATTCCACGGGTTCCCTAAATGAAGTAATGTTAACATTATAGAAATAACATGAGATTCATTACCAGAGTTTTTCTTTATTTTGGCATAATTGTTCAGTGCTTGATTTAATGACTGTATATTCGCTTTAATGTTTCTTTATTCTGAAATTATCAAGCTATATTTTTTTCAAAATGATTATGTTTACTATTTTAAATGCTAATAGATTCTCATTATTGGTACACATTACATTAATCTCTTTCAGGGATGTGGGTTATTTAGAATTGAGCTGATAATGTTTTGTACATCAATTTTAAACTGAATCTGAATTAAGCAAACAGCATTCATAATAGTGAAAATTCATCCAAAACTGTAAAAAGACCGTTTTTACGACCTTGTTTAGAAAGCGTTAAATGTTTATATAGATTTTATATATTTCATCATATTTAAAATCTTATCTTTTGTGGACCATAGTGGAAGAACACTTCCAAGTGTCCCATTTCCAAGATTGCAACTGTTTTTGAACTACAATATCATCTGTCCCAACACAAAAAGAAGCAACTATTAGCTCATCAGGAACACAATACACTTACTAAAAATGTAAAACAGTGTACTATTAAAGTCCCGCTCAAATATTAAAATAAAACAACATGTAACGTTCCTACTTGTACCAATTTCTTGGCAGCACTAAACGTGAAAAGTGTCAAATCTTTTTAACAGGTCTCAAACTGACAGGGGACAAGTGTCCGATCAGCAGTGTGTCTCTGCCAAATGGCAAATTAAAGAAAAGAGGAAGGGTGGACTTTGAGTTAAAAGAGAAAATAAACCCAACACTGGACAACAATAGCTGAATATTTGTACACGCTGGAGAGGAAAGCACTGGACTTTGCTTATTAACACATGAAAAGCTAGTCCAAATGATGAAGTGTTTCTTGATTGTTTTCCTACAAAGCTTTGTTGAATATTTGTTGGACTTTTTTTTTCTTCCCATTCTTTCTTTGCACTGACCTTAAAATGAGTTTCACAGTAAAATCTGTCAATTAGAAGTCAAAACTTTACAGTTTACTGACTTTAAGGAGCCTTTTTTTTTTTGGTGTGTGCAGTCTCCCAAAATATTTTCAGCTGATATTTTTAGTATGTCAGCGTGAGTGCGTAACCCAGGAGCGGTCAGCTTTAGATGTGTGCAAGGCCTGCCGCTGTATTTAGAGTGAAAACACCATGCAGTGTTTTACCAGATCATCGCACACTATATCCCCACTGCAAATTAGAGCCTGTGCTGTTCCCCGGCTATACTCTCTTTCTTCAGTGCTGTTAAATGAAAACAGGCCGATGTGGCAAATCCATATACAAACACATACTGCACAAAGTCATGCATGCACACAAATAAAGTCTTGTGATTGCATATACAGAAGCAAAACCTATCATGCCTCGGTAATGAGTTAAATCTAATAGATTTCTGGTTAAATATGGTTTGTGTTGTGGGATGTGGATGCATTTCTTTTATATTAAAGATTTGGAGGGATGCCAGGCCATGAAATTTGTTGCAAAAATAAATTATGTGCTTTTTCCAAAAAGCAACGGTGCACAGCCACCCACTCCGGAGCTTTAACCAATTTGAATGCTTGGTTGCTGAAACTGATATGTATTTTTATGTCAATTAGCAGTTACTTATGAATAAAAATATGAAATATGAATCATTACTGCAGTATGATTGAACATATATGCAGTAGTTTGATTCCCTATAGAGGAACAATAACCATTTTACACAAAACGTAGGAATCATTCAGAAGCTTCATTTAGCTTTGGAAAACAATTTTAAAATAAATATGACAATCGGGGGAAAAGGGGAAACCCCCAAAAAGTTGGATCTGAATCACTCGCAAAATGAATCAGCTCGAAAACAGAATCAGATGAAAGAATCGTTGAGAACGGGTTTGTGAACTGAATCATTTGATTCACTGAAACGATCCGAAAATGTTTTGTTTTTAAACCAGACATCTCGCTACTTCTCTCGAACTGTCAGCGAATAATGACTTGGAATGCTGCAGAAGTTACACACATAACCTTTATGTTACTTTTTGTGGTTTTTGGAGCCTGACAGAACCAGTTCCTTCAATCGCTATTTATATTACATTTCTTTTTTATATTACACAGGTTTGGAACGATGATGACAGAATGTTAATTTTTGGATGACTCTTTAAATTTCATGGTTTACTATAACCAGTTTGCATACACACTGGTCAAAAGTTTTATGACTGACATCGAAAGAAGTTTTAACTTTTGACCAGTAGGCTAATGTATGTGTACATGTTCATATAGTTCATATCATGTTTCCTGGATAGGAATTAGATTAAGACAGGACTAGACCTTTGCTAATTAAGGACATTTAAGAATTTTTAGAAACATGTCTTATAAAAATGCATTATCTGTGAGCATTTTAAGACCAAACAATAGCAATAATGTAATGTTATGTTAAGATATCTCAGTGCAAGCTTTTTCCAGTTTAGACCGCTCTTAACTTTTATTTTGTTCTAGGACCAGTCTTAAACCCTGTTCGGGAAACTACCCCATGATGTATGATAGGAAAAATATTGTAGCGCTAAAAATTAGCTTAAAAAAAAACAAAGACTATATTGTCATTAAAAACTGGTCAAGAACGGTATGTTAATGCATTTTGGTGAAATGATTTACATTGGACATTGCTGAGGGGAAAATAGCCCTATTTTTAATTGTCTTGAGTGTTAATCTAATTTTCAGGAACGCTATGTACAATTCCATCTCAGTCACATCCAAGTAAAATGCAGTGCATTGATGTGAATGCAAAGAAAGCATAATCGTACTGTAATGAGGCTGCAGAAAACATCATAAAATGACGGCTGGGATAAAGTAGGTGTTAATGACAATAGAATGGTCACCCAGTCCTATTACCATGCTTTTGTGGGGCTGAGTGAGGCTACTTTTACCATGACATTAAGGAGTGTGTGATCTTATTTGCTGGTGTGTTAAAGGAACACCTTCAGTTCTGCCAGACTGAAGTTCACTCGTTTTTCAGAATCAAAGGACTCTGTCTGGCAAGGAGGCTGCACTCCCTACTGTGTGCTGGTTCTTTAGTCCTCTTACTCAAGCTGCAGACAGGCATCAATCAGACCTCGGCTCGGGGCTCCTGCCATGAGAGAGAGACTGAAAGAGAAAGCGAGGGGAGAACTGAGAGATGTGGGAGAGTGTATAGAGCAGAGGTGATTGAGAGCTGGCTTTCCTTTGCAGGCTTTTCTGGCATCTCTTAAACATATCAAGCGAAACACTCTCAGTCATGCCAAGATTCTCCCCACTTCCCATGCTGGTGTCCTTCACAACCTCCTCTCGCAGTCTGCCTCTCTCTCTCTGTGCTGGGTATATGGCCAGGTCAGTGCTCTTGTCAGAGCCAACTCTCAAACACTTCATGCAACACTCTGAGTGCCTTTAAAAATTTATGCTTTCTGTTGAGTAATTGCAGTTCACCACATGTTGTGAGGTCATTTAAATCTGTTCAAGCAGTAAATTTGCAGAAGTGCTGTGAATAATTTTACAGTGATGACAGATACGGTATTGTTGTTCAGAACTATTGTACAGTGTCATATACAGTAGATGGTCCTCTTGTTGTTGTATACTGACATCCAGATTCAACTGTTCCTTGGTTTCATAAAAATATGTACCTCTGTGCACTTTTTGTGCAACACTGTTTTTATGTAACTTACTGCACATTTCGCTGCAGTTTCAAAAAGAAATGTCCACTGAGTGGTGCTAAAACACAGGTTCAATATGTGAACCCTGGGATGTTTTTATTAAGTTGATATTGCGGCGGTTCAGAATTGAAATATCTGTGGACTGTTGCTACACCTAATCCAACCCTAAATCTACTCGATAGATACAAAAATGTTTTACACTTTATTAATTGAAACTCTGTATGTTTGTGTGAAAAGAAATAAAAGGTGTCTGAGTTTTAATGCCTCTGATGTTCATTTCCTTTGAAAACTGCAATGATTATGTACTTATTGGTACATATTTTGTGTCTCGCCAATAAGTGCACCCAGGTACATTTATGCTATGACCAGGGAGTTATATAAGTATGTTCTTACAAACTGTGATCTTTGTTTCCAGTTCAAACATATATTTGTATGCCACATAAAAAAATCCTGCTTTAAAAAATCATAATGTCCAAATTTTAATAATTATGAGACTTCTGAGATAAATAGTCAAAATGATGGTATAAAAGGCCATAATCTTTCACTTATCTCACAGTTATAACTTAATGTCATAATTTAAAATTAAAGTTTTATATTGTTTTATATTGTTGATTTATTTGTTATATACCTTGACAGTCATAATTTTATGTAAACAAAAACTTTTATTTTGTATGCGATCAATCACGATTTATCGTTCCACAGCACTAATAAAATACAATAAAACATAACAAAAGATTACCCAAAGTTATCATTTACTTGTTTGTGTGTATATATTTATATTCAATTTATATATATATATATATATATACTGTATATATTATCTTAAAGCATGATTTTTTATGTCGCTGAAATAGACATCTATAAACATCATAACATCATAATTCCGAGAAAGCATCATCTATCATAATTAGTTTACAGATGTAATTTGTCATATACACTGAAACTGTTTTCACCTAAAATATTTACACTGAATTTAGTGACACACTAAAATAAAAAATGAATTTTGTAAACATCAATAAGTGTAAGGACTGAACATGGTGTATATACTGTGAATAATATAGGAAAAGGTCCAAACAAACCAGAAAAAAACACTGACATCAATCGACATCAGTACTCTTACTCTCTCAGAAAACATGTTGGCATTAGCAGAGAGATAGACAAATCAAAGGAAGGGAAGAGACTGTGGAGAGTCTGCTGAAAAGATGATCTGGACACTAAAATAGGAACCACCTGTGGGTCGCTGTGGTAATTTTTCTCACTGCACACTGAGATGAAACATGGGATTGATTACTTAAACTACTCCTCTGAACTTGCAATCCTTGGGCTGTTTTTATTTTTCAACCCAAAATGATCTCAAAATTAAGAGTTTCAACCACAGACACTTTTTAGCAGAGCCAAAGAGATTATCCTCCAGATTTTGGCTCCATACATGAATGCTTTTTGGCTTCCTCTCTCGGCTCGTTTTTCTGCCCCTCCCTGCTTAAAAACTGCAGCCCCCCCTCCACCACAAACAAAGGACCACAGAGCCACACAAACATCACACAGTTATTTAGGCTTCACGCGTTATGTTTAAACACAAATAAAAGTTCACAAACCTATTTTTAAAGTGCTTAATAGGATTAAAACTAGTTAAACTTTATAAATACCATCTGTGGCAGGCTGTCATTTACAGTATCAATGATAATAATTTGGACTTAACCCTGCAAAACAACAACAAATAACTCATACACTTAGAATAGAAGTTTATAGGTCAAGGTATTTCTTATTATCTGATGAGAATGTTGGCGTACTTTAATGACTTAAGTCCCTGTAAACGCTCACATATGCAATCTTTGATCGTATTCCAAATTAGGAAATCATCATTGTGGAGCCAAAGACAGTTATAGGACACATAAATGATTAGTTCACTTCTTGAGTATTTGGTTCATTTGTCATGTGACACATCACAGAATATACATCTGCACAACACAAAGCATCTTAAAGATTTAAAGTTCTGTACTAGGTTTAAAATGCGTTGCTTACTTGGTGGTTTGTAAAATGTAAAATGTGGTCTGTTTTTTTTTCTTTGTTGTCTCACACACACATACACACAATGGAGCAGGTGGGGCAATGTGTGTGTTCTGTATTTGATGTGTTGTTGCCACATCATAAGGCCGTGTGTGAGACCTCTAACCACAACACACTCACTTGGAGTTTGTGATCATTAGATGTTTTTTGGAGAGTGTTTCTACCAGCTCTACCTCTGTTTAATGTCCCATCATGCTCAGTAAATTGACAGGCCTCAACACCCCCTCTCATTCCCCACTCATAGACACCACACACACACACACACACACACACAAAACACTTTAATTACCCCAGAAACACAGACCCACATCAGAAGAGCCCAGTGCGTGAGACCGAATCTGAGAACAATTCACTGTGATTTGAGGGGGATAGAATGAAACCATGGGACTCATAAAATGGCCACCTTTATGGATTTTATGGGATCTGTGGTGATCACCCAAAAGCCTGCAAGCACAAGATAATTTTTTCTTGGATAAATTGCATTTTGTGTAATATTTAGGAGTGCTATAAAATATATTCGGAAATACAAATCATAGTAAATGACTAGGTGCAGAGAATATAATAAATACAAATATTTCAAAATGACTAGAGAAAATATGTGTTTAATTTCATATTGGTTTGTGGGTTTGACTCAATTTTAAGAATGGACATCATCATAAGTCAATAAGTTTAGATAACATTTTATCTAAAAGCTGTGGACAATTACATTCAAATCTGAAATGGCATGACATTTTCAGCTATTAATTCCCTTGTTATTGTTAACTAAAACTATAACCATTAAATATAAGTTTTATGCTATTATAAAATGAAATATATATATTGAAAAAAAATATAATAATACAAAAGTATAAAAAACCAAATAAAATGGCAAAGGCACAACTACATTACAAAAAATTAAAACTGCAAATATAATAATAAGAACCCATTCTCATTAAAATAGATATAAATTGTATGTCAAATGAAAAAAGAAAACTTGTGGTATTGATACACAAAAAATTGACTTTGGCATATGTATTTTATGCAGGTGTTTGCCGTGCATATGACATAAAATTTGTTGGTGTGCATATGATATGCAGCATCTACCCCACAACCCTAATAACACACCAAGGTTAATTTTTGCATATCAATAACACAAGTTGTAGTTGTTGTTTCACATACTAAGATCGTGTCATTGTAATGTAAACTGTAATAATATATAAATGGCAATAAATGAACATGCAGAGGACAGGAGATGTAGAACTTTATAAATAATAGGTGTTTCTATATTCCTAACTCCTTATGGAATTCTACACAGCTTTCTTTGGCCTGGTCATATGTTTTATTCCGTGTCCGTATATTAATATTATCATTAAAACATTACAGAAACATTTTCCTATCCAGTCCAGCTGGATGAGGAAATTCATGCACATGTGAATTCATAGCCCAGTTCAGCCATATGCTGCCCATATTTAATTACACAGAGTGTGAATATAGAGCACAACTTTCTCCTCCTTCATTAACTTCCATGTTTCCTGTTTTTGTTCAATGTTTCACCTTTTACTTTCGTAGAGGGAGAGTAAATTAAGAGCTTTAGAGCTGCTGGTGAGTATCTTTCTCTGACCTACACAACTCCAACCGTCCACCATAAGAATAATAGCAGAGCGTCAGGTCAGTTCAAGGTAAATGCAGTCAAAGTCATTCAGAGAGCTGCTTTGCTGAACAAAAAGTGAGCTGGAAAATATATCAGTGATGAGTGCCTGTAGCTACAAATGTTGGTTTGAGGTGATGCTGAATTCTACATCATTATGCTTTTTGTTCAGCTTTAAAGCATACAACATCTTAACATGACTGTTCGCTCTCTGTTATAAAATGAAGTACCTTAATTTACTCATTAATTAAAAAAAAAAGCTAATGATAATTTTCTTACGGGGTTTAGGACAACAAACTCAACAGCTTTATTATGAGGCTGTTCAATCACACTCAATGGACCTCTGTTTTACACTAAGTGACAGACGGACACCAGATGTTAGAAACTTCCATCCATGTACTTGATCACATTGTGCCTATTATTAAAAAAGACATTTTAATACGTTTGAATTGGTTCTTCTTTCGATGCAAGTGGCATCTGGTGTTTAGCAATGGAGCAAGATTGATCTTACATGCTGACCACATTTAATAATTTAGTTTTTTGTTCTTTGCTTTCAATGAGAAACATTCATGAGAATCTCATGTCAGTGTTGGTATTCATTTTGTCATATTCTGTGGCACTGAGTTTGGAAATTTGATTTAAACCTCTGACGACATTGAGGGTTTGACCAGGGGTGTCATGAACTTATTTTTAGACACATGACCATGAAAATACATGGCAAAACACTAACTGACCAATTTTAAACAACTAACTAAAGAGCAAGATCTGTAAAGGTAGTGATATTTCGACTTTAAATTGCCATCCAAATGTATTACTTTAAAAAAAATGTAAGTATTGTTATTATCTAACAAATCACATATATATGTATATATATATATACATCCATATATATACATCCATTTTGTTATAAAAAGTGACTACACACAAACTATAAAAGTGTGCATAAATACAAGTTTCACACAGAAATTCCTAGTAAATTTCATAAATTATTACAAAGAAACAGCAATTAAAGTATTGAAATAAACATAAAAAAAAAAAAAAAAAACAGAAATAGTTTATTAAAAAGGTTGTAATACCTGATTAAAAAGGTTA
>JAUCMT010000002.1:9103748-9136070 GCA_032357475.1 Enteromius thamalakanensis | reverse complement strand
ACAGAAATTGCTAGTAAATTTCATAAATTATTACAAAGAAACAGCAATTAATGTATTGAAATAAACATAATTAAAAAAAAAAAAAAACAGAAATAGTTTATTTAAAAGGTAGTAATACCTTATTAAAAAGGTTACTCCAGCCCAAAATAAAAATTTTGTCATTAAAGTGCCCCTATTATGCTTCTTCAAATATGATTGTTCATGCAGTGTGTCATGTACAGTAGCTGTATGTGATCATAAACTATCTGCAAAGTTTTGATGCCGACTGCCGACAGTGCACGATAAATGAAGTTATTGTCTATCAAACAAAAGAGTCGGCTCACATTCGCCTAAACGAGTCGTCAGCTATTTGAATCTTTTACTCTGTTACGGATCCACGTCACTAAGTAACATATTTGCATAATGTCCGTCCACGTTCTACATCGCGAACAACTTGCCCCGCCCCCAAACAGTACAATCTCCATGTTACATCATGTAAAGAAGACGCTGTATCCTGTGAGAGTTAATTTGTTTTATATGCCCTTCTGAAAGATGAATCTACAAATAATGAGTGATTAATATTTATGTTTTTCAACAACACCTCAGCTGTACAATCTTTTGTGTTCGCGTCATTTTACTAATGACTGCTTTTCCAATCTTACAACGTTATATTCACCAAACGCTTGGTATTAAAAGATGAATCAGTACCAGTTTATTTGGACCAGCTTGCTCCTCTGAACTTCTAACTGTAAGTAAGATTAATAATTGATGATTGTATTTAAAAAAAGATTCTCCTACCGTTGCAAAAGTGAAGTTGAGCCACTGATGTCACATGGACTGTTTTACCACTGTTCTTACTACATTTCTGCATCTGGGATCATTTTAGTTAAATTGCTGTTTATGTAGGGTCGGACGGCTCTCTAATATCATCAAAAATATCTTAATTTGTGTTCCGAAGATGAACAAAGGTCTAACGTGGCTGTAACAACATGAGGGTGAGTAATTCATGACATTTTAATTTGTGGTTGAACTAACTCTTTAAGGGTTTGGAACAAAATGGGGGTAAATTTTGTGTGGAGTTGCCCTTTAATAATGCATTATTAATGCTAAATTTAATTATCGATTCATTATTATTAATTCATAGAAACTGTAAGAATACTTAAGAGTTTCATTGACTCTCAGTCATATTCAAAAAGCACCTTTGTATGTTAAACTAATTTATAGTTTATCTTACTATATAGAGTTTGACAATAAACATCCAAAATGGAATATAAAACCAGGGTTTGCTTCTGTTAGTATATGCTGGCAGTCAGTATCTACTCCCCAGTCATTCCCAGAGTGCACTGCTTGAACTGACCGAACTCTTACGAGCCTCAACGCTGCCACGGGTCTCCAACAGTCACGTTTAATCTTGATCGAGCTCTCTTTGTTTGTTATTTTTTGCCAGGGACTTCCAGGCTTGCCATGGAAACCCGATCTTACGTGGTTTCTGGTCTAATACATAGTCGAATATCACTGAAATAGTCCATTGCATGATAATTACAGAGGCCGCAAATCAGAGGTCCCTGTGATGTGGACAGCTAGCCAACCTCTAAGTGGTACAGCAGATCTCCCAAATATTAAACCACTACCTTGCTTTTCCATCCTGGGCTATCTGTGTGTATTGATGGGAAACACAGCGGGGTATCAGTGTGACTTTTGACTCTCGCCTGCTCATAGAGAAGCCAACAAGCCGACCCACACTTCCACAATTTAGCTCACCAAACACTCTTCGTCTTCACTGATGTGGGGAGAGAGAATTATTAGACTCACAGAAATATAATGGCTGCTAGTATCTGTATCATGTGCCAAGAACGGGGACCAAAACGTACTGTAACCTCTAACAATCATAACCAGAGAAGCACAGCCAACTAGTGGTCACGTTTGAACTGAATTTAATGCCTGCGCGCGTCCGCAGATGTTGGCTGCAACGTTATGCTCTGTTGAGGACGAACTGTGACAGGAAAATTAATTCTGAATCTGTTGTGAGAATTCCCAGGCTAATGTTAATAGCTTTGTTGCTATTATGCGTCTATGCTGAACGTTTTCCAAGAGTTTTCTAAGAAGATGCATTGCATTTTAGGCAAAAAAAGACTTGAGAATATAAGTTTCCCAGAATTTAAAGTAGATGACCAACAAAATGTCTTATATATGATACTTGCTTATTTAAAGACATAAACTTTTAATGTAGAAGCTTATTTCATAGATTTTTTGGTGGTTTTCGAAGACGCTCAGCAACTTGACTAGTTAAACAGAACATAGCCGGAGCTTTATAGCATATAAAAATTGTTTTGTAACTATAAATCCTCATATTTGTGGTTACAAAAGGACATCTTGCCAGTATTTTGAGCTTTTCATTTTGAAACTTACTTAGCAAGTGTGCCTTCTTGAACATATGTTTATAGGCAAATGCATTTGTCCAAATATTTAGTCTGATTGTTCTGAATGAGGCAAAAAATCCATTGATTAGATAACTTAGGAGATCCTACAGTATGTACGATGACTGGCCTATTTACATTCTTTAATGTCCACCCTGATCTACTGTTTAACAAATCTTCTCTGTCAAAGGCACACTTGAATGATGAAACAAAAGTCAACATCTGTTGCAGTCCGAGCACTTTAACTGGATATTACAGTACACTGTGAAGAGACATGTTGTTCTTACTCATTTTTGGCCGCTTGCACCTGTTTTATTGTAAACGTACCATGCATAACAGGGTATTTTGATCTTAAATTTGAAGTTATTAAGACATTTTCTGTAAACCGCTCTTACAGCTGTAAACGTGCTTCAGTTTCCCTGATTTTGAATTTTTTTTCTGTACAAAGAAATACTTTGATAAAAAACTATTCCAGATCATTCTGGATAGTTTTATCAGTTGTGCGATTTCCTATAAATCATCCCTTAGACTTTGGTGTTGAGCTAGTAGAACAATTCTGATCCGTCTCAATTGTTCTTTTCCCTTCCATCCTAATTCTTAAAAACAGATGAGTGATCTCAATCTCATAAATAGATGATGACGTGTCCTTTTAGTTGACCTGTTTTGAGAGCCAAGTCACCATGCAGTCCAGCAGACGGGGGAGTTATCGCGTTTTCAAAATTGTTCTTGACCCAAATCCAGCAGCATTTTAAAATTCATGTTATTTTTCAGCGGCATGTGGTTCTCTCTAATGCTCTTTTGATTGCTCCCACAATACTACCTATCTCAAAATACTCAAATTTAGGTTTGCGTAATTGGTGGTTGTCATTACATGTTGGCATAATTAGTTGTCCGTCTATTAAGTGAGTGCAAGTCGCTTAATTGCATGTTTGCAAGCAGTATAAAGGAAGGGTGAAGATTTTGATTTATCTCAGCGACTCGATTCTTTTGATTCGGAAAAAAGACTCATTCATATGATGTTACATTATTACATCAGTAGGTGGCAAACATGTGTCTTTTTATGACTATTAATGCTGTCTTTATTTCATGATTGCGAGCTTGTTGTATTCAATTGCTTTCTTGTCAGAAATAGTAAAATGTAGGTAGTAGTAGATGCAAAACTGCTATAAAAAGGTATTTGTTGATGTAACCGTGTCGTTTCAACTTTCTTTTAACACAGATTTGAACTGTTTTTTTAAACCGTTGTTACCCGGGATTTAAACTTGGGCTCCTCGCCTCTCAAGTACGTCTCTGTACTCCGTGAGCTACAGAACATACCTACCGTTTATGACAACCTATAGATATGAACCTGGATATGTGTGATGCTAATATCAAAATCAGAATTGTTCAAATCTCCCAGCATATTAATATTGTTTTGAAGTCATAACATGATATTCTTCAAGTAATTGTGTGAAAATGATGCTTTATTAATCGAAAAGGTTTGTGTGAAAGAAATAAAAGGTGTCTGAGTTTTACTGCCTCTAACGTTGCTTTCTTTTGGAAACTGCAGTGGTACATATTTTGTGTCTTGCTAAAAAGTCCACCCAGCCATGTTTATGCAATGAAACCAGGTAGCTCAGATCTGTCAAAAAACTGCTTCGGATTGTGGTGCTGTGTTCATAAAAACAGTGACTGTCATTAAATTGTAGGCTACTAAGATTATAAAAACAGGTTTAGCATTACTGTAGTCAATCCAAATAACGATTTTAATCTAAAAGGTGTCTATGTGCAGGATAGAGAAAACTCCCAAGGCTGTCCAACACAAATATTCTTCACTATCTTTCAAGTTTTCCTGCCGAACAGATACTCTCACTGAGACCTTCTGCAGGGCTCACACATCCTTCCTGAAGTTCAGAGGCCAGGCACTACTGTCGGAAATGGATGAGCTCGAATGATTTGGCCTCCTGCGTTGACGGAAGCTGTAGCAGCACTATTTCCACCATTCTTGGGGTCGAAGGACAAACATCTTTATCACCGAGGCACAACAATCTTCATAACAATAAACAGGAAACAGGTGAGATATCCATTTGCGTATTTTCTGGCACTTGACTTCATCATCTTTTCCTTTCTTGGTCATTTGTCATTTAACTTGCCAATGGCTAAGGAGGAGGATGAGTTTAGCAATGATGATTGCTTTTTCAGTAGCGCTTAAAGTCTTGTTTATATGCCATAATCGCAAGAATGGCCCATAAAAGGGGGGAAATAAAGGCCTGTGGATATGACCCCTGCGTGTGACCTTACAGGACCTTGTCGAGTCTCGATCTGCTTCTTACTGAGTTCTGTTTCACTCTTAGACTGATAAGAAACGATGAATGCAGATAAGCAAACAGCAACACAATAAGGGTGAAATTTTAGCATATGATGCCAAAACTACGTACAGTACAGCGATCCACATCCTCATCCAATCACAATTACACAAGCACACATACTACTGTACATACACAAACATGCACTCATACAGAATAATACACTGACTGTAGTGCTTGTTCTAGCGTAATGTTGAGTGACTAGGCACAATGCAGAGGAAAGGCCAAGTGTTGTTCAGAGTTTCTTTCTTTCCCACGGTGCTTTTCAAAGTCAGGGCATCGCAAGGAAGGAAGCTGACGGTGAGGTTTGACGCCTTGGCACAGGCGGCCATGTTGATCTCCCCAAGCACAGTGCTGGACATAAAATAACTCATAGGAAGTTCTCAGGATATTTCACTTCCTGTTTTCAAAAAGGCCACTTGAAGGACAATACTGGGCAGTTTTTTCAAAGACTTTCTTATGAAAGGCCCACTAATTTAATTTAAATAATCCATTATATGTATATAAAACTGTTTAAAAGCAGTTGAGATATGCATTTGCTTATTGAATGATTTCTGAAGGTTGTGATATGTTAAATATAATATATTAAATTAGAAACTGTAATTTAATCTATATTTTAACAATATTTTACATTGTTACCATTTTTACTATTTTTTTTAATAATAAATGCAGCCTTGGCGAACATACTGTAAGAGACTTTGTTCAAAAACAATAAAAACTCTTACATACTCCAACTTTTGAATGGTGTGTATATAATACTTAATAATAAACCCAATATTGCTAAAGTTAAACGTTAGCCACATGTGAAAAATCTCACATCATTTAAACCCCAAACCAAAAATACCATAAAGTATGAGGGAATAATCACAGCCATGCAGCAGTTGACTACTTATCCATTAATATTTCTGCACGAGAGAGAAACGGATACAAATGAAATCCAAAGTCAATGCACACATATCCTCAGTGCAGTGTATTTTGGACTGACAGAATCTCCCATGAGCTTATCCTCAAGAGCTCTGTGATTTGAAAGCTGATGGTTACTAAAATCTGACAGTTTTACACACAAAGGAACAAATACGTTTGCATTTTTAAAACCTACAAGTCTAATTGAAATGGTTTCAAAACCAACATATTAAATCATATTTAACTGCTATTGTCAATGGGTTCAGAAGAAGCTGCTTTTCGTGATTCACATACTGTTAATGCTTTCTGTAGTCTCTATTATATCTGTCTCCTTCGCTTCACATTAAACCTTGAACGTCTTCTGATGCTTAAAAGTCCAGCCCAACCCTTATTACATCATCTTTCCAAAATTATAAGCAATAAGAGAGAAAACAACACCAAAGAAGAGCGCACTGCTTTGAATTTGATTCAGTTCGTGCCTATTCTCACAACACATCCACACAGAATCACAGTCACCAGAACGCATCCGTTTTCCACTTAGAGATGATTTTATTAGCCAGGCCTACTCGAGTTGACAGATAAGACACAAATGTTTTCCTGATTTCCTTTCTGACATATAGGCATGAAATTTTCATGACGTTGTGTTGAAATAAATCTTTTAGGATTTGATGAAAAACAACTGTCAAAGAGTGAATTTACTGAACTTGTCAAAAACTGTGAAACGCCAAGCTTTCTGAATCTGCATATTAAATCCATTAATAGATCATGAGAAGTAAATGATTGCACGTGTGGCTAGGCTACAGCAGAAGCCTATATATTGCCACACAAAAATAAACTTGTACTCTGACTTCAGCTTAATATAACAAACTCTGATTGTCTTTATAGCCCGAACTCTTTCAACCGTGCAAAATAAACTACACAGGCTGCTATGACACTGTAAAAAAAGACATCATTTCCTCTCTTAACGCTATGAAGAATGACATCATCCTTTAAGTTTTAGAAGTGTGCACTTAAGGTGAAAGTTAGGTAGAAAGTTAATGCTGATCGACAGATAATGGAATTAGAGTTTGAGTAATATTTCCTTTAAAACGCACTAAAATGTTTCGACACATGAAAAAAAGACTCTGTCCAAGCCAGTGAAAAGTTAGGACAGCCAGACTCACCCTGTGTGAATGACACTGGCATCTTAGACAGAAACCCTTATTAACTCTAAATGAGCCGTAACCGAATGACCTCACAGTGATTGGACTCACCATAGCCAGTCCATTCAGCTCCAAAGATTGAGATGACTTGAGCAGAGGCCTTTCACAAAGTTTAATGTACAGTACCTGTGTCCCTCTTCTCTTAAAGATAACAATAGCAATGGTGGGAAATCAGCAATGGAAAAATTTCAACATAGAGCTTCACATGCATAGGTTTAACTTGAGTTTGCATGTTTTAGTATATGCATAAGCCTCCACAGGCTAAATATGATTGCATTCATAGATGTAAAATCAGAAATATAGCGAGGCTGATATCTGAAGGTCCTGAACAAAAGCCAAGTGTGTCCTCCACCTCTAAAGCTTCACTGGGAATAAATCCTAAACCTTGTGGGGAGCCTCTCCCCAAGCGCTCGCACACGAGAAACGCAACGTCACCATCTGCTAACACTTAGGAGCGTGTATCGTGAGTTCTGTGGTAAAGACTTTTTACAACAGAATGGCACTGCGGAGAAATTTACATATGCACGGGGAAGATGATTGAATGCCTGATTTCACCTCAAGGTTTATGAAGGACTTAAATATTTATGCGTAATATTCAGATTCTAAAAATGGGGAACAATGGCTTTGCGATATTTACAGAAAAAAAAACACAAATTGTAGCTTTTATATGAGTTGTTTAACATGGAAAGATTGTGCTTTCCTTTGCAGGTTTGTAGTCAGGCAGCAACCCTTCTCCCTACTTAACGCTTGGGTGCAGTTGGAGGGGGTTGACCTGAAATCCAGGTTGATAAATGACCTTGCTGTCACACCGATTCTCCTGGTGCTGCCGTGCACTTAGACTCCATCGGCCTGCTGGGTCTACACCCACACTCCCTAGACTGCAAATAACAACCAGCAAGGTCTAGTAGACATTTTTTGATGTCCACTCTACAGACATTAAATAACGTGGAATGCTAATTAATTCAAAATATTAAGCATTATCAATGAATTGTCGGCATTACCATTTATCTCATAAAAGAACCCGATCTTCTTAATCTTTTTTGTACCCCTACAGCAGCAAACCAAAACTTATATTGAAATATTTTACTTCATCTTACATGCACTGGATATAATTTAGTACCTTATAATATTATTAAAATGCCCTTTATTGTTTACACTAAAAGTGCTCAGCTGTTCTTCAGAAGAACAAAACACATATAATACAAAGAAAATAAATACAAATACATAATAATTTTTTTTTTTTCAAATTAGAAAATGTAAAAAAAAATATTATAGAATTTATAATTTAATATAATTATATGTATACGCCTAGAATTGTTGCTTTATCATATATATATATATATATATATATATATATAAACAAATATTATAACTATAGGCTATATATATATATATATATATATATATATTTATTATATATATTCTTTATATTATAACTTTTATACAGTACAGTCAGTAAGATGCCAAATTTTTCATCCTTAAAATATATAAATAATTTCAATAATTGTATATATATACCATTATTTATTTTAATTTACTTTAATTAATTTAATCGCTTTATATAAATTGTATCATTTATACAATTGTATGAATTGTAGCTACAATTTACTTAAAATTGTATAGCCTAAATTGGTTACCTGACATTTTAAGAATTTTATATTACATCAAATTCATAGCCAAATAATAGCCTATACAATTTATATATATACTTAGGCTATATACAAAAGCATACCATCAAACTACACACGGGAAAAGGGTCTTGACTCTTGAATCTGGTTCTTTGTCTTCAAACCACTTCTCCAAGGTAGAGCATGGTGGCACTACAGTCTACAGGAACAAGTCTGGTCTTTTTTCCTCAGTCCTCCCTTTTTTTCCTCTGCTCCCCCTTTTGTACCGCTCCCCACGTGTCGAATATATTAGCAACCCAAATTAGGAGAGGCCGGGCCTGATGTGGGTGTCGGATTTCACTCGCGGAGGTGCGGTGTATCCACAGAGCGTCCAGTCCGTGCAGCATTGGATGCTGAGGTGACCGTTATCCGGAGGTGCGCGCTACTATTAAGACACTGAGGAGATCGTAAGATATTCTGATCCCGTCTGGTGAATGGAATAGTGACTGCGGAACCGGTCGCACCTGAGAGCTAGGCTACTATCTGCCGGAGGGAAGCAAGGAGTATCTGCATGAGAATTCTATTTCTTTCTCATGGATTTAATGCTGATGTATTAATCTTAAACAAAAACGATCGTTTCGCGCCTGGGAACGTGCTGGATACATCTGCATACAAATTGGATTTGAGTGAAACAACGGATGCTCGCAGACAGTCGCGGAGCTCGTTCAGATGAATGTAAGAATCAATGTCGTTATCCTATCGTTCTCTATGACTCAAGACAGTCTGCTTAACGCAAATTCTGACACCTTTAGCGTTTGCTCAAGGGAAAACGCTGGAGTGATATGCATGATTTTCCCATTCACATTTCTGCGTAAGCAAAGCCAAGCGCTTCTTTGTGTGGACGAGCACTTTCATTCATTCTCTGAGGTTTTATGCCCTGACGAATTAACTAGCTCATGTCAGCTGGTTAAATCATGCCTGTGTGGATGGGTTTAAAATTACTAAACGCGACATTTTCTTAGTAGACCTACCAACATAGAAACAATTAAAAAATCTAAACCAAGTCAGTAAAATTTTCTAGACCTTCTTAATGTTTAGTTAGGCTAAATAACGGGCTGTGAATGCCTTCTGTTCAGGTGTAACCTACTGGTTATGAGATTACCCCTCAGTGTACCTGTTAGGAGTTACAGTAAAACCCCTCAACCACCACTATGTAGTAATACAGGCTATAACATGCATACACAACTTCACATGCAAGATTACTGATTGGTTTAGACATGTAGGCTATTTTAGCCTATACTCCACAAGAAGCACAAATACGTAGTGGAGCACTTTTCATTGGGAACGGTACATTAGCGAAACTATTATTTATCAATTTAATAAACATTAACATATCGCACATAGACTATTAGCCTACTAATTTAACTAATAAAGTCTTAAATTCTCGCAACACTAGCTAAAAAAAATATGCTTTTGAAAATCATACACTATTAGTTAAAATCCACGTCCAAAGATGTTTTCTTATTAAACCGTGGTTGCACTGCCGTTCACAACGTTCACCCCATCGGTAGCCTGTACGGTCCTGGATCCAAGAGAGTCACATCTTCCCAAAGCAAGGAGGAGTGGGATTGATAGGCTGCTATTCATCTCACGTAAACGGAGACTGCTTCTTCTTGAGCGGCGATGCGTGCGTTCTCTCGAAAACAGACTCCCATTTTTTAATAAGAGACATATGTTTGAGTTTTCGTAGGATTACCATTTTTTGCTCGCTCTTTCATCGGTGACTGCGGCTACTCGACGCTTCCATAGTATGTGCGTGCACGCAACGTGTAACTGCACGCGCCTCACTGCATGCCTATTACTTAGGTCCCTCTTTCAAACTACACAGGCTGTAATTAAGTATCATGAGCCTGCAGTTAAAAGAGAAAAGAGCAGTTTACTCACTCATGTGTGAAAGGCATGTAAAGCTGGAAGTGACAGAAGTGGCATTGAGGGCTTGCGCGCACTTCACCAGAGCATGGAAGTGGGTGCTGCAGATGTGTAGCCTATTTCATGATAGTATTACACATCTGTATGTGAATGCATGGCTTGTATTTATCAGTTTGTAGTACTATCAAGAACTGTAATATATTATGGGACTCTACTTTTCTGAGGTGATTGATTTAAGACTGCACCGCTTTATGTACACTTACCTTCAAGTCTAATTAAAAACGTAATTTTCTTCATTTACAGTTAGTTCCAGTCTTGCTAATTTGATTGGTCTTTTCAATTTTTTGCAAGCAGTGTTTGTGAGTATTATATTAGGCTTTCTGAATTAGTAGTGGAAATTTCTCAGTCACCTGGAGGTTTTATCTTTAGGCCTGTAGGTGCCAGCAAACTGTTTTTAGAAGTATATGAATCATTCACTTAACCGATTTGTTAAAAACACATTCGGCAACCAAAATGTGGTGTTTGCTGCATAGAGGAGCAAAAATTAACAAAATAAACTGAAATGCAAGTTCCTCAATATTAACTTAAATATTATTGTTTAAAAAATGTTCCATGGAAGGAACGTTCAACGCCGTTTAAGTTTGATCACGTTGTTAGTGGTCCATCTGAGCATAGGATTTAACGGACAAACTCGCTCTGTTAAAGCATTCTTCATTGCTGTACCATGGATTTTAATGGCGCAAATATCAATGTCTATTAGGAATTCTCAAAGACTATAGAAATACAAAGATGTTTCATTCCTAAACTGCAACGGACAATTTGGTGGAATAGTCACGTCTTCTAAATGAAAGAACCTGTCATTAATTGGTAAAGTCAATGCGTCACTGCAGGGGCTTTTTGAAGCTATGGTTCCCATAGAAACCAGAGGCTAGACCAGCCAATGCGCATTTGCGGTCTTAATCGTGTAGAGACTGTGCATTGGCTGGTCTAGCCTGAAAATTAAGCTTTTAAACTCTATTTGAATTTTTTTATTTAAATGCAAGTTCAGCAAGCAGTTTTTGAGATTTCAGGATTTCCCCGTTAATTTAGAACTTGCCGTTGTTTAAGCTGCCTGAAGGCATTGCAAATATGGCAAATGTGAACAGACTTTCCTTGAATAGGACTTTGACATTATATTCTGAAGCGCCATTGTTGGACCCATTCACACTATTTGAATTGGAAGTAACATCTGTTCATTGGACATTGGCCTGTCAATCATTGTATTTGTTTTACCCGTTGCAATGATTGGACAATCTTACAAATGGGTGGAGGTTGGCAGCAATCTGTGATCCATATGACTGACAGCGTTTGTAATTAAAAACATCGCTTTACAGGGAGCCTCAATACTCAGTGGACTCATAACGTATATTATTTGACATTTTTAAGTACTTTTTTTGCACAATGCTATTTGTAAATATTGCCAATGGAACAAATATTTGCCAATATTTGTTCAGTAGCTGTTTTTAGGGGCAGCACTGCAGTCAGACACAAATTTTAGTGATGTCTCTCATAGGCTAACATTGACCGAAAAAAGAAATGTATTCAAGAACTGATCTAGTCTGTTGCTCTGATATCCTAATATAATAATTTATCAGTACCAAATGAAGTACAGAAGGGATCTTGGCTGCTCTAGAGCCTATTTTCCTGCGTCAGATCATAGCTGATGTCAGAAGCGCAGGGCACATGTGCAGTCGCAGCATGAGACGCACGTTATAAGGCAGTAAAAGAAAGACTTACCCAGTGAGGGGGAGTCTGTTCATACTGTTGCCCATCAACACTTGGAAAGTGATCAGAGGCAACACATGGGGGGAGAGGAGCTGTTTGATTTAATTAGAATAAGCCAAGAGAATAGGGTGTGTGTTTCAGTAGGAGGGGAATTTGAAACCACTCTCCCACACATCGCTTGAGAATCATTACTGCAGCTTATGTATTGCATCGAATGATTGCTATGCCTTATGAATGTATATTCGCCACACTGAAACTCTAAGATTAGAAGTAAGTTCTGATCTCTTTGTTGGTCCAGGGGAAACCACGATTAATCTGTTTCCTGCAAACACCGCAGTCGGGAAGGAGAGAAATAGCCCCTTTGCTGAGTGATTTCCCTGTCTAGATGTGAGATCTCAAGGGTGTATATCCAGTTCTCTTTCCTTATGCTCTTAATTGAAGCTTTATAATCATCTCAGAATTGTTCTTTGGAGGAAACAGATTGCGTGCCATTCTGCGTGCTTGCCATATCTAACCAGAAAAAGCATTTATTTTCTGAAGTTATGCTTGGATGTGCCAACTCTTTTTTTTTACTTTTGAAACAAATTTTGATTATGGGCCAGATTATTGATTACAGTGTATTTTAGCACATAGTTTGTAAACTAATACTTTTTGATGTTTTGACATGAACAGCTCCATTTTTTGACTTTTCTAATCTAGTAAACTTGCTTGGGAGCTCACCTGGTATAGCACTAAAATGTTGAAGCCTGTGTAAAACTAAAGACTAAATTGCATTTGCTTTTAATTAGGTATAGGTTAGGGTTCAGTGCAGGTGGTACATTATTTTCAAATATGATAAAGCATTATCCTTTTATCATCATTCTCAGGACATTCCATTATTAAACTGCCACAATATGATGATAACAACCAACTTAAAAAACGAATGTAACCAGATTCACAAATTCATCTGTTTTGGACAAAAGTGCACAGTGCACATGTTTTAATGCCACTCACTGAACAATGCTCTTAAAGTGTTGTGAAATATGCAACTTGTGCAATGGGATATCATTTTGCATAAATGTCGCCACAGGCATGTAATTCCAATGAGCCCGAATTGCAGATATTATAAAAACAAAATTAACATGCAATTCAAACTTCTCATACACTCCAAGATAGGTAACAAAAACTCTAAGTACACATTGTGTCTGCAAAATGTTCTGCTTTTAATTAGCTTACCTAACCGTCTCTATTGTTAGATTTTGGAATCGGCTCCCTGGCACTTTGGTTACAGCCAAACCATTATATCTAAGTACTTCAGATTGTGGCTTTTCTCATGGGAAAGATTTCTTTTTCCATCTATAAAGCTTTTTTTTTTTAAAGTCAGTTGACCAGGTGGTGATCTAAGTGAGGTTACCATATACCTTTCAATGTAATGTAAGTGTTTATTGAAATGCTACATATCATCGTTGTGCTTTGGTTTTTGTGTATGTGTATTTTACATTAAACACTAATTAAGTTTAGCTTAATAAGCCAAATCAGGCTTGTGAGACATATACAGATCACTCAAATGATTCTCTTTACTCTACTTTCACCTAAGCTGTTCATTTATTTAGTACTGAATCATGAGCACTACATTGAGAATGCTCCAAATGGAGTGTTCAGTGCTTGGTCTGTGTCTGAAAGCTCTATTTTAAGATTTATTCAGAGTAGCAACTTTTAGCATGGTGGCACTGTAGCTTTGTGCCGTATTTGAACTCTCATGGCCAATGGTAGTCATTCTCAAGCATCAGCACCATCAAATGGACTGGAAACATGCATGCTTGTAGATAAGGTCAGAGTTTGGACAAGTTAGTGTAAAATTCTACCGAGGCGCAGTTCCTTTTGCTTGAAAGAAAGGTACCACAGTCGATGGTGGGTAGCTTTGGCCTCTCTGTAAGTCTAATTTAAACAAGCATCTGTTTCGTACATTTTAGCATTAACTAGCCCATTAACGTCTTAGAATTAAAAACATTTCGGTAGTTTATATTGTTTATAAAATTTCTCATGAAATTGATACGTCATTAAATCTTGCATAAAAATGTTCACCCAAATACAGAATATATATATTTTAGCATCTTAGTATCTGGAGAAGTTGTCAGAGACTTGCTGTCTTATTAATACCCAGTTAGTGAGTATGGTGGGACACTGTGTTGTAACCTGGGAGACGTGGGAACCTGAGATGTGGCATCTCAGTGTTCAACATTTGTTAAACAGTGCGTCACTGCTTATTAATAATTCAGAGCTCTTGTCTCTCTCACCCACTCTCTTTTCCTGTTACATCTCATTCCTAGAGAAAGAGCATGCTGTATACCTGACCCCGATCATAACAGCGAAGACTGCAGGTTGTCTCGTTTATTCACTGCAGCTTTCTCATTCTTAGAGAAGCACACATTGCGCTTAGAAGGTAGTGGCAAAATAATCTTTATGTGGCACTGTTAATTATAAATACATTAAAAATATATAATATAATAATTGAAGTAGTTGATATATATAGAAGCCGAGTAAAAAAACATGCATAGCTTTCACCAACTTATAAGGAAACCTGTGTGTCTGGGATGTCTAGCATGACAAATGTCTTACCTGAACTTATGGGGTCACTGCTTTAGCCCAAACCTTGTTATTTCTGGACTTGTCTCTGATTGGAGAAGGAAATTTGGAAACATTTTTAACTTGCTTTTTTTTTGCCACATATTTCCAGTTACTTACTTAGGAAACCTCATATCCTATTAAACCTGTGCCACAGAGAGACCATAAAAACCAAACTAGCGTGTGCATGTGTGGAGAGAAATGCTATATTACACCAGTTCCTTAGGATTACATCATTGTTGTCCAAACCCGAGGACAAACTTTTCATTCACTCACCTGATGATGGAGGTTGTTTATACTTGTGAGATCTTTCCTCATCCCATGTTAGCTGTGGGTTTTTATCTTTTTCCTGTGTAATGCACTGGGGCTGGTAAACCTCCCGTGAACCAGTGGCAAATTCTCTAGAAGATATTTAGAGCTGGCATAGGTTTCAGCCTTGAATTCACTCTTGATGTCTTAAGCTGTTTTGTTTAAGTGCACTGAGGGTCTTTACACACTGAAGAAATTAGTAGTAATTGCCCTCTGAAGTGTAATCTCGGTCTTTATTCAAACGCGGTACAGATGACAGCTAAAAAGCGTGTGTTGGCTACCATGAGCTTAAAGAGTGAGTCACTGGTAAAGCATGCTGATAAGGATTTTTGTAGGACCTTTAGGGTTTTACAAATGTGCTGTATGAACGGCTATCTTTTTAGAGAATTGAGCTTTACAAGTCTAGGGTAGTTTAAGACCTTGATAGTGCACACAGTAAATGGTTTTCTAGTGGACTTGCTTCAGGATGTTACATTGGGCAAATGTAGAACATCTAAGAAGTTCCCACCCAAAAAAATAATTTGGATTTTGAGGCAGTATTGTAAAGCATTAATATTTGTACAGTGCCAACACAAATGCCTCTAGCATTTTTCCGGACAAATGATCCAACTGAAATGATCCTTCTTTGCTCATCTGTCACCTGCTTCTTCAGACTTAGCATAGCTCAACTGTCATAAAAACCAACTAAGCCAGTCTCGAATCAGTCAGGATCTTTTACTAAGACCCGCCTGCCACCTTCACCGTTAAACCAACCAACTCCAGCCTCTTGACGACAGCTGGATGGCTAAAAGCAGAAAGCCCAAGGAGGTCTGGCACTGTGGTTGTCTAAATACTGAAAACTGAGCGGGAGTGAATTCCATACCCATTTAGTCTGCGGAAACTGTGGCAACTGCTCATCCGTATTCAGTCATTTCAGACCCATCATAAGCATGGGTTTCGGTGAACGATTTTCTCATTCGTAACTCAATCAGAGCCAAGTTTCTTAAAACGATACATCCTACTTTGTGATGGTTTCTGCCTCATTTTCATAGTTTATCATAAAATGCAATCTCCTACAGTTTTAATGTTTCTAACAACAATAATAAGGCTATCAGCATGTTTGAACGTTACGAGGAAGATTCTCAAATCCTCTGTGGTCCGACATGACGCTGAGTTCGCCTCTCTGCCTATGCAGAAATTCTGTGTGGTGAATAAGACTGCCGGCCCCCCACAGGTTTTCCTCAGACGCCTCTGTCAATCACTCAGTCTGCCCTCTGTTTATTCTGTGTGATCATGATGGAGAAACCGTCCTCCGGCCCCCTCGACAACCTCTTTATGCTATGTATTTTAATAAGCCGTTAAATATAGGAATGAGACACATTGTGTTGCAATGCATCGTGGGCCTCCATGACCTCAGAATCTGTTTAAATTGGCTCATAGTGGCCCCCGAGTGCCCTATAATCTCTACTGCTTTCATTAGACTCAACACTGGGTCGACCACACTTCACAAAAACACCTATAGGAGGTCTCCTGATCATAGAACTGCTGGTTTGGGGTTTTCACCCTAGATAGAACTTTAAGGCTCCTTAAAGATCACTAATTTCAAATCAGTTGTTTCATTGTTTCGACTCAGTCTGTGTGAGATTTGTGTTTCAGATCACTCATGCAGTACTGTTGATCCTTAATGTCCTTGACATGTGATTTGTGTGTTAGTGCAACCCTTTACACATGACAGGCTAAGAACGTATCACATGTTAATGAAGGTCTTAGATAGCTGATTAGGACAGACAGCATGGAGCCCTGCTGATCAACTGTGTTTGTGGGGTTAATTATTTGTAAATGCCAACAATTAGTGGCACCAAAATTGTCTATACACACAAATATATTGGTTAGGCTGTAGATTTATGTCTGTGCAATGTTAATATTTTTTTGGGTAAAGTATTACTTTTAAAAATTTTTGGTCTTCTACCTCTTTCACAAACATGTTGACTTATTGTGGCCACTAGAGGGAGCCTCGTTGAACAGCTTCACAAGGAATGAAAACAATCATGTGGTTTCATCTGGAGGGCTTCTTCCTTGTTAAAAAATGTCCAGATTCAATATTTATATTCTTACTTCAGCGAGTTCTGTGCGTCTCACTGGAGAACTCTTAAACAGTACTGACAAGGACAAATTGCATTTGTAATACACTTATGTATAGAGACCACAACGGCCCGCAGTGATGATCTGCCATCATTATGCATTGAGGTTTGGATAATACAGACTTTACCAACAGCTACTCTAGTCAGTGCAAGTGCAAACACTCCTGAGGTTTGTTGCGATTCCAGCCAAAGTAGTATAATATCCTAATTGTGCAAGTGCACTTCTTCAGTGGCGTATAAAATATCACCCCAAGTCTGACCATCTGTAGCAGATTGCTTCACAGAGGATTCAGCCTTCACACATATGACAAGAGAAGAGATGCTTTCCAAACACATGCTCCAAACTCCTGTCTGGCCTTTCTGTCTGAGTAATATCATTCTCTTTGCGTAGAATTAGTGGCTAGGTTTTTTCTTTTTAATATAGTTTTAAAAAAGACTAACGTAACGTTTGTAACATTACGGCGGCTATTCACAGTCATTCGTTTATAATGACTGTAAATAATACCTTAGTTTATCAAAAACCTAAATTCAAGAGTAAACAAAGTTGTTGCCTTATTTAGAATTACATTATATTTCCATTTTGTATACATAAATGACTTAACTCTGTCTGTCAAATCTCTCAGAGGGTACGCACTCCATCTGAATATGACTGGAAAGAAAAATTATTTTCTATTAGAAAGCAAATGACGATTAATTGCTTTTTTATGTAAAAACGATCGCAAGAGATGTCTATATTATTATACGATAATCTTTAGATTTTTTTTTATACAGTACTTTATTAAAGCCGTTAGGAGTATCTAAAAGTATCACAGACAAGAAACGTTAGAATAATAGGAAAGATATGCATGTGAAGTGTGTTTTAAAAAGGCGTTGTGCATGAATAAGAGCCTGTACTACATTTGAAAGCTGCTTACTATTTTACTGTCCTGACTGGGGGAAGCCTCTCCTTTCTGAAGCAAACGCACCCCTTTCTCAAGCATTCCAGCTGTCTGTGAGAGGCAGTGAGGGAATCGTAGATCTGCATTGGTATCTATGTCATAATATTGTGCACTGCTATGTGGTAAAGCCATTGTGTGACAGTCTGCTCTTCTTCTGTTTTGCAGGTGTAAAGAAATCTTGGCAAGATGACTCTGTTTAATGGCTTTGGGAAAAACACATGTGGTCAGATCCGGATGTGGGTATTCTGGAGGCTAAGGATGCTTCTTGTGCTTTGCGTTGCAGTGGAACTGTTAACAGTAATGGTTAGCGGTGAGGGCACACCAGGTATTTTGGAGCTACAGTTAGATGAGGAGCAACCTGCGGGGACAATAGTGGGCGATATTAGTGCTGGATTGCTGCCTGGAGTTACTGCTTCTCTATACTTCATCTCTGATCATGAAGGCACCGGCATCAGCAGTGATCTCCACATCGATGAAACGACAGGCATCATCAAGACTGCAAGGCGACTAGACCGAGAGGAAAGAGACCATTATAGTTTTATAGCAGTCACTATGACAGGTTTTACAGTTGAGGTCTCCATCACTGTAAATGATATAAACGACCATGCCCCAGCATTCCCCAAGAAGAAAGCCACTTTGAAGATCCCAGAGCAAACGGCGGTGGGAACTAAGTTTTCTCTTGAGCCGGCCACTGATGCGGATAAGGATCAGCTTACCGTACAAGGATATCAGATCAAAGAAGGCAATGTAGGACAAGTGTTCCGTCTCGAGACCAAAAGAGCAGCAAATAAAGTCCTTTACCTTGACTTGGTGGTCAACGGAGTCTTGGACAGAGAGAAGAGATCCTCCTACTCCTTGGTGTTGGAGGCCTTTGATGGTGGATCTCCAAGAAAAACTGGTCAGATGACTCTTGATGTTTTGGTGCAGGATATCAATGACCATGCTCCGACTTTCAACCAGAGTCGCTACAATGCCATTATCTCTGAGAGCCTTCCTCAGGGAAGCAACATCCTGCAAGTTTTTGCGACAGATGCTGATGAAGGAGACAATGGACTTGTGTTGTACGAAATAAACCGACGACAAAGTGACCCGGACCGCTATTTTGTCATCGACCCTCGTTCTGGAATCATTACGCTTAATAAGCTTCTAGACTACGAGGTGAGGAAGGTTCATGAGTTGGTTGTCCAAGCCAGAGATAATGCGAGCCATCCAGAGATCACCAATGCCTTCGTTACAATCCACGTGCGAGACTACAATGATAATCAGCCAACCATGACCATTATCTTTCTCAGTGAAGACGGCTCGCCCCAGATCTCAGAAGGTGCTCAGCCAGGCCAGTATGTTGCAAGAATCTCAGTCTCAGACCCTGATTATGGCGAGTACTCCAATGTCAATGTGTCTCTTGAAGGAGGTGATGGAAAATTTGCCCTGACCACTAAAGACAGTATCATCTACCTCATCTATGTAGACCAGACTCTGGATCGGGAAGAGAGGGATTCTTATGAGCTTCGTGTTATGGCTACTGATTCAGGAACCCCGCCGCTTCGTGCAGAGTCTTCGTTCATAATTCATGTCACCGATGTTAATGACAATCCACCTCTCTTTGACCAACAGGCTTACAAACAGACCATACCAGAAGTTGTCTACCCAGGTAGCTTTGTGCTGCAAGTGACCGCCAGGGACAAAGACCAAGGTCCCAATGGTGATGTTCGCTACAGCATCCTACCAGACAAGAAGACTTACGCCAGTTGGTTCACCATTGACCCCATCACAGGTATCATAACCACTGCAACCAAGATGGATTATGAGACGGACCCAAAGCCAAGTATAAAAGTAGTGGCCACTGATGGAGGACGACCACCATTATCCTCCACTGCTGTGGTAGAAATAGACCTTCAGGATAGTAATGACAATGAGCCAGTGTTTGAAAGCAGCATCTACAATGTTTCAATCAAGGAAAACACATCAGCAGGGACCTGCTTCCTTGAGGTATGAATGTTTTCCTTTCCTTTCTGTGTGTGTTTTTGAGATAATTCATGGCTATGACTTTTTTGATTCAGGTTGCAGTATTAAATATATTTGTAACTTTTATTAGGGCTGGGTATACATCTCGATTTCCTTATTTTGATTATTGGAAATTATGATTTACATGCTGAAAATTTGATTCTGATTTGGTTTGATTGGATTTTATTTGGCCGTATTTCACTTATAATGTCCTTTTTTACTGTAAATGCTGTAAAAGATACAGGGTGTATACTGATTCTGACTTATAAGAGTCAGTAGGTTATTGATACAGTAAGTATCATTTGTTGGGTTGTGTGTTTTTGATTCAATGATTGATGAAAAATGGAAAATCAAGATTTGTACCCAGTGCTACCTAGGAACTATTTCACATACCATCCGATGTCTTGAAACATAATTTAGAAGTATTGCATATATTTGTATTGGGTCTTTTATCTTGCTTGAAAGATTCATGGTTGTGGAGCATTGAAAATTTGTAGTTTCACTCACCAAGATGATTTGTAATGATGACACACGATTAGCAGATGTTATCGTCTCATGGAGACTCGCAGAAAGAGTTGCTTGGCAGATGGTAAAACTGTGCATTGTTGTTCTTCTGAAATGTTGGTTTAAGTCTGTTGCCATGATAATTGTTGCCACAATGTGGCAACTGGTCCAACTGTGTTCTCAAGCTGTTGTTACCCTCGTGGAAAAGAAATGAAATTAGGGCATGTATTCTTTTTTTCCTCCATTTTTTTTTCTCAATAATAAGCCATTCCAGACTTCAAAGGACCTCTGTAATGTCCGTTTCCAACAGAAGCATCTGTTGAAAAATACCCTCCAGAACAAACTTTGTTAGATAAATACTGGAATTCCACATTGTTGCTGGTTCATTTAACCTATATTTGGAAAGAGTTGCTGGTCAGTGTTTGATGGAATTTGGTATGTGGGTTCACAGTATGGAGAAGAAGTAGGAGAGAGAGTAAAAAAAAAAGATATAGAAACATAAGAGAGAAGCAAGCTTTGCCACACACATAGAGGGATTCATAAAGTCATGAACAAAAAGGAAGCTGGAAGTGAACATTATAGCAAAATAATTCTTTATGGTCTCACAGAACTAGGCTAGAATTGGTTTTTGGTACCACAACCAGTGGTTGCCACTAAGTGACAGGACTTGGCTTGTCATTGTAGACATGCTGTTAATTTCTGAATAATTACTTATTCCCATAAATGTATTCATACAAACTTTGGAGTGTTCCATAATTTATCATAAAACTGAGTAAATTCACTAAACAGATGCACCATTGTAGAACATATTTCAGCACAAAAAAACTATACATCTTATTCATGCACCCAATGCCATCAGGTTTAACCAGGCGCTAAATGGAACTGAAACATGTCTCCTTTTCATATATATTAGGATTACAATAGATTGTTCCTAGTTCACTTCCAACTATATGCCTGGCATAATTATAGTCACACTGTTACAGATGTTTGTATACATTTTCTGTTGACCATGGCTGTAGTGAAGATCGTTATATCCAAGATTGGGAATTGTGGCTTGCCTTCTGCCTGTAGAGTTTGCATAATCTTTTCTGCGATATCCTAGTGAAACACACACCAAAACACGCTTTTTAACTGATTTTAGTGAATTTTAATTATTAGGGATTTGTGTTTCATTAGTGTTTATATAATAAACTGATGTTACATAATATAAACTTTAGCAAACCTCAGAATAAACATGCATTTGTCTATAGCAATTGTAAGACGTTGATTAGTAGTCGTGAATGAGAGATTGAACTGATGAATGTATATTTTTAGTAGATTAAATTTCAACCACTATCCCCCCAACACAAACACTCCCTGCTAGTGCAGCCACTTCCTCCAAAAACATGCCTGTTTAACTTAGCTTATCTATAGAATAGAATGGTGTATTATTTACACACTGCTGAAAGAGAAAACTGCCTTTTATTTATATTTCGGTTTCCTTTCTTCTCCCATGAGTAATTTCTCATGGAAGCCGTCTGCTCTCATTTTCTGTTCATTGTTCTGGCCATCCGACAGATTTCGTGAGTAGGGCCCACAAACCAAGCCCTGCTTGGGACGGTCCCTGTTATAGCGTGTTGGGATAAGAATGACCCCTCTGTATTTATTGGACTGAGGTCTCTCCACCCAATGCGCTCATGTATCAACCTTTGGGCTTTTCCATTAGAATCATTTGCACTTTTACACAGACCTCAGAACAGATTTCCACTGATGTGTAAGAAACTGATTCAAAGACAGTGAACATTGTCCACCCATTACTAAAACCAAAGGTCAGTTCCCTTATGTTCACATCTGATAATGAGTCTCTCACTTTTGTGGTCTGATGCATTTAAAGTGAGGTGGTCTGGAACATATACATTTAATTCAGAGCAAATGAGAGAAAAATGGACTTACACCCACTCAGGACAAAATATAGACAAACAAATCTCCCCGTGTCATCAAGAGCATATCATTCTTTCAGTATGTGCCTTGATTACTTTCACATTTCAGAGAATCTATAGTGTTTACGTTCACTTCTCAGAGAAAGAAAGATCTTTTCCTGAGTCGTGCCTTGGCAGCTCAGGGTTAGGTTGAACTGGACAGCTCTTCGGAGCATAAAACAATTCATTTGTATCATATGGATTTATTGTGTGCTACATATAACATATTTTTTGGCAGGGTAGAGAGTTTATGTTCACAGGTGCAGCTAGTGTTACTTTCTCCACATTAAACTGCAGAAAACACTTTTCTTCACCTGTCGGACCAATTGTATGCACCGTTGTGTTGAATGCGATTTTGTCCTATAGACTAATCACATTTAATATACTGGGCCTTGGAGAACATCTGGACTGATGCTTGTAGAGGAAGCTACCTGGGGAACAGCTTCCTGTAACACAAGACCAGCCCCCTGGTGGGGTCATGTTAAAAAGTGCCCCACCTGAAACGTGATCCAGACTGCCACTACCTACACATAGTCTGCGCCATTCGTCTATAGAGCACACAAACCTTTTTTGTTGTCTGTAAATGGTAATAAATATCTATGTGTTGAGTTGTTCAAATGTTCGATAAAGCCTCCTTAAAATTCTTTTTTTATGCTCAATAAACCCCTTTCCCTTAAAGAAAAACAATTAGTGAAGTCACTAAACAAACACTTCATAAGTTTTATGAATGTTCTTAATCTCAAGTAGGGGTTGAAATCTCGGTCCTGTGGATGTGGGGTGCCAGTATGCCTCATTTGTTTGAATTCTCACCCCATATGGCATGAGGCATCAGCCTTTTCTTCATTTCCTCTACCCATTTTTCCAGAATTGCATTATATTATCCAGTTTGGTTCCCTTCACCCTCTTGTAGTAAAATGGTTACATTATTCTTGGAATGCTTGGCTCTTTTAAATATTTACCTTATTTTCTATCATCTACAAAATAAAAAAATTGAATGTAGGCATAATCTTTAACAAATTTCACAATTAATATCCATTTTCCATACTTGCATTTATGCATTTTTAAAAAAAAATTACATTTACCAAGTGCTTTTATTCAAACTGATGGAACAACAGAGCAATTAATCAAAACCAAACAATATTCATAATATACAATGCTATAGGTTTATTAGATTACATTACTACATTAGGAAGCAAGCTAAAGATAAGAAAATGTATTTATTGATTTCATAAATCAATTTGGATGTGTGTGCGGGTTGCATAAGTGCACATTCAATTTAAAACCAATTTTTAGCATTGAATTTTTCACTGACCTAAAAAAAATGGCGTGGAGTTTTGAGGTCATTTCTCCCAAAAAATAAAACAAAACAGAATTAAGTATTTCAGAGAGCCATTGACTCCCAATTTCCAGTCTTCTCACGCCTCTATCTTTCCTTTATCTTCAATTCCGTTTGATTTCCTCATCATTCTTTTATTACTCTTCATTTTTTCAAACAGATTGATTGCATTTTCTACCACTCTTGTGGGTGTTCGACCTTCGCTCGTTTGCGAGCCTGATCTCCACCGCTGTTGTCTCAGGGTAAAGCAGAGCAGCTGTGGCTGTATCTGGTGACACAGTGTTGAGACTGGCAAGCTCAAAGGTTTCAGGGGCAGTGGTGCTGTTTAAGATCAGCTAATTGAATTTCATGATGTGTTGAGATGACTATTACCATGTATGAATCCTTAGGGTCCAGAATGTTGCTGTTGGAGAGTTGCTTCACTGGACAGCAGGTGGTTGATGACTTTAGAGGTGATGATTCCTTTGTGTGGTGAGGTCAGCATTTTGCATAATTTTCCCAGAGTGTCATATTTGATATAATAGGAGATAAAGATAAAAAACCAGCGATGGCCAATCGTGATTGCAGGTAAGTAGAAGCCATCTGGACCTTTTCTGGAGATCGTTAGATGCGATCTGGAATATTCTCATGAGATATTACATTATAATCGAGAAATCCAGCTTCAGTCAAGACATAAAGCTGTCGTCTGAGAGAACAAACAAACAGCAGTAACAGGATACACGTTTGTTTAGCATCTCAACAATGTAAATCTGAAAACACTTGTATTTTTCCATTCCTCATTAGTCTTCTCAGTATTACAATAGTTCCTGTGACAAAATCTGAAATGTAGACAACCGCAATTTTCCACTGTTGTGTCTTGGTTTTGTTATGTCTCACATGTATAATTCTTTGTGGTCAAAAGGAGATTTCAGAGGAGCAATTCTCAAAGCAACAGGGGCGCCTAGAGCATATCAGATGAAGTGAATGATGATAATTTGCCAAGTGAGAATAATAAATAGCATTTAAATCTTTAATATCTGCTAACTTTAATCTTAATTATGTTTTTCAGCTCAGTAGGCTATAACTCTGTCTCTGTGGACATGGTGTAACATGGAAGAAAACAGTTTTAGTTGCCTTAAAGGGTTAGTTTAACCAAAAATTGTCACATGGACTATTACTGTCCTTACTAGCTTTCTGGGCCTTGAATGTGGTAGTTGCATTGCTGTGTATGCAGGGTCAGAAAGCTCTCAGATTTCATCAAAGATATCAATGAGAGAATTTCTTTATGTGACTACGTCATTTGTGTAGTTCATTGCCTAATATAAAATGTAAAGTACACAGTCTTGTACCTTTTAAGATCTGCAAAAATGTTGAGAATCCCTATAGAGAAAATAAACTAGAAAAACCTGGCCTCACCATGCATCTGCGATTAAAAATAAACTTCCATTCTTATGAGGAGCACAGAAGATGACATTTTGAATAAATAATGGCAGAATCTTCACTTTTGGGTGAACTGTCCCTTTAAGCATTTCTTCAACAAACACCCCTCAATCTCTTCCCCTCCTGCTAGCTGCTGTAGTTCAAATCTGCTTAGCTAGTTTAGATCTCAGTGCTGCATGGGGGCAAAACTGCATCCAGTCAAAGAGCCTAATGAGGCTCAAATAAAAGCGATTAGAATTTAGTGAAAAGGAAATTAGGAGAGGCGACCAGAGATGGGTAATTGCTCACAATCTGTCTTTCTTTCACACATACACTACCAATATTCAAATGCAGTTCTCTCTCCTTTCCCCTCAATCTTTACTTTCTATTTCACACTACAGTCTTGTTCTTTCAATCTATGATGTCCATCCTCCAAAATAAGCAGGCCTTTCCCTCCCTTTTTAAGCCTTTTCCATCAAAGAGCTCAGATGAGTGAAATTTAATTACAAGGTTACTGTGCGCACCAGATGCAGCCAGTAATAATACCTGCTGTATTGATTTAATGAACAGGTTGAGGCGAACAGTCAATTAAAGCCCGTGGACCTACGCTAAAGTTGGATTAGAGCGTGAACCACAGCGTGGCGGTGGTAATCTCTTCTTTTTACGCTCACTCCATCTTTACGTTCCTAAACAATTGCCTTTATAAGCCGGCATGCCAATAAACAGGGCACATATACACACGGTGCCATTAATTGTGGTCTATCTAACCCATCCTTGCTTTGCAGACTGTCAGGCACCTAGATTATCCCTCCAACACACCCAGTAATCTTGCTGTCACCCTGGTGGTCTCTTCTCTGACCTCCGTCCCACTCGGTTGATGCTGTGCCAGCTCGTCTTTGTGAGATCTCACCACTTTTCTGCCGCTCATTGAACCCTTCGGCCTTCACTCGCAGGACTGTGCTGCCATTACATAATGCTCTGTCAGTATTTTTAAGGTTTGTTTGCATTACTTTTAAGAGGCTGTACATTAACCTGAGGTTTTTGTTTGATGGGAAAGGGAGCTTACTGCATTTTTCCAAACCTCACGCTGAGTTGATTCATCTACCCTTGGCAGGGTTTGGGTAAACTTGTTTGAGTTGGCATCCAAGCGTGGCTCTGTAAGATTTAACTCTGTGGAAAAGACCCTGACTGCTGAGGAGAAAGATACGGAGGTGCTTCTTTTCAAAATTCACACATTGTGCTTGTTTTATTCCCCTCGAGCTGTCATATTTATTCGGCGTCTTAGATCAGTGCTTAAGTACTGATTTACGTTCACTTGCATGGTTTATTTTATTGCTCTTCTTCAGAACGCATATACAACTCAAAATGTTTGGAAATTCATCCGTCATTGTTTCAGCTGATTAGATGTTTTAAGTATTTTAATTCTGGAGAAAATGGCTTTTTAATGCTTTCATGGCATTACAGTTACAGTTTTTGGCCCGTTTGTGTAGTTGTCTCGGTTTGCTCATTACTCCATGACACAAATGTTACAATGTGTTTCTTATCCTACCGTTCAAAGCGCTTTCAGTTGGCATGGCCCTTTCTTTTCCAGATCAAGAGAGGACGGCCTCTGTAGGCCCATTGAAAATACCTTGGGCTGCAGAGCCTGGAAAAATAAGATTGTCGACCTCACGTCTCTGTCAGGGTGATCAAACTTGTGCGAGGCGCTTAAAAGTATTACAGTGAATATGAGAGAGAGTTCCAGTAGCTGCGCTCAGTCTGTGTGTGCCAAGCTTTATGTCTGCTGTCACTCACGGCCTGGAAGGAAAGAGCCATTCATTCAAATTCATAATGCCTTTTCATATGGAGCTCTTACTTACAATGCCAGTAAATGGGGCCAGTTTAAGGAGGTTAAAGAACTCGCAGTACTGTACAAAAGCAAAAAGAAATCAACACTTTGATTCAGCAGTGATGCATTACCTTAATCAAACTTTCTGAACTTTCTGTTCATCAAGTAATCCTGAAAATGTTTCAAAAACATGGTAATATGGTTTTAAGCATTACATCTTGTCTTAACAAAAACGTGGTAAGCTTGGACTTTATAGAGTAAACTTCACAGAGTAATAGTTTGTACATTTTTGTCCACAAAAATATCTTGTTTATCCAAAGCAACTGTTGGGCAATACATCAAGATGTATTAAACATCTTTTTTTTTCGCGGTAAACAACATCATCCCACAAATTGCTTCTATTTGATCTTGTACTGAACCAGGAACGATCATTTAAAATTAGGACAGTCTGTAGAAAATGATTCCGCCATGCAGCTGTGGTGATAACGGTTGTCTACTACACTCCAGGTGATGATTTTGACCCTGGTTCAATGGCCATCTATGGTGTGCTGGACCATTCATCATTGTTCCAGTAGCACGCACTGATCTGAGCTCAAGTGTTTTGCCTCGGGATGAGTTTACCCCTGGAATGCAGTGCTCTCACTGCTTAGCGGATATGAGGGTGCTCCGTGATTGCAGTAGAAGTTGACCGGATCATCTGGCTCAACCTGCTCCACCTGCAAGCCTAGATCATTGACTTCTAATAAAGAGCCCTGCGCCCCTCATAATGAGGTGGAGATGTTTCTCTCGCTCCGTTTCTTCTAAAGATTGGGTAGATGGGCCAGCGCTGATCAAACAGAAACGCCCGATAAGATCTCTGGACTCTTGAATGTTCAATAAAAGCTCTCAGCTGTCTTTCGGTGAGGCTGTACCGTTATTGGACGGTTTCCAACTAATCAATTCATATACAGGAATCAAACACGGATCATTCAGATCCAGGTGCTGAAAAATAGCAGCAATGCGTCCCTGGGTAACCCTGAATCTGCTCCGACCGCCAGATGGTTGTAACTGTTTAAGAGTGTATTCATCTTATGAGAGCTCTAATGAGTGGATTCTACAGAGCGGTGTATGATGCTGTTAAAGGCAGCTGTTTATGAGAGAAGATGAGTTTTGTTTTAGTTGGCTGTTTGCACTTTTGTACAGTTCACACATGCACTTACACATAAATTAATACCCCATTATTGATATAGTTGAATGTGTTTGCCGCAGAAACAAATAGTGATAAATCAGGCAATCTTAATGGCTCTATCCATTTTTCTTGGACACTAAATATATTTACATTAGAGCTCAACATACTTTATTAATCTGTTTATATAATTTTTCTTTTGGGGAGTCACTTCAGAAGACATTTTGTAAAATTTTTCATATATATTTTAATTATCATATATATTAAGATTAAAATTGTTTGTAATAAGGAATGTTTAGTAATATAAAAATATAATTCTATGGGTTTTATAAATTTTATAGAATTCCTTTAATGATTTTTTAATCTTTATAATATTAGAAGAAATTAGAACAATATCAAAATAAAATTTGATTCTGGACCAGAAATGAGCACCATATTCTTCCGTTTTTAATTGTAAAAGGTTTTAGCCAATATTATATATATATATACATATATATGTATATATGGTGTGTGTGTGTGTTACAGCAAGAGAGAATGGAGAAAGATGCGAGGCATGTGGTGTGAGTTATTAGCAAGGAAGTGTGCCAGTAGTCATGGTTACCATGACAATCCGACAGCGAGGAGGAGGGAGGTGGTGTGTGTCTGTAGTGTGAATGTGTGTCTGTAGGGTTTGTGTGTAGGGGGTAGTAATTTGCTTTCGGCTGATGGCCTGGTTGGCAATGTTCCCTTTTGTCCTTTTTTAGACATTTCTATATTTTATGCTGTTTTAGGTGTGTGTGTGTGAAGGTCTGCGTTATGTCTGTCCGGCCTCCCCTCAAGGGCATGAGAAGTGGACTATAAATTATAAGTGTGAGCCTTTGTAAGTAAAACCTCTGTACAAACACACATACAAATATACCACGATAAATAACCCTTCGTTGTGGAAACAGAACCACTTTCTCACATCTAACATGTCTTCTTGAATACTCTGCTATCTACTGTAGTAAACTACACACTCTTATCCGACTGCCTGAACCAGAGAATTACATGACAAAAGAGAGTAAAATGGAAGCAGACAGTCTGTGGGCAGTGAGCCATGCTGGTATCACACTGGTAAAGAATAACACCAGCTCTCCCCAGAGATCTCCTCTCTACCAGAACAAAGAGCCGTCCCTTCCTCCAGAGCTCCTTCAGTCGCACTGTCCATCATCTGTCTCTTCTGGTTTGATTAGTTCTTAAATTGATCTTTGGCTCATTTCAAAGCACATATTGCAAAAGTGCATTAAATAATACTGTTGAAATTAAAATTCCAGAGTAATTTCTGGATGGTTTGGATCATATGGCTATTGTTTTGAATGTTGTGTTGCAATGCATATTAGTCATAATTGATGTTATGTCGTAGCTTGGTAGAGCTACAAGTGGACGCACACAAAATGAGGTTTATTTTTTTATTTGACTGAACCAATTTCTCCTCAAACTTACACTGGTTGCATGTTTGGTGCGGTTGTTAAGTATACGGCTGTGCATTTATACATTTGAATGTGGGTGAGATTATATAGGTGTAAAACAATGGTTTAATTGTTACTGTGCCGTAGATAATTATCATGTCTAATTATCATCATCTTGCTAAATTAAGATTCAGTAAATATAGAGGAGCCTTGTATATAAATAGATAAAAGACAGATTGAAATCTCTGTAGATTTAGTCAGCACCAATATCTGTTTATATCTGGATTATTAAAATACTCAAGTTACTCAACATTCAGTTTTTTGCATTGCTTGCACTTTGCTATTGAGTTAATAATAGTAACAATTAATAATAGCATTAACACACAAATTATGTATTTAAATATATTATTTTTATTCCATAACAGTTATCCTTTGTTGTCTGAATTAGTATTGGCATTTGTCATTTAAAACCCAAATTGGTTAACCACCATTAACCAATACCTCTAACTTCCCACCTTTATTCATGTTTCTGTAATTTCTTCATGCAATTCTCTCAGGTCATCATTCATAGCTCATAGACACCCTCTAGAGTCATTAACACTTGTCTCCTGCATGCATTTTCACTGTATCAAGGTCAAATTAAAATAGGTGTATTATCATCCTGAGGCTGCAAATGTGTCTCTGATTGTGTTTTGTCAGTTGACTGAAGCTGGCTGTCATTTTATCAAATTTGAGTAAGCAGGTTCCTCGTTAAGTATTCTAGATTTGGGGTTGGTTTTGTGCGGCAGCACATACAAACCAAGATGTCTGTACCTTTGTGGATCTCATCAATTTTGATCTGTAAGGGTAGTAGAGTGTAACGTCTGATGTGATGTCTGCTGTCTACAAACCAGTTTGACTCAGTGGTTAAGGGGAGTGAAAAAGGGGAGGAAAAAGGACTGTTAGCTAGGTCTAGCAACCTTGTTACTATGGTAATCGACACCCATGGGATGGCAGGTGTGGGGAAAGAAAACTGATGCAAGATTAGCAATGAAGGGCGTCGGACATTACAAAAAATTACTGTTGTTTGTAAATTTTTAAAAGCCTGTTCTTGGACAAATTTACAATTCATTTGTTACTATATGTTTATGGGTGCAAGTGGATGCCATTTCATTTCATTCATTCCCATTCTGGAACATTTTAATCGTACGTAATGATTTAAAAGTGGTTGAACAGGCAACATCTCCTACATCAGCAGAGCTCTGTGATCCTGGTTGTGGCGTAATCAAAACCCGTAGAAATTGTTTGACAAACTAAAGAAGCCCATAAACCCGTTTTTATTTACCACAAGGGAAATTGGTCTTAATCTTCGGCAGCCTTGTTTTCCACCGTATGAAATCTACGGAGGGCTCACTGTACCTCCTGCCACACAGATGCAAACCATTATGCACTGCTAAAGAGAGAGCAAATCACTCCACCACAACACAAAAAAGCACAATGAAGGCATGTAGACACTTTATGAGCAATGCAAAGTCCTCGCGCTTGCTGGAATCAAAGCGCCACATCTCTCCCACCCCACTCTGTCTCGGAGCTGTGAAGTGATCTAATACAAAGCCCTTTGTCTGGGTGGATAATGATCAAACAGGCGGAGGGGATTTCTTGCAGGATTGGTCTCTTATATTTTTGCCCCTGACCTAATTAAAACACGCACACTGTATGATCTGTGAGGTGGCGTAACGGGAAAATCCAGTCTCCTGATGGAGAAGAACACCACTTCCTTGCTTTCATTTGAATGCTTGGTTCTTTTAGCCGCTGAAGCTTCAGTTGGTTTGTAATCATTTAATCAATTTTCATCTGTTCTGACTGCTTCGAGTAGGGATGCAGAACATATTGGTTCTATATAGAATAATAATGCAGATTTTGTTTCATTATTTATTGGTATATACCAATATATTGGATATTTTATTGAACAGGTTCATTTAATATTCAAATGTAATCTCTTGCAGAATTCAGATTAATTATCCAGTTATCAATATTATGATGTTCTGTTTATAATTTATATATATATATACACAGTACTGTGGAAAAGTCTTAGGCTACTAGTATTTTCACCAACAAAAAATGGTTTTAAGTTGGTTATGTCTGTCTTTGGCAGTATTGCGTGTCAGTTGGAAATATCAGTTTACATTTCCAACATTATTTTTGTCCAAGATGCTTCTAAAATCCTACCTGGAAAGCCACCTGAAATACTATGGTCAAGTGTACCTCAGGAACAGAAGCTGTTTTACCAAATGCTGTAATACCAAATATTTATTTGATTTAGTTAATAAAAGTTAATTGATAAATGAAATCTATTTATGACATTATTTTTGAAAGCATCCTGATTTTAAAGCATTTTTACATGAGTGTGTAAAACTTTAAATAGTGCTGTAGCTTTCCAGGTAGGATTTTTTGAAGCATCTTGGAGACGTGGCCACAGTTCTTCTGGATTGAGTCTGTCTCAGTTTGTTCTGTTACTTCAGGTGATTACAGACAGACTGGATGATGATCAGATCAGATCTCTGTGTGGAGCACTGGCTGTTGTCAGACAATAATCTCACTGCATT
>JAUCMT010000002.1:9082823-9103648 GCA_032357475.1 Enteromius thamalakanensis | reverse complement strand
TCAGATCTCTGTGTGGAGCACTGGCTGTTGTCAGACAATAATCTCACTGCATTATTACAATTAATGACAAAAATAATTTTTGGGAATGTAAACTGATATTTCCAACTGACGCTACAGCAAAAGATAGAAATAAACATTTTTTTGTGTTGGTAAAAATACTAGTGGCCTAAGAAAGTACTTTGCACATTACTGTATAAATAGAAAAATATATGTATAATAATTAAAATAATTTGTTACAAAAAATTAAAATATAAATTCATTGACATTTCTGTCTTTATATGTAAATATATTAAATCTATTTAAATTTCAACTTCAGTCTGGCAAGCGTAGAAGTAATTAAAAAAGAATGGAATGTAAAACTGTTAATTACTAACATGTAAAGTATTAAATAAATACAGATAGGAAACCGTAAGTCTTTGATGTTTTTTATCAAGCTCTGCATAATGGTTTCAGACTTTTAGCTTTTTCTAATCTGAACAATGGCGCTATCGCAGCAAGGCTGATTCCAAATGGAGCGGTGGACGCCAGTGAAGTCAGATGGTGCCGTAATTTTCAAACTGGATTACCTCATCTGTTAAAGGATCACTTCCTTCCTATGGAGATCTCAGAATAGGAAGCTAACACCTCATGCTGATCAGATAATGCCGTCTGGACCACAGTGCTATTTCGATGTTTATCAGCAATCGAAAAAATTACCATTCCTAATAGGAACATGCATTGTTGCACCACAAACAATATAATAAGGCAACTTCAGAGGTGAAGCTGGGAGCTCACCCCCATCTGGAGCGTGTTTTGTGGGAAAATATTTTTGTAGCTGTTTGAAATTGTAGAATTTGAGTGAATTAATTTTTTCCCGGCCTTCTTGTAAAAAGAAATCTGCACATGATTATTTTTATTTATTTTTTTACAGACTGCCATTTTTATCTCTCGCGCAAATGCATTTGTCACTGTTTTGCGCTGCAGGGGAGAGAAAAAGAGGAGATGAGACGGGAAGAGAAGCTAGGGAAAGAAAGGGAATGAGGGGGAGTATAGTATAATCGTTCATTTATCTTTGGTATTTTTTAACCTTCTGGCTCTGCAGACAATTGAGTTGAACAAAGCCGCAATTTGACAGTGCATCGTTAGAAGTTATTCGTTGTTTTTTTTTCACTTCATCCAGAACAAGACCGAGACTTTATGCATGATTCATGGGCACTGCATCACATTTTTTAAAGCATGATTTTAAGAGTATTTAAAGTAAAGTGTCAAGATTTAAATAGGCACATGCAACCTAATTATTTGTTAGTAACTGAACTGATAGCTTAACCAAAATAAGAAGCTTTTTTGTTTACACTTCAATAGATATGTTTGAGCTTCATCCTATTCAAATGAGATAGGGCTTGTGGTGTAGAGCTGAAATAATAAAGTAAATAGGAAAATTGGCCAACTAATTAGCAACTAAATCCATCTAATTTCTCAGTCGGACGCAAAATTACATTGCACACATGCACAGTGCAGCGTATTTTTACCGATATTTATTTTTGCAGATATTTTTCAAATCATCTCGGCCGATAGTCGATGCTGATACCAGTATATATTTCCTTTTGTTTTGAAACAACACCTCACAAGTCTCTCCTTTGCAGAAATTATAAACACATTATTTGTTATTTTTAGTTTTGAGCAAAAACCTACTGTATCTGCTAGAAGTGTTTCTAAAGTTACTTCATTATGGTAATATTTTTTTGATATACTTCAATAAAGTAACTAAAATGTATAGTTTTGGTATTTATTCACGTAAGCCATAGCTTGTGAACTTGTGAATCAAAACAGAATTATGATTTAATAACATCTATACTGCTTTATTTATTCAAAAAACACCAGTATTTCAAATAGATTTGAAATAAAATGCCTTACCGGACAAGCATCAGGACTTTTCGTTTGTGGACTGTGAGCTACTCATTTTATCTGCTTTTTTCTCCCAAAATCGGCTGATATCGATATTCACTTTTTAAGCCTTTATAAGCCGATAATGTTCCGATAATTGTGCATCCCTAATATAAAGAGTACTAAGTAATATGTAATTAGATTAAATTCATTTGCATTGTTTAAAACGGGTGCATTTAAAGATAAGTTTTATGGTCAGGTGAATCCAAAACTAGTTTAAGCATCCAGGGATATAGAAAATCTAGTTGTTCAGGCAACCCCCTTACTAGCTGATTATGAAAATGTTGTTTTGCCCTAGTTTTGAAAATCAGACCCAGTCCAAGGTCACATTGATGAGGTCTTACATGAAACTCAGTACTTCAGTTCTGCTGGTTGAGTGTAGAAAACTTCTAAATGAATGCAGTGGGAGCAGCTTCTACAGACCAGAGCCCTTGGGTGTTTGGAGCTTTTTAAGTAGTAGTAATATGACCGCTAACATAATACAGCACGCATTAGTGCAATGATATATCAGGCTGCTGAGGAACTTGGGAAATGTCATAGAGTCACACAATAGCCTGGTTCTCTAGAGTATATCCTGTTGTATAGTTTCTCCAAGCTGATTCCTGCAGGTCTTAGTGTTGAGTTGGTGAGGAAACCATGATGAAGCAGAATTGTCCTCTTCACCATAACTTGCCAGATTACAGCAGTCAACAAGGAAACAGCACATCATCTCACCTGTTTCAGCCAAAGCAATCCAGTCATGTAAAAAAAAAAACAGACTGTTACCGGCTGCTGTGAATCCTTGTGATATTCTTCTCACAAAGCTCTCCAGCCTAAACAAGTTGGGTCTACTGAGTCATTTGAGCTCTTTGAAGTCACTGGGCACTTGGGATTTATCTTAGACTAGGCTCTGAATAAAACTGCTCAACATCCCTTAAGCACATAATGTTTCCGGAGGGAATTCTGGTCTCCGACATCTTAAAGTGTCGCTAACTTGCAGCACACAAGGAACACCTGGATGTTCGCTGTGATAACCACTTTTCATCATGTAAACATCACAACCTTCATCTAAAAGGGTCTTCATATGGTAACAATCTTTTCACAAGCTGTTCACATGCCATATACATCCTAGACTGTCTTTGAAATATTAAGAGGGCGAGTGACTGCCCTGAGCGAAACATTCCCCTAAAATGGAAAAATGCCTTTTTTTCAAGGTAATTAGTTTTCTCTATTTATTTGCATAACAGACAACCAGGTCCATGGTAAATTTGACAGTTTATACATCAGACTCCCCATTTGTCTCCTGGACGTGGGCTCTGATGGTTTAGATTGAGTGTCGGATTCAAGCCCAGAATGCCGCTCGGATCCCTGGGCGTCGCTACACAATAGTTCCCTTTATGTCAGCCGGTGAAAACAACTCTTAAGTGGAATGGTTTCTTTTTGTTCTTAAGCAGAATTAGGTTTTATGTTGAATTGAAAAGAGAAACATTCGAAGCGTAATAGCGTTTGTTCTGGTTTTGTGGGGTGATGTATGGAGAGAGGCTTCACTGTGTGGCAGAGCTTAATTTATGTGCCCTGTCTGGCGGTAACAATGTGAGCCTTAAAGACTTCCATCCCTCGCTTTCCTTTCCAGTATCAGGGTTTAAAGATTAGGAGTATTACTCATCTGGGTATTATAACAAAATTTGCCTTCTTTCTTTCTTTCTTTCTTGCTTTCTTGCTTTCATTCTTTCTCTTTTTTTGTACTAGCCTTCTGTCCTTCTTACTATTCTTTCTTTCTTTCTTTCATTGTTCTGCTTGTGTGTCTTTTTCTGTCTGTCCTTCTTGCCATTTTTGTTTCAGTTTGTTCCTTCCTTCCTTCCTTCCTTTCTTCCATCATTTAGGTCATATTTATATCAGTTTGTCTGTCTGTTTCTCTTTCCTCTCAGTCTTTTTTTCTGTCTTTTTTTCCTTTCCATCCACCCATCTTTCTTGCTGACTCTTTTTTCTTTATACGTCTTGTTCTCCCATGCATCTTTTTTCCTCTGTCCATCAGTCTTTATCTTTCTGTCCATTCTTCTTTCTGTTCTTCTGTCCATCTATTTATCCAATCTGTTTTGTCTTTCTATCTTTATTTGTCTGTCCATCATTTCTTTCTCCCTCTTTTATCCTCCCTCCGAACATACACTTCTCAGTCTGCCTACATTTAAGCCAACTCTTCATAGTTTCGGTTTAGCGACCGATGCCACTCCACATCTGGCCGTGAGGACGCTAGCAGTGAAAATGGCAGTTTTGAGCAGACCAACACACCCCAGGGGATTGTGGGATGCTAAATGTTTCCCCTCAGCAGGAGGAAATGAGGAGTGTCTAAATAAAGCCAGTTTAAATGAATCATAGAGAACAGCATTGAGAGATTTAGCCCCTCTAAACCCCAGCAGACCAGACACTGGAGCACTATGGGTGCACGGGAGTCCAAACAGACACTTTAAGGCTTCCTTTATCTACTGCATGTGAAATAAAAGTCTAGAGGGTTCTTGTCTCAACTCCAGCTGACTGTTAGGTGTAAACGTATGTTTCCGTGCATTAGTCTCTGGTGAACTAATTTGGCCTAATTCTTGGCATGACGGGTGAAAGGCAAAATACATTTGCTTTTGTTGGAATATACGTTTGAAACATATGCTACAGTGATATTTAAGGTTTGCAGTACAGCACCGTATGTATGTGCTGCCAAAACAGAGTCCTGGGATTTGAGTCTGAGACTATTTTAAGGTCAAACTGTGGTGATGTAGAGATGCTTGGCAGCTAGGCATTATCAGGTCACTGTTGATTTAGAGGGAAACTTTTGGGTCTGGAGTTTTAACTTACCTGCTTGTGCACCAGCGGAAACATTTTCAGTCTCTAAATTGCAATAATTTAACACTTTTAAATGCAATCTCAACATGAATATACATTTTTCATATTGTGCATTCAACACTTCTTTTCTAGCATTATTAAGATCAATCTAATATCAGTGTATCCCTAAATTTAAAAACAAGATTCTACTTAAGAGAATGAAACATGTATCCATGGTGTAAGACTTTCTGAAACAAGAACATTAGCCTTCGTTTCCATGGTGTGGATGTTTTACTGGCGTTGTTTTAGGAAGACAGATTTAAGGGATCTATACTGATCCGAAACTTTCTGGTTGAGTTGAGTTTGGCTCAGTCAGCCTGGACAGACCACAGCTTTCAAGGTAGGAAAAGAGAAACGTTTCCAAGCAGTAACTTTGTATTTATGGAACAACTGTTACCCTTAATGTATCCTTAATGTAGTGAAGACTTTGTGTCTTTAGGCTTGGGATCATTTCTTGAGTCTATCTAACCATGCAGCTCATATTGACCACGGTGGTCCCAAATCGGGAAGAGAGTGCTGAGTTACTCCATGACTCCGTTGCATGTCAGTCAACATAGTGGGAATGAATGTAAGCGATATAAAATAGTGCCAGTGAAGAGGATATAGATATTGTTATACCAGATAAATCACTAACCTTACCTGTCATTCACACACACACACACACACACACACACACACACACACATTTTGTTGTATATCAGATACACAATAGCTGTTATTAACAGAAACACACCATGCCAATTAGAAAGGAAAAGATGGCGTAGCATTCTCGTTTTTCCTCTTTCCAGTCCAGTTTGTCATTAGCAATCTGCAAAAAAGAAAAACCGACCTTCAAGCTGGGCAAATGCCAGGTGCCCCAGACCTGGGCAGTGTTACTAAAGACATTTAGCAGCCGACCTTAAGTTATAACTCTACCTGACAGTTTTATCCTATAGGCCTTTTTCACTTTTCCCCTTCACATCTCTCTTTTGCTCCACATACAGCCTTCATTTGTCTTATTTTTTGTCTGTCAGGTGTGATGGTTTCTTTGGCGCACCTTTGTTGGTGCTCTTTTTACCCAGTTCTTTCGCTCCTCCTCAACCGTTACCTCTTTGAGTGAGAATGAGTCAGGCAGCTGTGGAAATAAGTCTTTGAGATCTGCATGAAGGTGAGAAATGAGTAAATGTTGTGCCTAGTTACTTCCCAGAGGGACTATCATCTTTAAACGGAACCCTGTGCTAGGAGAGTGGTCAGTTTCTTTAGCCACAGGGAGTGTCTATCTTGTTCGCTCTCTTTTTTTCTCCCGTTATTTCTTTTTTTAACACATAAGGATACCATGACGCTTGAATAGACAGACTGAGCGTGACCATGGATTGCTGTTTTTTTTTTTTCAGTTGTAACCTTAGATGTAAAGTAGAGTATGTTACAAGAAAGAGACTTCAGTCCTTAATCAGAGTAAATGTGAATTGAGTCACATCTGTTGCAAAGACATACTTTGAAGCTATACTTTTTGTTTTGTTTTGTTTTGTTTTGTTTTGTTTTGTTTTGTTTTGTTTTCGTTTCGTCTGGGACATGTCACATCTTCTTCCAAATCTGTAAACAGGTTACAACAGCTTTTAACTTCGACCCATGTTTTCATAATATCTACCTGATCTACCGATTGCTTTAATAAAAAGCTGGAGGATGAACACAGTTTAATTCGCCTGTTATGTTAAACTATTGCTAGACATATGTGAAGTTTCTGTAATGAAACACACATGCTAGTTTTTGCCCCGGCAGCTTTAAAGGGTCTGCGCATCACGTGAAGCCTCTTACTAAATGGTTTGACAGCATTTCTTACATTAAGCAGATTTCTGCCGCTTGAACCCAGCTGGTGACAGATCTGTACAAGGTTGGCTTATATTCATTTAATGTAATGTACACATTCATTTCATCTTACTTGTTCCCCCCAAGTTAAAATCTTGCCATCATTTACACACTCTCATATGTTTCTTTCTTCTGTTAAACATAAAATACGTGTATAACCAAATATTCTAATTGGAATCAATAGTGAAGTCAATATTTTTTAATATTGAGAGGTCTTCTTTTTACCTTCCTGTAACAAAACAGCTGTCACCCTGCCATACTCGGATTCTGTCACCCGCTTAACACACACTCCAGGTGGGGTGATCCCTGCCTTCAGCGCTCTGAATATTTGGTGGTAAGTTTAGTGTTAGTGCGACTGCTGTCTACCTGGCCTGCTGAGCCAAAACAAATGACAATAGATTCTAATATAATTGTACTGTAGATGTATTTGTGAACCGCCTTAGAGATCATAAATCCATAATCGATTTGGCAACCTGTGTGTTCAATTAAAGTAAAGACACTTTCCATTATTTCTCCATCATGGCAACATCACGTAATGGGAAAATGTGCATTATTAGCAACAATGACCTCATTCCAACATGCTCTGAATGCATCTGGTCTGTTGGTTAATTTGTTTTCTCTGGTTTATTTGAGAAAATTGTTTTAATTGCTACTCTTAAACCTCCAGCTTTAGCCGTTGTTTCTCAGCTAAGCATGGCTTGAGAAATGCATGCTAAACAGAAAGGGAACAGGGGACGGCGTGAGGGGGGACTCAGGGGCCCCTCTCCTGTTTCTCCAGAGAGGGTCTGTCTTGGCAGACATGTGTAAATATCTTTACATGTCTGTTTTATCAATCAGAGGCGCTCCTCACGCGAGGCGCTGATTGGAGACCCAAGGCCATCTGTCAAGCCTGGATTTCAACAATTGGATTTTGCAAACAAGAGCCCCGGCGCTAAACACTATCACTCCCAAATGTCAGGCGCTAGTATATATGCAGAGACCTGCAGCTTAAACATTACAAAGAAGTGAGAATAAATCAAGACTCGTTTGAAGAAAAATTATAGTTTAACTCCAGAAATCGATCACCTGGGGTTTGGGTTTGATTTAGGGTTAAGTGTTTCACCTCTCAGGTCACGAAATGGTGAGAGATAGTAACTAAGCTCCTGCTTACGGATCCAATTACAATCACAGTTTCAGGGTCAAAGGTTAGAGGTCAGAAAGTAAGCACAGGAATGCAAAACAATGCCAAAAGAGTATGTAATACTTACAGCCCCATTTTGTATTTTCAATACAAGTATATTATATATTTTGCTTTTTTCACAATTTGAATGGACACATAGCTAGTAATATGCAAATGTTTTACTGGTAAATAAATATTTATTATTATTTATTATTTTGTAAGAATAAAACCTTTTTTATTGTATTTTTTAAATATAATTTAATATCGCATATTCCGTTTTTATGATTTGGGTTTGTGTTAGGGTTAAAGAACATAGTCTCACTACCAATTCATGCTAATTCATACAAATTCGTCTGACCTCAATTATACAATTTTGTATGACTTCTCTAAACCTCAGTGACGGGTAGGTTTTTGGGCGCGGTTAGGTGTAGGTCATTCGTACAAATTTATACAAATTGGCAATTCGTAAAATACATACGATTTAGAAAATAAATATTTAGCCGCTTTGTAAAATATGTACGAATTGCCGTGAGACTGGATTGGGTTGGATGTACAATCTCTCAGTTGTGCGAGATGTTAACTAAGCTAACTCCTACCTACGGATCTAATTACAATTCGAGTTTTAAGGTCAAAGGTTAGAGGTCAGAAAGTGAGTTTAGGAATGTAAAACTTTACTAAAATAGCCTGTTTAACATACCTGGCTGCAATATATATATATATTATATGTATATGTATATATATATATATATGTATAGCAAAATATAAATAAAATGAGCATATAATGAGCAGACAGCTATGTTTTCAATACATACTATATATATATATATATATATATATAAATAATGTAATTTTTATTTTTTGCAACATAAATGGAAACAGCTATACTGATTTGCTACTGTTTTTTTAATTAACATTTATTTTAATATTTTTATTTTGCAATTTATTTTATTTATTTATTTTTTCATCCAAATTTGCATTTTTCTTTTTTCCTGATTTGGGTATTTTTTAGGGTCAGCAATTGTCCAGAGATAGCAACTAGGCTCTTAATCAAATTATACAATCACAATTTCAAGGTCAGTGGTCAGAAATTGAGTTCAGGAATGCAAAACTATGCCAAAAGAGTCGGTTTAACTTGAACCATTCATAAAAGCCACAAATCAGCACCAGAGGCCTTCTGCTGCTTAAAACCTTTCAGTTATTCAGTTAGCATGACAGTTATCCCACATTCTAGGGTCAGAAGTTGCCATTTGTAAACGACTCCCTGCTGCTTACATGCCTTTTAACATGGCTGCTTCTAATAAGTACCGTTCTTTCAGCACAACACTATCTAATTAGCCAAAGTGTGATGTGAAGTAAAGGCCAAACACATTTGGCTGGGCTTCATAACTGAGAATAGCAGAAGGAACTCAAGCCTTCTCTGAAATGAATCTGGTTTTGTTGCTTGTTTATGGACTGTGTTCATATGCAGATGGCGTCTGGAAGAGATCTGTGTTTTGAAAACCAAGATATGAGTTGTGGATTGCCATTGCTCTCTTGTTTCTTTTATGTGCGGCGCTCATCTCTTTTTTTAATTCATCCTCTATATGGCATCATTATCGTCCCATAGCGAAGGTTTTGCTCTTTGAGCGGGGACCCATGAATCTTGGACGCGTCTTACACAGAACAGCGTCGAGCTCAGCTGTCATAACTTTGTGACTAATGTAAACTGGAATGCCGCAGCTGAGCCGTAAGCAAGCGGAGCGGAGAAAAAAAAAACAAGAAACAGAACAAAGTAAAAATTAAACAAACAGATGTAGAGAGAGGCCGAGAGAATGTGAACGCCGTCATCATCAGGCAGTCCCTGAAAATGAATCAAGACGTTTATGGCCCACATGAAATGATTTAATTGAATTAATGTGGATGGTCATAAAAGGGTTCCTTGGTGTCTGTTGTGCTACTCTGAATGCACTTTAGCAAATAAAAGAATGTCTTCCTGCTGGTTTTAACATTATGCACTAAGAGAATGTTAGCAAGAGCAATCACTCTGCCTTTGCTAACTTCATGTTTTAGAGCCATGGTACCCGTAAAGGCTGAGATTTAGATTATGACTTATTATTGGGTTGAATATTTGATTATGCTTGGTCAGTCACAACATTCTGTGGATCAGATTGTTTTTACTCTCACTAAACTGCTATAACTGAGCATTTGACAGATTTCTTACAAATCTAAGCTAGTTTAATGCCTGCCATGGCATTCAGCGGTCACTTTTCTTTTAGCATAATGGAAGTCTTTCGGTTTAATAATAACATTTTCAACATCTGCCTAATCGATAACAGACATGTAGCTCAAAGTTTTTTGTAATTTATTGCATTTAATAACAGCTAAATCTATTTCCAGTTCTATTTTGCTCCAGTTTCCCCAGAAGTCATGATTTATTTATTTTTATTATTATTTTTTTTTGTGAAGACATGAAATCAAAACACACATTTGCTAATTATTTGTTTTGTTTTAATTATTTTAAAATGTAAAATACTACTTTAATTCATAATGTTTCTTCCTTTTTTATTTAATTTAATTAAAAGTTCATTAATTTTTATTTATTTATTTATTTATTTTTGGCATATTCTTGGTGGAAACATGTATATTACAGTACTTATAATACTATTAATACTAGTAATATACTGTTACTGATCTATTTTATTTAATCTTTAATTATAAATAACATATATTTTTTGCAACTTAAATTGATACATGGTGATATACTAATTTATTATTTGCTAAATTTGATTAAAATGTTTTTTTTATTTAATTAATTTAATTGTAATTAATTTAATTTGTGTTTTATTTTTGCATGTTCCCTTTTTGTTGCAACTCGGATTGAAAAAGGTAGTGCTACTAATTCCTCAATGTGTAACAGTTTGAAGTCGACCCAGTCAACGGCCTCATTGTCTGTTTTTGCTTCTCACCTTGAAACGGGCCTTGATTGCTGACAGCTAGGACATCTCGTGTGAGTGTGACAGTGCCTGGGAGGAAAATTAAAACCCATTTGATTGATTAAACCTCTTTGTTCCTGGACAAATACACAGTCCACTGCCTCGTGTTAAAGCTTGAGCGTTCCCGTCACTTCTAATAGCTCCTTTTCCCCTCGTTTTACTGCCTCTGTGAAGGCACCTCATCAGCAGAAACCTGAAGAGCTGTGCTGAGCTGATGTCATTGATTTAGCGCTTTCGAAAACACGTCTTCGATCAGCCCGTTCGAGGTAACACGAGGATAGCGTTTGTTGTTTTTCGGTGGGGTTGTTTGCGTTGGTGGAGGGTTTTGGACTGAGGTGTTTGCTTGGAAAGTCATTCGAGGGCACATTTAACATCATGAAAACAAAGAAACCACAAATTGTCAAATGCAGAGAGCTGTTATGAATGTTACACTATGGAAATTATGGCTTTGACCGGTCTATAGTTTCCATCTATGGCTATATTGACCACATTACAGGCTGATGTCATGCATTCAATCACTCCTTTTCAAAGATCTGCTTTCAGATGCCGCCACATCCACCCTTTAACCCCCAGAATCCCATCTGAAGGAAGCCAGATGTTTTTTTTTAGCATGACTCTCTCACCGTTACCTGTAGCACTGACTTTATTTGGCTCATCCATTTCTCAGTTTGCAACCTCAACCCACTGCCCCTGATCTCTGCTCCTCTGTGAAACACGGCTTGGGGTTTTTTTCAGCCCCGTGAAGGTTATTTCCCCTCCCTCCATGTCAACACCATTACACGAAGTGGAGGCCTGGACATAAGATCAGCAGAAGGGTAAACATACTCCAAACTGCAGACTCTCTGGAAGCCCCGAAAAGCTAAACAAACAGACTATACTCTTTAACACACCATCCCAGCAGGCTCTGCGTCTGCTCACACGTCCGTCAGTGTGCTCGTGTCTCGTCTTCATTTGTAAGCATGAATCAATCATCACGTGTGAATGTTTATGATACACAAATTCATCTCTTTATCGCCACACCTATCATCGTGCTTGGATAAGCAAGTCTATAAACTGTTTGGAAAAGCACTCTGATGGTTTAACCTCGTAGATTCTCTTCCCTCTTGGGAATTTCATGCTGTTTTGTTGGTTTATCTGTCCTCTATCAGTGCAGTCAGGCTTCGGCATCACTGAGGCAGCACATAATGCTGCTGACGGTATCTCTCTATGGTAACCTGTCAGGGGCTAACGGTCTCCCCGGGTACAGTTTCAGTCAAGCGCTTCAATAATTCAGTGCTCTTCTTGAGCCAACGCTGAAACATTCAGGAGGCCATAGATTTTGTGTCTTGAGAATGCAAAGGCATTTTAAGAAATTGCTATAATGGGCTTTGCGTTCACAACAGGCCACTGTGAACTACTTGTAGGGGTGATTTCATTGAAGGGTCATGATGAGCTAATGCAGATCTGATACTGTTGTGTATCTCTGAAGAGTCGAGAACGTCCAAAATGCTTGTACTTTAAGTGAAAGGTGGTTCAGCCAGAAGATGTAGACGATTTGGACGGGAGTAAAGGCAGGTCTGGGGAATTTACAGGACAATTTGTGTTAGCAACGAGCAAAACAACATCATGTTTTTTGCAAATCTCTCCAATGTGTGGGTGAGTGTCCATATGTCCATATTGTACTTAAAAATCAAAGATAAATAGTAAAGTCGTTTTTAAAGTAGTTAATTTTTTTATGGCTCCTCCCCTATAGCAGATAACTTTTGCTAAAACTTGAGAGCCCTGTAGATAAATGTTTTTACTTTATAAAATATAGACAACTTATCAAAATATATTAAATACCCTACATATATATACGTATATATATATACACACAGTATATAATACTTTTTTTAGTGTTGTCGCAGTGATTAATTCTGATATATATCTAATCCAAAATAAACGTGTTTACATACAATGTGTATGTATTGTGTATATTTATATGTGTATACATATATTAAAGAAATTTAATATTTATAAATTTTCCTATTAATGTGCACAGTTCACACACATAAATGATGTAAACACAAACTTTTATATTAAATGCAATTAATTGCGATTAATCAGTTTGACAGCCCTGTTTTAATTGATGTGTATTATATTTATTTATAACGAAATGCATTAAATGTGCTTAATTCTCATTAAAATCACAACGCAAAACGTGAGTTTGACAGGTTTCCTCTTTCTCTATCTTTGTCATTCAAAAACAAGTATGTTCTTCATCAAGCTGCTTGCATTAACCTCTCATACCTACGTGCTTGAAATCTTCTTGAGGTGTATGGACCCCATGTGCTGGTGATTAGGTACGAGTTTGCACTCCGACCGAGGGTGAAAAGGTCAAGTGTGCTGCAGGAGACATGGCTTAACTGCAGCATTCGTTCTGCTCGCCGGCAACTGATAAATCCAATAGCGCTGACCCTGAGCTAACGTGATTGATTGCAATGTGTCATGCTGCGTGAAACGATCTTCCTTTGTAATGACATTCTAGAGTTCGCTCCTCCACACTGATAGATGCATTCAAACATCAACAGGCTCCGTAGGCTTCTTGACACCGCAGGTATAGGAATGCCGTACGCATATCAGTTTTGCTTATACTACAATTTCACATCGCCCCCACTGATAAATTGTGTGAGATTCTTTTTCCCATTGCTGTTACGTTGGTTGATGACTCAGCAGATTTCAACCCCTGAAGCGTAAAGAGAGAAATTAGTTGTTGGGGTTGCTGTAAAGGGAACCCTAAGGTCACATTGTAAGGCTGTGCGAGTACTGGAAGAACTCTTTGTAACATTCCAGTGACCTTAAACTCTTATTCTGGAAGCCATTACTTAAAATTACCTCAGTATCAAAGGATTTATTTTCTTTTTTCTCCTGTCTGCTTTTCAGAACTAACAGCTCTCCCCAGCCAGCATAGATGCAACACTGAAATTATCGCCTTTAGATCATCTCTGTTTAGTGCTCGGTTCAGCGATTTGAATTAAGTGCTCAAACTCAAGTTGAAAAAAGCAATGAAGGAAATTAGGCAGGAAGAAACAATTAATGCGAAGTGATGTATTTCCAAATATATGTGGGACTATATATGTATAATATATAACAAGATGAACATAGACATGCAACTTTTTAATGGTAGTTTGTTTATAAGAATAATCATCACCATCATCATCATTCTTGTTTGTGATTTACTGAGTACTTTACTAGACCCACAAAAGCACTTTCCCCAATTATTTCCACTTAAGTTCTTTTTAAAGCTATGAAGTTTTTGGTGTTGCAAAAAGACTTTTTTAAAGCTAAAAGTCCCAGTGCTGTTATAATTTGCTCAGTGAACTGCATTGCCACATATTGCATTAATTACAGACATATTTAACATTTTATGACACATGGCAGGATGTTTCTTCAAAATACATAGAAATTCTAAGGAGAAAATTCATTTTGATAGATTTAGATTTCATTTCAGGTGGTAATTATAACTTCTTTGTTGCAATCAAACACGGAGACGAAGAAAACAGACAGGATTATTTGTTTAATTGTGGTCTTGTGTCTGTTATTTGATGTTCAGAGACAGTTCCTGTCATTCAAAGCAATGTGGTTTCTTTGCCAGCCTCCTCACATGGATGTAGTCAAAACAAGTTACTGAAATCATTACCGTCAATCATCTCTGAGAATCTGGCGAAGGCCAACACTGACACATAAGCACTGTCCTCAAGATCATATTTACAATCTATCAAATCAAAATGACAGATTTTTAGTTTGTCATTACATATTATTTATTGTTTTGGGATTTTCTGGTGTTTAGTAATCATCTCTGACTTATTCACGTCTATCCTAGTGGCTTATCCAATCGAAATGACGTCCATTCATAGTAGTAACTGCCTGAGCACTTGGCAAGCTTACACGGAAGAAACCATAATATGCCAAACCCAAAAAAGAACAGCCGTGCTGAATAAAACGTCCCTTCACCCACTCAATACACTAGTTACACCGATTACATGTTGCTTTCATGCTGTAGTCTGAAGCAGCAGATTGTAAAATAATTTGCACATGTTTAGTAAAGATTCATGTCTACTCAGTGAAACAAATTATGTGTGAAATTAGATATAAAAAGATCATTGTTGGTTAAGACTAATTTAATAGTCTTCTTAAAAGATAAATTATCCATGGTCTGTCTTTCATTGTTTACTCTGTAAGCCATTGCTTGTTTGTTAGCATGTATGCTAACATTTAGCCTGCTCAAGCACAGCTTTAATCCTAAAAAGCTTTTATCAAAAAGTATTTTACTTCAAAAAAAGCATGAAAAAATCTCCATTAGCAGCTGGTAGAGATTTTTTACGTGAATACAGCTTTGACACAGTAATCTCAAACATATTGAGCCATGATTGGCATGTATTGTGATTATTTTTTATAGCAATGAACGACGAAACATTGATTTTTATTATGTTCTTGTAACACCGGGTTATGAGGAAAACTTACGTCTGGACACATTGTTTCTTCTGTTTTATGACACATGTCTTTTGTATGGCAACCAAAGTTGACAGTTTGCCACTCAGGTAATGCGCATTTTCCTCTGAAGGTTATTGTGTTCGCAACACATGAGCTCAGTGTTTCCTCATTGTTAAATTGATATTCGTATGGAGCCAAACGTAATGTCAGCTATATTAACTACAGCATTACAACAATGATTTTGCCATCTGTGCTGTTCGAACAGCAGAACAGCAGCTGTTCTTCGCTGCCAGGGGACAAGATGAAAAAAAAGGAAGTTTGTTGCATTATGAGATAGTTTAACCTACCGGTTATTAAAAACAGATTTTTGAGAAGATATCAGTGCAATGTTAATGTCTTCTCACGATGGTTAGAACTCCAAACAACCTTAAAGGAAAGAAAACAGCCTTGGTGCTACAAATAAGGGCAGTATTGCATTAGCAAAGCTTCCGTTCTCTCTCCACCAACAATAGACGCCTTTTCCTGGTTTATTACAGAATTTCCTCCAAGGTTGCATTTTTTCCTTTCTTCAATGTTTGTGAAGTAGCACGTTTTTTTCTGAATTAATTGTTCCTTAGGTGTTGCTTTATAGAGGAATGCATGCATATAATTAGCCCATAACATATTTAAAAGAAATTTGGATTCACACCAGGTGTTAAACTAATTTTTAATGATGCAGAGAACATGGATGGAATTATGGAATCTAGTTATTAAAAAGAAATTTACTGTACCTAAAAAAAATTTACTAACCCTACAGGGTTCATTAAGTTGCTATTTAGTGTTTAATTTTTTATTTTAACAGTATAATGTGTGGCTTTCTAGACAAAAGTTGAAACTTCTTTTTTCAAGATAGGTAAACGTGGTCAGTTAATACTGACACGCCAAGGAAAAACATCTACAGAATGAAAAAAACATCTCAGGCTGTTTTCAGGGCAGTGTTTGATTCTGCTTATGTTGCCCTGGAAGGAGGTGTGTGTGTGTACATTTTGCCAGACAGACAGGAAAAGAGAGGTGGTAGAAGAGGTAGAGATATACACTGGTACGGAAATGGGAGAATGTCGCCTGGCGCCCCCACATTCCTCCAGGACTCTCACAATCTCGCTCCACAGGTCCTGGTAAAACACTCGAGAGTGATAAGTGAAACTCTGACACACATGGTCAATGACTCACACTTAACAACTGGGTGGACAAACTGGCACTGTTCTGCTGTACGGCCTGTGCTGCCCTCAAACTTCATGATTCTTGCTTGTGCCAACACGACAAATCGCTTAACTGTTCTGCAGTGTCCAAAATAAGTCTATTCACTATATAAGTGTTGCTTATATTGTCTGAATTCTGGTGTTTGTTTTTTCCTATATAAATCAATACGAAGAAAACGTCTTATCTTTCTTGGGGGGAACCATTTATTCCACCTTATGGATATTACTAACTCTCGACTAATTATTGATTCTGAAAGTTTAAAGATCTAGCAAATACAAGCTTGATAAATGTCTCTTGTTGCCACCAAATGAACTCAGTGTTCCCAAAAGCTCTCATTTAGTTTTAACATATGCTTCTCTAATTGTTGGGAACATAATGAGCTGCGCCAAATATGTGAATTTGTTCGCCTCCAAGTTGTCCGAGTGACGTTTGTAGGGTAGAATTTTTTGGACTTTTGCTAAACTTGGACCATGGATTTGTTTATTGTTCCGTGAGAGAATGATGAATAACTTAAGACTGTGATTCTGTTTTCGATAAGGAGAGGTCAGAGAGTTGCTTGGCCAAGGCTACACATGAGCTTAAACAAACTTGCTCGGTTGATCTGTTTATACCTTGACTGTTCATCTACAACACAAGTTGATAACAGACTGGGCCTGGCAAGAATATTGTGCCTCATTAAGAGAGAAAATTATTCCCATAGTGCTTTGTCAAAAATGTTTGGTACGACACCAAAAATTACATTGCAATTTCGTGAGGAATATTTAAGTCATTGTTTAATGAAAATAACACCCTCTTGCAATATTCAAATAAGCTGCGTCAATCCTGGTTTGACGTCAAAACTGCAGAATTGTATTGGTTTTAATGTGTTATATGATTTTAGAAGTGTCCCTATTGTTAATTTAAAAAAAAATGACCTTTAATGCAGTGTATAACACAGCTCTAAATGAAAGACAACATCCTGCAAAGTTTTGAAAATTAAGTTAACCATGCATTAAAGTTATTGAAAGTATTGACTCATTGAAATAATTGAAATTAGTCATTTTTAAAATGAGTCCCAAGACGTTTCATGTTGATGCCCAATCAAGCATTAGCATATTTCCCGCCCATTTGTTGCTGTTTACTTATTGGTCTGAATGAAAGTGCAAATTCATTCTTTGCCCCTTTTGTAGTGTTAAAAGCTCACAAACACTGCTTTAAATAAAATCAACCAATCACAGGAGGAGTTTGAAAAAATGAATCGTTTAACAAATCGTTTGGGAGTCGTTGAACAAATTAGTTTAAAAAAAATACAAATTATATGAAAATGTGCATGCATGTCAACCTCCCAAAATTACATGAACCTTTCATAACCCATAATAGGGGCATTTTAATACATGAAAACTCTAACAAGATACAAGAATTTTAGTCAATAGTAATCAGTCAGTAACTGAAATGAATAATTAACTCATTTTTTAGTGACACTTAATTTCTAGTGATTGTCAACGATTTGATTATACAGATCCAATTTAAAACGACCTGATAGACAACGATGTATCTCGATTCAACAAAGCCATGTCGTTTGCTAAAAAGTTTGTCTTTAATCTTGTGATTATACATTACTGACATTTCTTTCCAAATTGGTAGTGTTCAGAGCTTTGACACAATCTGAATTGTTAAAAGCGCTATCTATCAATTAATCAATCAATCACTTTTATTTATAAAGCTCTTTTAACAATCGTCGGCTATATAAATAATGGTGATTGATTGATTGTATCTAGTTATATAAGCAACCCATCTAATGTGACATTTAAGAGATAGCTGTATTTGATCGCAGAGACTGTTTAAAGGCAGAGCCTTGTCAGTATGTGCAAAAGACTGTAAAAAAAAGTGTTCTGTGTGCATGTGTTTAGAGAGAGAAGATGGCTGGGGTATTAACTAACCTCATGCACACAGAGGCCATTGTGCGCTCTGGATTTGGTGGCTAACCCAATCTGACGGCCCGGTTTAGAATAGGCCTGCAGGGAACCAAGTGTTTAAGGTAGAAATTTACAAGGCTGTGTTGTTTCTTCGTCCCGTGCTAGTCCATCTCTCTGGAGAGAGATGATGAAGCCACCCCTCCCCCCACCATAAACGTCAGTCTCCTCAATCTCACATCCACTGCAGTAAATGTAAAAGTTGTGGAGTTCACAGAAGTTGGCAGCTATTTCCTCAACATTGTTTTATTTGACCGTAGCGACGTGAGAACCAGATGAAGGTGTCATTAAGAGTTATAATGCTGTTGAGATATATCGTTTTGGGCGAGATCAATGAATTGACGAGTGGAATGTGCTCACATTTGTTCTCTTTAAAGGTATGGAGAAGTTTTGTCAATCCCGGGACATTGGTGCTCCAGAGATCAACAGGTCAATACCTGTAACTGGTTGGTATGAAGCCGTGTATAAATCTTCAATTTCATAAACTATAAAGCTGTAGGGTTTTGGGTAAGCTTTTTGTTTTGGGTAGCTTCATCTTTCAAATTAGTAATCTGTGTGCATGGCTGAGAGTCAGAGTTTAGACAACTTCACCAGTTTTGCTAGTTCAAATTGTGATTAATTGGAAAGAGTTCATTAACCTTGATGATGACCCTAACCCTAATTTGCCTGAGGAAGTGATGATGGTACAGTAGTAACGGATAGTGACAGATAGCGCTAGCTATTTATTAATTAGCAAACCATGTTAAACCATGCATCTTAGGCAAGTAGGCTATATTATTATTATTATTATCATTATTATTATTATTGTTATTATTGTTACTGTTACTTAGTAGACTTAGAAGTCATAATACCAACTAGTTTTTAGTGGAAGTAACACTTTTTTCACCTTTTATAAATAAAGGTGCTTCAAAAAGTTCTTCAGACAGATGCCATAGAAGAACCATATTCAGGTCTACAAAGAATCATATCTTTCATTCCTTTTTATAATCTAAAGAACCATCTTTTGCCACAAAGCACCTTTTGTGAAGAAGAAAGGTTCTCCAGATGTTAAAGGTTCTTTATGGAACCATTTAGACAAAAAGGTTCTTCAATGGGATCGGGAAGCAGCTTTTTCTTTTAAGAGTGTAGTGCTGAGCTGAGCTGAACATGACCCTGCGATGGACTGCCAGCTAAGCTTGGTTAGAGGATCTCTGTCTCTTATCTGGGGACTCTGTAGTAAAAAAAGAGAGATGGCTGGAGACAGAGAGAGAATATAAAGAAGCGGTTTGCAGTAATGTCCTTGTAGAGGTCAGGAACATTTCAGAGAGGCATTACAGACCGGGTTATGTTTTGGAGAGGACAACAATTCATCCTGAATCAGATGAAGAACTTGTTATATACATTAGCATGATTATGAATGAAATCATCCAAGTGGAATTCATAGCCGTGAGGTATGAGCACGCTGACCAACGATCACAGACACTGAAGGGTCATCCTAGGATGGAAATACGTGCAGCTTGGGAGTCAGTGAAGGGACAGACGGAACTTTCAATTCCGGGAGTTTTCCTGGGACAGGAAAAGAGGTTCACTGAACGTACCGAACAGAGACTCTTGGAAGGAAGCGTTCATTCGAAACATGCTGCTTTGTCTTGTGCTTTTAAGCAAAATATTAAGGAGATGCAGAGCTGTTCCCATTCACAGAAGCTTTGTTTTCACAGACTCCGAAGCATACAGTCATAACATGCCGTTTTTGAACAATACCACCAGAGCCAATTCTTATCACTATGAGTTTTTTTTGTTCTTTGCCTATATATTGTTAGAGGATTCGGCCTGTGAGTGCAGATTCTGTTACGCTTTTTTGCAACAATTTATTTGGTTTGCAGCTAGATTTAAGATATGAAACAAATGCAATATATACAGTATAACAATGGATAAGAAAACATGGTGATAAATAAGTATATATTATCTTGAACTGCAGCATAAGTAAAAATCAAACAAAAACAAAACATTGTTTTCTTAATGCTTATTGTTACCTTGATCTCTGGTTATGAATTGCTTTAAAATGATTCATGTACTTAAGCAAGATCACATTTTTTCAAACAAAATATTTTTGTTAATTAAAACAGGAAACAATTATTAAAAGATTACTAATTATTAGTACTATTATTATATAATGACATTATTTGATATTATATTATTATAAATTGCTAATTTATTCCTTTGTTAGTTATAAGCTATATGTAGGTACTACTATTTATAATTTTTTTTAAGTTTATACGTCTATTAAAACATTAAATATCCTAAATATTCTTCAAAGACAAAAATAAACAATTTGCAGATTTGTATTAATTAGTAATAATAAGTATGTATGTATATTTGTGGGCAGGTTTATGTGGTTTATGAGGACACAAATTTGTATAATGACATGGGTATGACATAGGTATTACAATATGT
>JAUCMT010000002.1:9061836-9082723 GCA_032357475.1 Enteromius thamalakanensis | reverse complement strand
TACAGTTTGTCCAGTATAAAAACCATTACGCCTATGGAGAGTCCTCATAAATCACAAAAACCAACATGTGTGTGTGTTTGTTTTGCATTACTTTACCTCATTACTTTAGCTCTAAGGCTCTTATTTTTGCTTGTAAGGTTGTGTGTCTGTTTTGTTTCTTTCTGTTTTTTAGTATAGTCTGCCTTAAAAGAGTAATTTTTTCATCTGTTTGCCCACAGTAGTAAAAACACCTCCTAAACACTAATACTAAAGCATTGCACTAAAAGGTCCAGCTGATCTGTTCAGAGCCCACCCTGAAGCCCAAATCCACTTTAGAGCACTTTGATCAGCTAATCACCTTCCTGCTAGCCCAGTTTGACCGCACATATCATGTGATGATGAGAGCTTTGCACCCAGACTAGAAGTCTTTTATTTTGTTGGCAGCTCAGAGGCCCAGAGGCACAGTGATTCAAAGATAATCTCATCCTCCTCTGCTTATACTGGCACACACAACTACTCTACTCTCTCGCGTTTTTCCAAAACACACTCCTTAACTCCTTGCTCATCTCCTACCTCGCTCACACGTCATCTCCTCTGTGTGTGTCAGAGAGCGAACTATAATAACGGGTTCAGTTGAACTGGCTGCGGGGACCCAGCAGGTGCGAGAAACAAACATGCACCCAGCGTCGGTCCCGTCCTGGGAGGTGACTGCAGAGGGGTCTCTGTTATGTCTACATGGTTTGAAGTGACAGTTGGCTGTGTTTGCTGTGTTGTTACAGATGTGTTTTGTTGTAATGGGACTCATAAAGCAACAGTTTTGGGAAAGGATTAATTCTTAGATAATGCCGTTTTTTGCGAAAAGAGACTTGATATAAAGAGGGTTTCAGTTCCAATGGAAAGGACACGGGCAGCACTGATGAGAGCAGGGCCTGGAAGGACAGCTTTAATCGAAAAACAATGGTACTTATAGCAGTCTCAGCACAGATATGGCAGTTAAATGGCAAGAGGCAGTTTTAAATCTTTCAGGGGTTTATTGGTGCAGAATTGTGGGTGTGATGTACTGAGATGGTGTCTTTGGAGTTAATAATAAATGTTAGGAAACAGACAGTGTGAGAGCCGCAAAGGCATCTTTTCTAATTGAGGTCATGATGATGTCATGCTCCTCATCTTTTTTATTAGACACTGACTTTATAGACAGTCTACATCTGGAGAATTTTTTCTGTCTGCTCCAACTTCGATTTTCCTTCTTTGGTGAATCTAATGAAAACTTTCATGACCATCATGAAAGAGACCATATATACTGTATATATATTCATAAAACAAATGAAGCTCATGGGTATTGGTAACACTTTACAATAAGAACACTTATTCACTATTAACTGTGATTTTCCATAAATTAAAATCTTAATTTGCTGCTTATTAATAGTTTGGTAGTTGTTAAGTTTAGGTATTAGGTAGGATAAGGGATGTAGAATAATGCATTAATATGTGCTTAATTACTACTAATAAATGGCTAATATTCTAGTAATATGCATTCTAATAATCAACTAGTTAAGAGACCCTAAAGTAAAGTTTTACTAGGGCATTTAAGACAATTAAGCTTCACAAATTCACTAAAATATTTATGTAAATTATATAATGCATTTTTTTCTTTCTTTGAATATTTTTATTTAATGTACAATTAGTGTCTGCACCTTTTTAAATATATATATATTTTTTTTACACATTAAAATATTTACGGATACATATACATGCATATTTGCATATTTATAATATACAATTTCTTTTATTTACTACGTACTATGGGAGATTTTTCTTATTTATAGGAAATTATATGTACAGGGATATGTAATATGTGTACATACATATGTGTGTTTGTGAAAATAGTTATTTAAAAAATAATAAATATTTTATTAATATGTTGTGTTTTGTAACACTTTCTTCTAAAGAGTCATTACTTACTATTACTGTACAATTACAATAAATTACATGCAAGTAACCCTAAACCTAATCTTAACCCTGACCATATAGTATTAATTATTCAGTGCTTAAATGTATAATTATATTGTAACAAGGACACCTTAAAATAAAGCATAATTTTTTTTGTTTTTTTTAATAGACTGTACATACTTTTTATTTTATTTTTACTTTTTTATTATTTTTATTTATATTTTAACCAAATGCATTGAAAAAGGAAACTGGTGTAATGTACAGAAAGGCACTAATTTCTCTGTGGTTGTTTTAGCGTTTGCTGTAAACCCATTTGTTTGGTAATAAGAGCTGGCAGCGAAGGCAGTGTTTTGTGGTTTGGTCCTCAGGGAACGATTCTAATTAGACTGATGTCAAACACTGGTCAGATAAAAGCTTCCTCTGGTGATGTTTTCTAATAACCATAAACAATACATAGAATTTTTGAGAATTACACCTTTTTATTTAGCCTAAATTACTCTACTTCTAAAATGCAGGCACAACTTGGATCAGTGCACTTTAAGGTCGAGTGATTCCAGAGGACAAGGTTTTGATTTAACGTTCCCTCGGATGTTTCTCGAACCCGCACGCACATACAAACACACGTGTGCTTGTGCACGCATGTTACTCATCTATCCCTCGCTTCGCTCTCGACCCGACTCTCTACGTCCCAGCTGGAGCCTCATGACCTTTGACCCGTGCGCTATCTTGCACTCGGCCGGCTTGTTTTTCTTGGCCATTCCCAGAGCGTTAGGTAGCCAAAAGTGAAGAAAATAGAGTGCAAGTGGGACCAAGCTGGTGTGCGCTGTCTGGAGGATGTTTGTGTGTGTGTGTGTGTGTGTGTGCCTGCTAGCGATTCATATGCATGAACTTCTTGGAAGTTTTGTTATGGATACATATGAGTGCGCAGGAAGTGCTGTACCACTCTGATAATTTATGACCCGTTTTCCACAGGGAAGAGACTTAATTATCTGCTGAGTGTGTAGTGTGAACTGTCGTGGTTTGCGTCGTGTCTAGAGGCTGTGAGACTTAGACTGCAGGGCTGTAACGGTTACATCCGGACAGCAGGGATTCGCTGACAGCTTTATTTCGGTTATGTGTGCCCCTGCTAAGCTCCTCGGAAGTCCTTTCACAACAACAGGGCACCCCTGAGGTAACAGGTGCTTCACAAGTTTGAATTCTACCCCAAACCTCCATTTAGGAGGAGGTGGGGATTGATTGGGAAGCATGTGTGTGTTTGGGGGGGTTGGGGCTCTAAATGCTCAGATCTAATTATAATTTATTGCCAGAGAGATAATGACTTCAATTACTCTATAAAATCGACTGAGTTGAGAGCGAGAGAGTGTTTTTACTGAGAGAAAAACTGCTATAATAATGCGTATGGAGATATACGGTAAATTATACAAAATCATGTCCTGAAAACGTAAACAAATACAATTAAAACAACATAAATAATTGTATTAAAAAAAAAAAAAATAATAATAATAATATAACATTTTGTATATAACATTTAAAAATATATGTATTAGTGTTAATAAAATACTAAAAAGACCAGGGCACTTTATTATGTTTGTTTGGTTAGACTGTTGTTGAAATAAAACAAAGAAAATCATGTCACGAAACTTAAAAACCTCAAATAAAGATATAAAATTAAAATAATATAAAATAACAAAATATTTACAAAATTAAATGAAATATTATATTAAAATAAAAATGTAATGTGAAAATGTTAAAATGATCTAAAACAAAATTAATAATAATAATAATAATAATAATAATAATTAAAAAAAAAATATATATATATATATATGTATATACAGTATATATATATATATATATAAAGGAAAAACATTTACAATTAATTAATATTTAAGAATAAAACATCACATTAAAAATAATTGTAAAATAAAATAAAAATGTTAATATTTTATCCATGTACATTCATCATCCTTTTTCATTAATATTTATTAAATAATTGCAGGACAAGAAAGATTGTTTTCTGAGGTTGTACCTGTGGTTTGGTGTGATTTGAATCATATAAATTAAAAAGTTGTAAAAAACTTTAAAAGGGAGGTTCTAACAAGAAATGAGTTTGTATTAATTCCTCTAACTTCTTACAGAAAAATGCTATTTATGCAAATGTGAGAACAGTATGAGTCATTGTCAAGATCCCTTCTGAACCTCTAGAGGAGATTTATAAGATTATTGAGACCTGTTTCTAAGGGGATTTTTTTTCTGTCCTATAGCAAACAGTAACCTGCTTGGAATGTGGTCAGAATAAACTGCAGCTAGATTTCTCTCTTCGGTACCATCTCTGATTCCATAACTCTCTCTGTAACTCCTTTCTGGTACGAGATAATTCAAATAAATAATGTCCTGTTCCACCATCAGCGTAACACGTAAACACAGAGCTTTTCTAGGGTAAAAAGGAATGTCTTATTGTTTAACATTGTTTCAAGAGATCTACCATCTCTTCGTCTGTCTCTCTCTCCATTCTCCCCAAACAGTCTTTTCTCCATTAATCCATGTCCTCTGGTTAATGTTCCCCGGGGTCCTGATTGTTGATTCATATATTCATAGATCTCTGTTGGGACCCCGACTAGGATTTTAACCCTTTAAATCTTTGTTTCAATGATATGCTGCTGTATATATGGATCAATAAGTCCAGAATATACAAACAGCGCTTGTTTCCTCACTCACAAAGGTCTGGATCGGTCAGTGCAGTGTAGCAAGGTTAAGCGAACTATACTGCGCCCTTACAAAAACAAAATCCAGTTATTGTTCGACTGAGAGCAATATGTCACTTTAACCTTGGATTTTGGCGGCTTACACAGTTGTGAGCTATCAATTGGCCAGCATTTATTGTGATTTTTGTGGTCATAAAAGTGTGCACGAGTGACCTTCTACAATCTGCTGTATGTGTTCACACCAGCCTAATTCAATATGGCTTCCATTAGACAGATTGGTGAGGTTCTGCTCAAGTGTTTTTCAAGGCCTTAACGCTAAGCAGGACTCTCAAGGGAGGCGCTTTCTCCCTCCCTTCCCCCCCGTTTCTGCCTTCTAATCACCTTTTTTCCCCTACCCCCCCCCTTCCCTCCTTCTTTCTCTGTTTCTTTCTTTCTCTCTCTCTAAATTTGCATTGTATAAGTGAATTTCGAACAGCATTTGTGCCTGTGACCTTTCTCTCAACCTGTTAAAGTATGGATTTGTTCACCCTCTGTGTTTTTTAAACTTCTTTCACTATACAACCATCATGAACATCAATAAATATTAAATCTGGGATTGAACGTGAAAGATATACTAGCAGTAATTATGTTTACGATTTATTAAAAATAATAAACTTTGTGAATATATCGTTAATATGACAAACAGTGTCAGAGTTGGTAAGTTTGATTCAATTTTAAATTCAATCTGTTTCAGTGAATTTGTTCCATAGTTAATTTGCATAATCATTTGATAATGGTCACCATGTTGCATTTTCTATTTATCACATTTTAGAAATGTATACCAGTTTATTTCTATGTATTGGTATATTGGTACCTATAAATTAATCATATTTATATATACAGTATATATATATATATATATATTTCTATATTTTTTTAAAGAAATATTACAATGATTTGGACTGTATTTTGTTTTAATATTTTGATTGAATGTATAATATATATATTAATTATATAATTATATATAATAATAGTTTAATGAACTAATAATGTAAAAGTGTTTGTTTACATTATATCTGTGTACAGTGTAGATTGATTATGCATATATAAAAACAAACACATGCTTATATATATATATATATATATAAGAAAAATGTGTTATGTTTATATATGAAATATATTTATATGTAACATAACATTTCTTATTTAACATAAATGTATAGTGTATATTCATGTATACAGTATAAATACATTATACACATACAGTACATATGTAAACAAAAACTTTTATTTTGTGATTAGTCATGATAAATCTTTTGACAGCACTAATGATATTATATTATATTATACTTTACATGGTTTAAATGATATTTTATATAAAAATCTTAAACTTTATTTTTTTTAATATTATTCATGATTAAGTCTTTATCATTATGATGGTCTGTGCAGTACAGTAGGTCTCTATGTTTAAGACCAAATCAAAGGGCTTTCGCAAGGCTCTGGTTGTGAAACTGTGCCGAACTTCATATTTACACGTATTAAGGTAATTTCTGCCACAGTCAAAGAGCACAGAAACAATACACAATGCCTGGAAGCCTCTTAAACACACTTGCAACTCAGTGACCAGCGCTTGAACTGACCTCGCAGGTTACTGTAGGTGGACTTGAATTTGTGTTGATGTAGTAGAAACCCAAGAGGAATGCCAGGAATGAAGTGGGTATGTATCTCAAAAAGTTGGTCGGTAGACATTTTTCTTTTCTGTGGTGAAATTGTGGGAACAAGGTCAAGGGATGTGGTTTTAAATGATTTCCATCTGCCATGGGGCTCCGTCATGAGGTGGTGATAAGACCTGAGTCATTAGCTACATGAGATAGGAAAATGATGTAGAACCGACCCGCTCGCTCCATACTTTGGTCTGCACTCTCTGGGTTGGCGTAATTGATTTCAGGTATCAGATTTTTTGTTTTTCTTCTTACAGAGCTTAAATTTGACTCTTCATTTTTTCCTGGATTCAGTCGCATGTTGGGAATAGTTCTTGTTAGCATCTTTCTTTCACTTTCTCAAGTGCTATCCTGTATGTTTTCTATGCTTGAAACATATGGCACTTACCATTCAGAAACCAGTTTGTGCTGAATAGCTCATGTTTCATGCTAATGAGCATTTAAATTAATCTAAATGATTTGAATCTTTGCTATCTAACTAGAAAGATTTGTTCACTGAATCATTCATTAGCCCATTCGAAACTCATTCGAAAAAAGATAGATTGACTGAATTATTTTTTTTTCTTCAGAAAGAGTTTTATAAGCAGTTTCTCTACAAATTACTACAAAATAAATAATTTTTCCTCCAACCTTTAGCCTCGACTTTAGCAAAAAAGTAGTAAGTTATAGTTTGAGTAATTTTTGCCTGTTCATGATTTGTCTGCATGCTTTCTATCCATATTTTGACCTAGGCTGACTCATGAACAAACCAAACTGCCTGCTGCCTTTTGTTCAGACAAATAAAACTAAAATGATTCAGTCCAAAAAGATTCATTTAAATCATGTAAACTGTGATTTCTCTTCCCAGAAAGGCACATGATCGAGATCCATGCTCTGATCAGATGCTTTAGCGTTCATCACCATCATTGTGTTCCCATAATCCTCTCTAATGAATGTGAGTTGCCCGCTCTCTCTCCGCTTTTAACTTTTCACACAGTGTTAATTAGTAACGCTCAAATGAAGCGCAATCACATGATCTCTCTGATTCGCATGTGTCCTGCCTGAGTTCGCCACGACCTCTGAACTCACATGACACTGACATCAGTTTGATACTTCGCCCTAAGCTTACAAAGCAAGTGTGTGTTTGTGTATGGAGATGAAGCCAACATGTAACAGCTTTCCACAGTTTAATGAGGTCACGCTGAGCCCCTGACCCTCTGACTAAAGCAAGTGACATCATGCCTCAGGATATTCCTCTTCCTAATTGAATTTATTTGCTCCTATGAAAAGAGATGAGCGGAGGCCACACAAGTTTGTGCGTGAGTTGTATTTAAAGATAACAGGTGGTCTCTCATTGTCTGGCTATGTGGCATGTGTCGCAGTCCAAATGAACAGCTCATTTTAGATGTAGTGAAAGGATTGCGTTTGCAGCTTAGCAGTCAGGGGTCGAGGTGGCAGCTGACAATGAACTGGACGACATCTTGCTGACCTATGACCTTGACCCTTTATAGCTTCATGGGTCATGACCCAGCATGACCAGCGTCTGCCTCTAAAGGTGGAGTGTGTAAAGTTAGGGTTATGTAGGGTAAAAACTATTGACCTAAAATTTAAACAGTAGGCAAATTACCCTTCACACTCTTATTTTCAGTCTGACTCCATGGTATTTATAATCATGAAAGTATAAAATCAATTCTATTATTTTTCTTCCTAAATTAGGTCACAAATGGCAATTCACGTTGACTTATGGTGGATAGTTATAACAGACAGAATGATATGATAATAGAATTCAGCTTTGTGACGTTCAGCCCATGTTTTTCATGTTTGAGGACATGTGCTGGAATCTAAACCATGTCTGATCAACTGTTTGTCAGCATTGGTTAAACTTTGTGACAGGAAAAGGAAGACGCTGCCATAATCGAAGCCAAATGGGAGTGTCAGTGTACTTCCTCTCACAAAGTGGCTTTATGCTTCACTGATACTTGTATGTAATTTGTAAACTTACAGACAAGTGCGTCTCCCATCATGATGCCGGCGATTTACTCTGTGGCAGAACTTGTTTATAACAATTACAAAACTTGCTGTTATAGTTTGGGTGTCTGGAAACTCAAGGTCACTATCTTTGCCAAGCTTTGGATTTTATTTATAACCCTTTTTAAATGGATAGTTCAAATAAAAAGCATTATTTACTTACCCTCATGTCATTTAAAACCTTGGACAAGACTGAAAAGATCTCAGTCAAGACTGTGAGATCTTCCTTGGAAAAAACAGTGTTCAAAATATCGTCTTTTATGTTCCACTGACAAAAAAGATTTTTGGGTGAACTGTCCCTTTAAGAAGACCTATGTTACAGAAAGTAAAGGATTTGCTCTCTACAGTCCTGTAAATAAAGGCCAAAATACAGGATGCTGTACAGATGCTGTAATCGACATCCACATAAACTTCTTCATTTCTTCTCCTGGGGTTCTGAATGATTTACCTGAGGCCTGCATACCTTAATAACTCAATAAGCTAAAAGACTCCTGGTGCTCTGCGCCTTTAAGTCAAAGTGATACCGTATGGAGCACACATCCATGTTTTGTGGGGAGAACACACCATTTGTCTGCCCATGTTTATGGGGCTTTGACAGATCATGCTTATCCACTAAACTCCCCCAGACCAGAGAGGCTGTTAAGCTTTAGCCCCGCCCCTTCCCTTCGCAAACTCAAGCCATCCTTCCTCATCCAAAATAGCTGTCGTGAGGCGTATGACTGAGCTGCTGCTGTCACTGTGGCGACGGCGTTGAAAAGCATTGTGGGTTATATATTAGGGTCAGTTTATGCTGCACTAATGTTGTTTGGGTTTTTGGGCGGCTGCGTAATTAAGACCACACTATCTGAAAGGAGACGGCGAGAGGGGAAGTTAGGATGGCGGTGCCATGAAGCCATGTTTCTTCCATTCTTTCCTTCCCTCAACCCCCATCCTCGTTCCCTCTTCCTTAGGGCTGGGATCATTTACCGTAAGAGTGTTGAGATGTGAGGCTCGTGCCATTCGAGGTCAGGGGTTGAGGGATGTATAGAAGGAGGAGGCAGCGTTCCTTAAGTTTCTGGCCTGCACTGTGTCAGCATCACTGAGCTAATATCAATAAATCAATGGGTTTGTACTTAAATTATGGGCAGGAAATGACATAAACTGCCATGTGAATCAAGAATAAGGGTTTGTTGAAAAATGTGTTTTTTTTTACGTTGGTAGAACATGTTCTTATAGTAGAGCAATGTCTACTGTGGCTACATTTACACTGCCAATATATATATATATATATATATATATATATTTTGCTCACACCTGACATAGATGACACTTGACTCTGACACTCTTGTCCATGCTGGCTCGACATGAATTATATAGATAATTTTAATAGGACAGCCATTCAGAACCCAAGGGTGTACTATATTCATAGCAAAGCGATCACTGGCAATCATTTTGGGTGGGAATTGCACATATATCAGATACTAGTCATGTCTAAAGGCGCAAAAAATCACATATACTCAAAAGATGGAATCAGTGCATTAAAGGTACTCCAGACCAAATTCAAAATATCGGAGAGGGTTTTTTTCACCCGGCCCATGCAGGTTGCCAGATTAACAACACCAACAGGAATGAGTACACATGATGATGATGATGAATGAAATAAAATGCATTGATTTTCTTCCAAATGGCAACCTGGGGTACAGTTGGGTAAACTGGGGTACTTGGATACAAGGAGAAAACCTGACTAGCATTGGTCTTCAGATAAACAAGTATGTTGACTTACATATTTCTTAAATATCTGCAAACATATTACGGTATTTTATTATATTATGGTATGCTTTAGTATAGAGTCAAAAACTTTCATACAGCACCTACTCCAAGTGCAGACAGACTCATTACTTCAGTGTCACATGAACTTTCAGAAATCTTTCTAATATGCTGCTTCAGTGTTTTTATCTTTTTCTCTATTCTCTATGCTTTCTAAACTTTGAATAGAAATCTTAAAAACAGCTTTTATTGGAAACAGAGATCTTTTGTAACATTATGAATGTCTTTCTTTTCAGTCACTTTTGATCAGTTTAGTGTGTCCATGCTAAATGAAAGAATTAAATTCTTTAAAAAAAAAAAAATTGAAATGAAGAAAAGAAAATATTACCGGCCCTAAATATTTGAGCAGTAGTGTGAAATGTACTAAGACAGTTCCTTGGACACTCTATTTTATAACAGACCATGTTATAAAATAGTATTCCTTATGTATCCTTACACAATATCTGAAATATTTTTCCTTGTGATGACACGCTCATCTAATATAAATAGCAATGACATTCTGGAATTTTTTCAAACTGGTTATAATCGTGTGCGTGTTGAGATGAGCTGCTGTCCCCGGCCAGACCTGATGAGGAACGCTGGCCAGATCTGGGAGAACTTAAGCTCTCAAGGCTCTCTCACATTCATTAGAGGCCTGGTGGGGATGCTAATCAGCCTGCATTTAACAGGATTGGTCCCCAGGCTCCATCAGAACAAATGATTCCACTTTACAGTGCCTGGAATGGTAAGGTGGATGTGCTTCGGGTGCATTTTAGGACACAAGAGTATACAAGTATAAGAGGAAAATGAATTTTACAGAAATTGTGTCCTCTAAAATATCCTCTGATGTCCCACTGAGTACATTGCCCCCTAAATGGAGCATGCAAATGTTTCCAAACCTCAGTTGTCAAATTAGAGGAATGAATTATGTATAACATTTTTTCTTCTGTATACATACTTTTGCCATGAAATACAAATTGGAAGCAACCAACAAGCATTGCATACACTTCAAAAGCATACACAAATCTGGAATGAAGACCAAGTCCAGAACCCACAAACTTGTAAAAGGAAAATAAGACTCTTGTGGCATCTTGCAATAGCTGTTGGGAGGAAAAACTTCCACATTGTACCCTTCCTTCTTTGTAAAACCACTAAAATACAGCCTTTTATGTTCTCTGTAGTGATGTATAGATCAGTGCCTTGGAGCGAGATGCTCTTGCCCATAAATTTTCTTAAAGGTGCAGCGTGTTACACAAACAACGCTGAGTGGAGTCAGCCATTGCGGTTTGAAGTTGTTGAGACACAGATCCATTGAGGAAGAAAGGTGGTTGGAATCTGTCTGCTCTCATCTGTTGCCAGTTTAGAAAACGCTCTGGACTGTCCCCGGTCCATTAATGTCCAGCTTAATTACTGCTGTCTTTATGAAAGTTTAATGGCAGAATGGTTTGTTCTGAAAGTAATGAATTTTCATTCATAAAAGAGTCTGGAAGCATTTTTCTTTCTTATTTAGTTTGTGACTGGGTTTGTACTTAAACATACTTTCATGGATTTGTTAGAATTTTAATCTGTCCATTGCTAACAATTTTCCTGTTTTCAATCAATGTTTTTTTTTTTTGGTGGAATATTTCTCACATTAAACCATGGTAAAAAACAGCAGCTGTTGTTGCCAGACTTCGACCGTAAAAATACAGTAACAGCATTTTAGGATTTACGGTTTTAAGTTAAAATTACAGTAAAATACTGTAATTTCATTAACTTATAAAATGTTAATATACCAACCTATTAAAGTACTGAAATCTGTTTTGAAATGCACTGATAACCACTAAATGCAGGTGATGTGAAAGACACATGATGAACCATCACAAGCCGTTTTTAAATGGGAACACTAAATTCTACTGAAATATGCAATAATCATTAATTTAACAACATTACATGTAACCTACAACCCTAATAAACAGCTGATAAGAAAGACGCTAAGAAGAAACATCAAATTTAAGCAAAATTTGAATTGCAATTCATGGAATTCTGGGAATGTCAGTTTACAGTTTTTCCCTGTACATTTTACAGGAATTAACCATTTAACGGGTTTTTACGGTAGCATTTTCACAGTTTTTTACCATTAAAATCACGACGGTTTTTTTACAGTGTATAGTGGTTATGTGTTTCTCAAAGTAAGAAAACACTTGGTATAAATGAAAACCTTGTTTTTCCATATTTTAGTATCATTAACTCCAAACTGTCCAATTAAAACAACCTGTCCACATCCTGTGCATAACTTTATAAAAAAATATTGATTAAAGGTCTACTTTTGCAAATCAATGAACAGTCCATGTGCACTGCAGTCCGCTAATTAACAGTAAAACATTTATTAGCTGTGCACTCTGCTGATTCATGCCTGGATCAAAGAATAGCTACAGGCTTGCTCCAATATAACCACCTCGCTTTCATCACTTCTTACAATAGACATCGTATTTTAGCGCTGGCATATGACTGCCAGACCAACTTCCTCTTTGAACTACCATTTGCCAAATGTGTGGGAGGCACTGGCTCTGTCTGGCCTTCATAACACTATATGTCAGTAAAGCCTCTCATTATTAATTGGTAGTTAGTCTGGGGTATGGTGGTTAATGATATATTGAATAGGACAGTTGATTTGATTTATGAGTTATATTGATCTTTGATTATCTGTGATCCGTTATTTTTGTTTTTTGTTTTGATCTCTATAGAATAAAATAGTCAATGGTCAAGAGTAGCCGAAACATTCTCTCTGTGGAGGTAAAGGATATATTGAAAGGAAGAGTTAGGATTTTGATTTATGAGCTCTATTGATCTTAGATGATCCGTCATCCATTATTCATGTTTCCAAGGGAACGGGCTATTTTAAAATATTTAAATTCCCAAACCGATCTATATCAACAGAGTCCAGGCCCTTCCCCTATAGGCAAAAAACTTGTTAGATCTATGTTGAATCCTTAATTTTTGTAAATATGTTAAAATATTGATCTTAATATCAATAAAGTCTGTAAATTCTACAAAGTAGTCCATTTTTAGCTTACTTTGGTTAAAATTGTATATTCTTGCTGTGCATGTGGCCTTCTTTCTCTTGTTTTTTGTCAAATTTAAACTGTGACATATACATGAGAGCGCCTAAAAATAGGCACGATTTCGTCTTGAATCAAATGTACTGCCACTCACAGCCTCTCACAACCTCTTTGAAAAGGATCGGCCGAGAGGTTGCGGTGAAGGAAGGGACATCCAGGGCTTAGCTCTCAATTAATCACATCCAAAGCACTGCTGCTTATCGTGATACAGACCTGAGACCTTGTAATAGTGGATTCCTTTACATATTCTAACCCCTGCGATTTTAAGAAGCAGATTCCCTTGGGAGTGAAACGAGAAATCGGAGATTAACCAGGTGATCTTGCATTACAGATATCAAGGCTTGGGTGCATTAGCGAGAAACTCTATAGGTTTGCTGAGACATGTAAAAATAACACAAATTTTCCTGTTGGACAAGCAGTGACCTGTAATAGATCTGTTGTCTTATCTGAAATTGTTTGTGCGTGCCTGTGTTTGGGTCAACGGGTTTATGCCTTTTGGTGTTTTGCCTTCAGTAAAAACTCAGATAAATTGTAGCATCAACCTCTTGACATTGGATGCTAGCAAGAGATAAACTCAAAGATTAATAATTTAGACCACATGTTAGGGGCTGTAAGCAACGGAATAACAAACCATTTATTGCTCTTGCAAAACTGACCCATGACAGCAGGCAGTTTTGTTGTTGTTTGCTGAATGAAATCACATACAGACATTTGTCCACTTGAAATAACTGGAACTTCAACAGAATTTCAAACCGTTCTGACTCCAAAAGACATTTACAGTGCAATGCAATCACTCACTGGTGGTATTTTATATTTTTGTATATATTTATAGAACTTGTTTAATGCATGTTAACATCATCTGTCTAAATATCCTTGTAAATACACACATATTCTGACATCTGGGATGTCATTTTTCCTCTCTAGGTCTAAACATGATAGTGGGGCGGCACCAGGCAAAAGAAGATATTGCACTTTGGTTGCTGAGATAAATTCAGTTATGTAGGTCAAGATAAATGTATGTAATATTAACTAATAAGAAACTGCTGTTTCGTGACTCATTATTTAGTGTGCCAGTATTCAAGAGGTTATAATGGAAAACATCTACCACATGATCATAAAGTCCATGCAACCCTTCAATTACAGATTTGCTCCTTTAATCAGAGTTCATCTGGTTAGTTCTTATGGCAGGGACCAGCCTCTTAAGATGTCTTCAACCTAAGAAAGCGATGAATTACGGCGTATAGTGTTAGGTCCTATTAGTGTTTGTCCCAAAAGTAGTTTTGGATATGGATGAGTCTCTCTTCATCCAGACAGAATTTCTGCAGTGTTTTCATACAAGTCGAGTTCAGTAATAACAGAAAGACTAAGTGGTGGTTGAAAGTTGTATTTGCTTGTGTGCTGAGTGCGTCTCGACAGTATTGATCTGCTGTGAAAAGTGTAGCGAGATAGTGATTTGTTGCTCGTGACGCTGAGAAGCCCTCAGAGTCTGTCGTTTAATTCATTGATGAATAAGGAATGGAGTGATGCGGATGGGAATTCTGCCTCTCGTCAGGACTGTCAGATCGATTGATGCCAGAATGGAAGATAGATTAGTGCACGTGTGCAGAAATACTGTATGGCTTTACACTTAATTGCCATCGATGAGTGTGCAGGAAATCTAGGCGTCACACTTTCAGTCTGCAGACTTGCTGACCTTCTTTTTTTATCTCTATTTTTTATTTATGGATATTTGTCAAATAATTAATTAATGAATAAAAATATTTAATTTTATATGTACAGTGTATTATTATTTATTATTTAATTATTTGTTTAGATTATTCTTATTAATTATTCATTGTGTGTGTATGTATATATATATATATATAGATATAGATATATATAATTAACAATTACACAATAAAATAATAATAATATAAATGATACATTATATATATATATACAGTAATCTAACTTAAATTGTATAATAATAATATAAATGACACATTATATAAATATATAATTTAACTTAAAATTGCATAATAATAATAAAAATAATAATATAAATTATACATTATACAAATATATATAATTTATTTATTTATGAATGTATTACTTTAAAATGCGTAATTTTATTAAAATTATGTATGGATTGGACAATATTTAATGATACAGCTATTTAAAAAATTGGAATCTGAGGATGTTTATATATTGTTTTTGAATATATCCATATGCATATGCATCAAAAATTATGCTTTATTATATTTACAGTAAGAAATTCACAACATATCTTCATTGAAGATGATCATTACTTAATATGCTAATGATTTTCGGCATAAAAGAAAAATGTCAATATTGGCCCATACATTGTATTTTTGGCTATTGCTACGAAGATACCCGTGCTACTTATGACTGGTTTTGTGGTCCAGGGTCACATATGTTAATTTAATACATCTTAATTAATTAATTAGCAGTTTCACTTACAAAAAAATAAGTATCTATATAGGAGAGCAAACATGTGCTTGTATTTTATTCACCAAACACCAAATAGCTTGGTTCTTCTGCAGTGTCAGAGACTCACTTGATATATTGTGAACAATGAATGTGCTTTTATTATCAGCTAGTTCCCTGCAGATAACACTTCCACCTCTCAGCACCCAGAGGACCCGGCTCCTCACCGGGCCCCTTAATGCTTTTTTCACCTGCACCCTGTTTAAAGAAGAAAACTCTGGTCTCATAAAAGTTTGAGATTGGTGCCCCATCACAACCTCACGTACACTCACATTCTGTTCAACCCTCTGAACCCTCGTTCCCCGTTACCCTTCACACCTGATCCAATCATGCACAGCTTAACCACGATCTCTCTTGATGTTTAAATCTCATTGCATTTTTTTTTCTCATTGCTCATTTCTTTTTTTATTAAAATGATTGGATGTAGCCTGCTCTAAAAAATGGGGTAGTGTAGAGGTCACGCTCACCAGGTGGGCTAGACTTTTCATTTCTATCAGCGCCCTGAGAGCGAGGCCTGACTATTGCAGCGTCCCAGGACGAGTCATTATTGCAGGTGCTTAATTCCACCCACTTTTCCCAAATATCCCAAGAACACAGGCGAACATGAGGCTTTGATTTGTCAGAAAGAAGTATTTCACCACACGTAATCCCAACAGGAAATAACAGCGGTAGTGGGAAAAACAGATGGGAAAAAGTTGACCGCTGCAGAACAGTGCGTTTCGGACTGAGATCTGGCTGCGTCACCATCAAGCTCCTCAGGACACGTCAGTCACAGCGCAAATTCACCTGGTGGTCTATCACTGCAACCTTAAGTGTTTCCCATCATTCCAGAGAACACCACAGCAAGCTGCTACGCTGCTCCAGAATGCTACATGAAGGGCCCGTGGGAATGCATTGCAAAATGTGGACAGCATTCTCTGAGCAGGTGTTTTGATATTGATTTGTAATAACTGCACCTTAAGTTTTCCCATTATAGATTTTAAAGACTCGTGACTTGCTTTTCCTTTCCAATATCAAGCTGAGAAGCAACTGTAAGGCAAACAAAAGGAACAAAATATAAAAAAATGGAAAACTGCATCCAGATGTTTTTCTTTTGACATTTTTGTAATTGTCATCATGATGTATAAATATTTTAGAATTTATATTTTTTATAGAAATAAGTGATTTGTGTTATAGTCAAATTCTGTTTATTTTTATTTAAATGTATTTATTTAAATATTTTTAAATACATTATCTTTAAATAATCTTGTCATATATAAATACTTTGTGCATCGGTTTTTAATTTGTATTTTTTATTCAAAAAATATATTTTTATTTAAACAAATTATATACAGCAAAAAATATAAATTATTTGCTATTTATATTAGTTTTATCAATAAAAAATTATGAGAATAGTTTTATTTTAAATCAATATGTGCATGTGTATATATGTGTATATATTTACACACACACATACACACTTGATATATATTTTGCGGGTTTTATTTTATTTTTATTTTTATTTATTATTATTTGTATTTTTTTGTATGCATGTATGTATTTTATTTCTGTTTTTTTTTTTTATGCAGTACAACAAAACCCATAATGATAAATATAGATTTACAGAGTATTTTGGTAACACAACCCAACAGGACAATCATCAGCCATAATACTTCCTGTTTCCACAAAATATTATTATTGGAATGCATATTGAAAAAAAACATCAGTATCTCTAAAGTATAGGTACCTGACTTTGCTACTTTGGCCAGATTTCACATCCGCTAGATCTCATAAAAAAGTTATTATTATTATTTTTATTTTTTTACAATCCTCATAAATAGCACCAAGCAACATTGTAAAACTTCTTCCTGAGTCGACCGTATTAAATATTTGCAGGCTCGGCAGAGTCAAAGGTCATTTCCCCTTGATGTTTTGCAAGGAGCCCTTTGTTGTGTTACAGGCACTAGGGTCTTCAGGTCTTTCAGGAGTTGATGAATGGGAAGTTTTGTGGACCACCAGAGTAATTTTGTTTACAGAGTACATCATGGTGGGCTAGAGGTCATTGCATAAAGCAGAGCTGAGGGGTCGTGACCTCAACTTTTCCGGTAGCAGGAGCCCTGTTGAGTAAGGGCCTGAGATTCCTGTACCGCTTCTCTCCTCTGCTTCACCATATCGGGACTGTAATGTGAATCAGCTGTACAGCTGCAGCTATATGGCCGTGACAATATGAAGATTATCTGTGGTGGTGTGTGTGTGTGTGTAAAAATGCTTTTAACTGTATTATGAGTTCAGCTGATTTACTAGCTTCAAAACAGCAATTTTCATAAACCATAATTCTGCATTTCATGGCTCTCTGGAATGCTTGATTCTGACTGGTCACTCACTGCTTTCTGCAGTCAGATATTTTCTGTATAATGACCATTAAACTATAATTGTCTGTTTTTCCAGGCAACCACATGTAATGTCTCTTGTATTACTCTGCAGCCTCTTTCTTCTAAATAATGAAATGATGTCAGTGTTTCATTGCATTTATTTAATTTTTGATAAGTAGCTGTGTAATAGGGAGGATAACACACAGTCAGACGGTAATTATCACTAAATAAACCCCTTCTGGGTGATATGAGGCTCCTGATCCCAGTCTGGGTTTATATTATGATAATGACCAGCTAAGTATACATTATTCCTTACTTTATGTCTTCTTAATGATTATATATGAACTATTGGCAAAGATTTTGCTAGGAAAACGCAAATTGGTAACTGGTGTGTTCAGTTAGTATGAAATCGACCTGATCTCACCATGAATGTGTGTGAGTCTGTGAGTGTGTGTTTATATATTTCCCCTTAAAAGTCTTAATTATTATTTTATCAAAAAGAAAGAAAGAAAAAAAAAATGTAATACTATAAAATATTATTACAAAACTTTGTCATTTTTTATATATTTTTAGATTTAATTTTTTGGATTGAATTTTCTGCATCATAACTAAATTCTTCGGTCTCACCTATTTGTTCAGAAATTATTTTAGTATGCTGATTTGATGCTCAAGAAACATTTATTATTAATATCTGTTGAAAACCATTTAGCTTGCTTATTTATTTATTCAGTTCACAAATACAAGGTTTCCTTTTTCAGGATTTTTTTTATTAAAAAATTAAAAATATTTATGTATAATATTTTTGTAACAATATAAACATTTGTTGCTTTAAAATAATATAATAAAATGTAACAAAAAAAATAATTATAATTTAATGACACCAAATTTGGATTGTACTATAAGTAATAAAATCTCGAAAAAAAATCGATCCAGACAATATTTTACACATTTTCCTTGCTCATATCTCCAACGTATCACTGAGGTGCTACACAGAAACCAGCGCACAGAGAGGGCAACATGCCCAGACAAACAAAGGCTTTTATGATTTGTGGAAGTATCCAAGAAAGAGATCCAAGACATATTTCCCTTTCCTAGCCTTCAGCAACTGCAGCAACAGTCCCTGAAATATCCTGTGAATACGCCAAATTCTCTCAGTAGCATTTGTCCCTTGGTAAACCAGTATTTTCGGTATTGTACGGCATGCATATGGTATGCATTTAATGACTACGCTTCTGTCCTCACATTAATGTCACCGTAAATTGACCAAAGCCCTTCCCGAACACAATTTTCCGCTTGTATCAGTGGTGGCGTCCTTCACCACGAGAAGCTAATGCTAAGTTACCTCCACCTCATTACTCCTTAGACTCTCCATCTCTCAGCAAGAGTGGCCCTCTTTCCACAGACATTCACCCAGGCATTCAAGGGCAGGAATTGGGAGTCGTAGAGTGGAGACACTTTTCATCCCTGCTGCTCTCTCTCTGCCTTCTCTTGTTTTCCCACTCCTCTGTGAGAGATTGATGAGACAGGTGCGGCCAAGAACAGACCAGCTGGCAGTAAATCCATGGTACAATCAGCTAGAGGACAGAGAGAAAGAAAATACAAAGGGATGGGGATTTATGTCTGGAGTGTCTTAGCTATTTAATAGGGCTGTACGGATTGTTGATTAATTATTTTAATGAAAACATATTAAGACCTCTGAATCTGATCTTCTTGTACTCTCTGGAGATGAGGGTTTATGACGTCAGTTGACCATAATTCTGTTCCTTGTGTTTTTGCTCCACAGGTAAAAGCAGTCGATGCAGATGGAGGATCATTTGGGGCCATTGCGTACTCGATTGGATCCGGGCCCGCTAGCGCTCCACCCAGCCAGTTCAACATCAATAAGGAGACTGGACAGATCTGCACCAGTGTGGCTCTGGATCGAGACGAGGGATCGGACAGTTTTGACTTCACGGTCACTGCAACAGATGGGGTGAGTACCTGCCTCATTTAGAAATATTCTGGGCTCAATCAACATTTGTAGCCTGCATTATAAAAAGTAGCTTGATGCATTATATAAGACATTGTAATGTACCTTATTGCACAATCTTGTGTGTAATTGTAATCACAGTCAATACATTATAATGCTAAAAAAAAGTCACTGTTACCCTATGCATTTGAAAGATATAATGTATTACTGTGGACATTAGGAATTATTGTAAGGCATTATTCTCTTTAGTAACTGTATTTAATGCATCATACATACTAGATTTAAGTAAAGTGTTACCAAGAATTTTATTTAACTTTAAGGTGAGGTATTTACTGTGAAAGTGAATGGGGCAAATATTTAGAGGATTTCAGATCAGAAATGTGATGCATGTAATTTTATGAAAACACATTATTTCATCTATTTGGGTTGTAAATTTGTTCTTATAATTCTTATAGTGATTTTAAGGTTTTATTGTTATGTTGTCATGACAATGAAATTGTAAATATGGGACTAACCATACATGTTTTTTTACATGAAAATCATGTCTTACTTGGACACTGTTTACATCTTTAGCAATAACTTTAAAAACCACGAGTCTTAAAGCTGGCCCTGTTCACTTCTGTTTTAAATAGTTCCTGTAGTAGCTGTAGAATATTTATATATATATATATATATTAGGGCTGTAACGATACACCAATTCCACGATTCGGTTCGTTTCACGATTTTTGACCCACGATTCGGTTCGTATCGCAATTTTTTCCCGTGGGGGGTGGGAAAAAAAAAGCGATCCATTCCTTTCAAAGAGCCGTTCAAAAAGCCGTTCAAAAAACACCCCTGCGCTGGGTGCGCCCCT